>JANRMT010028174.1:101371917-101403734 GCA_026402145.1 Polypterus bichir lapradei | reverse complement strand
ATATATATATATATATATATATATATATATATATATATATATATATACAGTATATATGACAGCAACAGCAACACTTATAACAGTGACAAAACAATTACATTGACAATCATGTTACCTTATTTTTAAAATGTTTCCTTTTCTTTTTCATTACTTCTTTGACACACTACTTCTCCGCTGCGAAGCGCGGGTATTTTGCTAGTATTTAATATGCCTATTCTACATTTTATACAGCTCAGATAAACTGGCAAATATGAACTAGGCACACATTTCAGTAATATTTTGAAAGTCTTCAGAACAATAAGACAAGAGACTGCAAGTCAGCAAATGAAAAATGCAAGGTTTGAAATAAGTAATTTCATACAAACATTTTGCTGAAATTGCTTTATGTAAAATTGGAAATGAAGAAACAGGTCAGGTCAGGTCAGGTTTAGGAGCATGCACTGGTACAGTGCGTTGTTAAACCCACCACACGATGAAATGGCTCAGGCAACCCCCAAGGCAGACACCTTGTCCAATTCCCTGCCCCCAAAAATGACCATCTATCTGCCAAAGCCAAGTGTTATGTAGGCGTCGCCTAGGACTGGTGCAGCCACTTGGATCCTCAACAATGAGGATCCTGTGAGCTGGATCACCTTTGGGGAGTTGCGCCACATGACCATAGTACCATAGTACAGTAACTAATACCCTCTCACAATGGAGGTAATGTGCCTCATTTGGGACTCCATGAGCAACCGCTTGTTTGACACAATACTTAACCAATGGTACCCAAGGATTCTCCAGACAGACACAGTACCAAATAAATCAGGTCTTCATCTCAGGTCAGTGGATAGCGTCCATGTCTTGTAACCCATCCATCCACCCATCCATTATCCAACCCGCTATATCCTAACTACAGGGTCACCAGGATATCGTGAGTGTTACACACCCCTTTCTTTCCCAATCTGTCTACTGACTTCATAGGAAGAGTCACCAGAGGCATGAATGTCGCTGTCTAGGTAAGTAAACTTTTCGACAAGGTCGACAATCTCTCTGCAAACAAACACACTGCTGTGCTCAAGAGGTCATTAAAGGCCCAGAGACTCAGACTCCTCACTCAGTCTCTTGAGAGACCAGATCAGAGCCTACATTGACTCTGAAAAGATCACAGCATTGTCAAGATCAATATTAGGTTATTTTTTATTCCAGTTTTGTTGATAATGGTTTGAAGTAGTACAAACCTTATCACAACAGATTAGACTTCCCTATCTCCTGTAGCAGTCTAGAAAACAAACAAACCAGAAGGAAACTAGAAGGAAAGTTGAGGCCCTACTATATGATTATAAAATTTAGTCCAACTGTCAAAAGAGGAATCTGTTGTGGATTCAATTTAACATTATTAAAAAATCTTTTTTTTTAATTTTGTGTAGATAATTTTCAGAATGAGACATTGGTGTGGCATGTAAAATGACAGAATTGCTCTCAATTTAAAGTATGCCAGCAATCAAAATCATTGCATAAATTAGATGCTTTTGATTTTCCTCAGGCATACTTATATACTATAATAAAGGATGAGCCAGAAATACCAAATTTCAAACGTTTATTCTACAAAAACGCTACAAGATAAAATAAATTTCATTACAACACAAGAAAGTGTATACAAAATAGATTTTTTTCATTGTGTTTTAAAAATGATGTGTTCAAGGTGGTGGCCCATCATTAGCAATACACTCTTCGAGACATTTCTTGAATGACTCATTCAGCCATTTCAAGGGGATTAACGACGATTTCATGGCAAATAGTGTACTTGAGGGCTTCAAGGGTTTGAGGTCTGTCTGTTTATACCTTATAGCCCCATAAGAAGAAATCACAGGGAGAGATCAGGAGAATGTGAAGGCCACCCAACATCGGCGTGTAGGGAGTTCAGCTTTCCCGGAAACATCTCTGCGCCGTAAGAACTGTTGCCCCATCCTGTTGAAACCAGGCATCCACCACATCCATTTCTTCTAATTGGGGGCTGTAAAAAGTTCTGTAGCATTTCAATGTAACATACTGAAGTGACGATGACTGTTGCTCCCCCTCCTCAAAAAAGCCTACAATTCCAAATTCTGCAATGGAGCACCAAACTGTAACAAGCTCACTGTGCAGGGATCTCTGATGAAGTTCACGAGGGTTGGTTTCAGCCCAATAGTGAAAGTTTTGCTTAATTATGCAACCATTCAAATGGAATGTGACTCGTTGCTGCACATGACAATGGCATCTCGATGAATGGTTTGGAGAATGTTCGTGCACAACTCTCTATGGCTCTCCCAGTATCTCTCAGTGAATTCCTGCACTACCATCATTTTATATGAATAGAAATTAAGGTCCTCATGCAAAATCCTCCTCAAAGATGTGTTGGAAATGCCTAAGGCAGAAGCATGTTTGTGTGCTGAACGTCTAGGAGACTACAAAATTGATTCCCTTACAGCTTGGATGTTTTCAGGCATTCGTACAGTCCGAGGACAGCCTGGAGATATTTTTGTTTAATGTTGTACCCGTCTGTCTAAATTTAGCCACCCACTGAAGAACTGTTTTCAGATTTGGGACATCACTGTTTGGAAGAATGCTGAAGTGCGTTCGGAACATACGTTGTGTAGTGATGATGGATTCATTGTTTTTGAAGAACGCTTCGACAGCGAAAGCGCGGTGTTCACCGGACCAAGGGATCACCTATCAAAGGACCCCCCCACCCCAACCCACTCAGCTGCCTCTATTTCGCACAATAACCTTGAGAAATGTGGTACTTAATTTTGGCTCAACCTGTATTTGCATGCTTATTAGTGTAAGATAATGTAAATATTGCATGTTAATTAATCCAAGCCAACTGATTTCTTTCTGCCCCAAAAATATCTCAAAATTAGAATTCACCGCTGTACCCCTGGATCTTCTTACGCATTTAAATGAAAAGCCTCTAGGCATATTCACCTATCTAAACAAAAAATGTAGCCTTTGTTTCTTCCACATACTTTAATTTACGTATAGTGCTAGTATTTGGTCTTGTTCAACACCTTTTCCATCTGTCCAAAGGCAATTGTTCTAAGGATCTGTGATGGCATTTAACTAGCTTTAAATGTTTTGTTTTTGTGATGGGTGGGTAGAACGGTAGTTTCGTTTATTGTAACCTCTTATTAATACTTCTCTTGCTCAGTGTTTTACTTATAATAGACTAATGGGCACAGGCATAATTGCACATAATTGATGCCCACATGTCCTTGACTGTCAAATTAGGGGGCTTTGCTATGTTTTAAGCATAGTACTTCACACTCTGTCAGTAATTTTTGTAAGTCACAATTTATTCCTTCTGTGCAATAGCGTGTTTACTAATGTTTTTACAAATGCTTTTACAGCCCTTAAAAGCATTATGGTTTTCATCTGTCAATGTACTCTGAAATCTTTTTTAATCAGGTCATGTTGCACTTCAACATATCTCTACTGTGAAGAGCAAGAAAATAGAGAAGAACACCTTAAACTGACACCAACATTGTATTGCTTTGATTGGAATAACTGATTCTAATCACTCCTCTTTCCTAGAATTTTACATATTTTCCCCCAACCATGACATTTAATATAAAAACAATACCTAATCTAACATATAAGCTGAATGTGTGGTTCTGTGTGTGTTTCTCCAGTATGGAAATCCACACCTTTGAATCTATCTCTGCCAAATTTTGTACTATTTCCCCATTTCTACAGGGGGAGACCATAGGCTGTGTTTCGCAGCAAAATTTAGTCAGTGTACCAAATACCTCTGCTTGTGTTAGTCCCATATGCAAATCCAAACAATTTTAACCTATACTGTAATCACCAAATTTTGCACAGGTTGACCATATGTACAGGGGAACACCACGAACTATGTTTTGTTATAAAATTTCGTTGGTGTCCCCACTTCAGGCATTGCTAGGTACAATTACTACTGTTGAATAAAGATAAAATATTGCATATTTATGTGTTATTTGTTTATCAGACTCCACTACAAAGACCCTGATGGAGATTAGATCCTATTTTAGAAATTAGTTATATTGAAATCTGTAAAATGTTAAACGGTGTTGAAGGTTTCCCCAGCTGTGCAAGTATAAAGAAAAAGGGTATATGTTTAAAAAAAGATTCTGTTACCAATTACATGTAATACATCCTAAATAGTTGTTTATAGAAGTCATGCACTAAAACATTGTATTTTGCTTTTTAATTATACATTAAAATATAAATGATGGGATTTGCAAAATAATGAAATGCCCATTATGATATCTATTGTATTTACAATTTACTAATAAGTTACATTGTTTACCTTTAATTTATGATTGGAAGTCAAATATTTGAAGATAGGCAGTGCCAATAAAGACAATCCACTGTCTTTAGCAGATGTTTGGTATAGAAGTAACAATAGTATTGAATTCAATCCAGAATTTGATTAAATTGTCAATAGTTAGGTAAAGTTTCATTTTTAAAAACAACATTCATGTATGACAGTTTAAGATAAACCTGTCAGCTTTAAGTATGCACTAAAACATCAAACGCATATAAAGTTACCTGGTTCATTTGGTGTATGTTAACAAAAGTATGCTTTCTCTGCTATAACAATCTAAACTAGCCTCATTTTTCTTAATTCACAGCTAACAAGAGACAACCTTGAAATGTGACAGAGCATAACTAAGCACCTAATTGTTCAGAAACTTTACTATCTACTAATGAAATGTTTCTTTGGATTTGTTAGCCAAAGTTATGTTTTGATTACAGAAACCATTAATTTTCTTTAGCTGTAGTATAAATACAAAAAAGACTATAAATTCTATTCTTATTTGTAATCTGTTACCAAAGGTAATGTATTCGCTGATTTAGGTAAACCAATCTTGTTACTTTGCAACTGTGCCAAAATCTAATCATGAAATGCATTCAAGCAGAAGGGTGCTGTCACCTCTAACAAAAGTAAAATATAATGAACCAGTTAAAAAACACCCCTATGCACAAACTCTATTATTTGTGAAAAACTTAAATATTCACCTTATTGTTAACAGTAAAATATAAAGAGGTAACTTTTTACATGTATTAAGGTTTTACATTTTGTAATCAAATTATTAGTTATCTTAATTGCTTACTCTTTATAAAAAATGTCAGGCAGTATATTTACCAAACCCTAATAAAAAAAATATAACTGAAGCATATTTAATAGAACAGCTCTGCTACATCTAAATTAAACATTCATTCCACCACTGCCACAAATCATTTCAAGAAAATTAATTCTTCACTACTGGAAGACTTACATACATATTCAAAACAAGTTAACTATGGTATATCAGCAATTACCTTGTGTGATCCTCGTAGGAAAGCCAGTAGCGTACGGCACATTGGAAGAAGAATAAGGCTGCAGTTAAGGTTTAGAACAGATGCAGAGGCCCTGCTAATACACAATCCTGGCTGAACAAAGACAACAAAGGTCAGAAAAGTACATGATATGATACTTTTAAAAATATGAATATTGAAAAAAAAAACAATAAATCACTTTTGTGATGTCAAATACTCAGGAAATGAAAATGTAAACAAACCAGGTCTCAGAGCCCCGACAATAACAATTAGAATTTAGCAAGCAGGAAAACAATTTACTGCTGGCTCAATTAGCTGTGGATAGGATGAACTCTTTAAAGAAACTGGTAACATATACAGTAGTATAGAAAAAATTATTTTTTAGTTAAGTACTGTAGTTTTTCCTTGCAATGTGTGAGGATTTGTTTTCTTTGCCAATATAATGGACATATCTCAGGTTATCTCTTAGGTTAAAAAGAACATAATCAAAATAACAGTGAGTAGGTTTGTTTGGGTAAAACAGACCCAGTAACACAAATTAACTCAGTGAATGTAGGAAAAGGAAACCCAGAAAAAAGCAACAACCTGACAAGCCCGTCTTGATTCAGTATTTTCTGATAATCAGGATAGAATTCATTGGGCCGGGTGATTGAACAATTTCAATATAGTGTTCATGATATAATTATTACATTTCACTGTGCTTTTGCAGAGTAAACACTAAAACTGTTACATTTAACTTTAATAGAGCAAATGCTGCAAAACTTAAAAAACACAAACTGAGATAAGTTTTTAAGTGTAAAATTAGTCATGGAACAGAGGAACAGATTAAAGACTTAAAAGCATTTTATGTACGACACAGAAAAGGTTCATCCTGAAATTTAGAAGTAGTAAGATATAAAAGAGAACCACAGCAACCATGCTGCCCCCTGGGATCTTCCACACTGCCTCAACCACCTCTAAAGACAGAACTTTTATACATGCAAGCCACTTTTTTGTAGACTTGTGTGCATGTAGAAAAGAACTGAAAATCTCATACTGACCTTTAAGTATTTTGCACACTTCACTTTGACATTCTTTGAAACATTCTCACCTGTCATTGTTTACACATTATCATTTAATTATTAACTATTATGAAACACTGATAATTTCTGTATTATCTATATCTATTATTTATTTATTATATTACATATTTATATATTTATGTATCTAGATTGCATAATACCATACATTGCATCAATCTTGTCTTTGCACAATGTTTTGTCTTGTTTGTGTTTTAATTTTAAATTTAAATTTTAAATTTAAACTTAATTTTAATTCTATTTTTAATTTAAATTTTTTATTTGCATTTCATGTTGTTACACTGTGGAGCTTCTATTTCGTCTATTTGTATACTTGTATATGGTTGAGATGACAAAAAAGTTGACTTTGACTTTGTGGATAAATTAGGAGCAATAAAAAGCATATTAAAAAACTTTTGCAGAATGCATATAAAACAAATAACTATAGCACTAGTTATAGGGTTTGTGAGAGCATGAGAGTAATTGTCAAATATGATACTGAAAATGCTAAAAGGTAATTACTGAGAAATATTACAGCACAACTCAAAGAGATTATTTCAGCATTTTTAGGAACAAAAGAGCAAAGCAAATAAGAACAATGAAGGAGTAACTGGATTGTATTAGGAACAGTACAGAAGAACTAAAATTTACAGACAATTTCATAGCAAGTATTCTAAATTTGCATTTTTCTGAAGTTTTCATATTTGAAGAAGCTGATAACCTCCTGGTAGTTACACAAAATATCAAGGAGGTACCTAATGATTTAGAAATTATGAAGAAAAAAGTGCTGCTTAGATTTAAAAGTTTAAAAATCAAACAAATTACATGGGACAAGATACCATTTATCGAAAAGTACATAAAGAAGTGAGCAAGTACATTAAAAACATATTTAAAAAAATCACTGCATATAATAGAAGGCCAGTAAGCTTATCATGTATCACAGGTAAATTAATGGATTTAATTATTTAAAAAAAATATCGAGTAGCACATGGCAAACCAGATGTATTAGTGAATAGTCAACATCAGTTTAGTCACTGAGAACACTTAGAATTGTGCTTCACTGGTATGATGGAGTTTTATGAGGAAGCAACAAAAACATTTAAAGGGTTATGGTAAGTGGTAGGGCTGTCAGCTAGAATTTCACTATTAAAATATAATTCAAATTTATTTGAAAAATGTCTTATTCAAAGACAAATGCTGACATTTGAAAAAGAACAGATATTTGGCATACCTCTCACTAATTTTCATATTGTGTTACAATTTAAAATCTAATTCTGTATTTCACAGATCTAGTTTTGCACATAAGCCTTTTCATAATGTTTTAATTGTAAGCTTGTTCTCTTCATTAGTTACAGTTTCACCCACCCTGTCTGACATTATAATTTGAGACAGTTTTTTCTATACCACTGCTCCTCTTTTTGATTAACTGAGCAGGTTTTTCTAAACATGTCTCCTGTAACCTACAAGTATCGTTCTGCTCTTATTTTGCCCCAAAACACTGCTAAACCTGTGATCCTCACTGCTGTTTAAAACCTGTGCTAAAACCTTTTAAATATGTAATCTAAACAGTCTGAGTGATCCTTTTTTAATTTACACATTAATAATTCTTTCTTTGTTTTTTTATAGTGTGAAACACTTACACTACTTAAGAAAAAACTGACATCTGACTAACATCACTGTCTAGAAATGAACAATATAGCATCTACTCAAGAGTTGCATAGTTTTGGGTTATTGTTTGTAAATGACTTTTTCATAATGCCAACATACTTGTCAAAAAAGTGTACCTATTTTAAATACAAGGTGTGTCAAATGCTTTCCTTTCCTTTTTTTATTACAATAACTTCTTTTCAACGGTTGTCCGCATATAAGCAAGGAGAGTGTGTTAAGCAGATGTAAAGAGTACTTTGAGAGGCTTATGAATGAAGAGAACAAGAGAGAGAAGAGGTATGATGAGTTGGAGACAGTGAATCAGGAAATGCAACAGATTAGCAAGGAGGAAGTAAGGACAGCTATGAAGAGGATGAAAAATGGAAAAGCCGTTGGTGCAGATGACATACCTATGGAAGCATGGAGGTGTTTAGGAGAGATGGCAGTGGAGTTTTTAAGCAGATTGTTTAAAGGAATCTTGGAAAGTGAGAGGATGCCTGAGGAGTGGAGAAGAAGTGTACTGGTACCGATATTTAAGAATAAGGGGGATGTGCAGGACTGTAGTAACAACAGGGGGGGAAATTGATGAGCCACAGCATGAAGTTATGGGAAAGAGTAGTGGATGCTCGGTTAAGAAGTGAGGTGATGATTAGTGAGCAGCAGTATGGTTTCATGCCAAGAATAAGCACCACAGATGTGATGTTTGCTCTGAGGGTGTTGATGGAGAAGTATAGAGAAGGACAGAAGGAGTTGTATTGTGTCTTTGTGGAACTGGAGAAAGCATATCACAGGAGGCCTCGAGAGGAGCTGTGGTATTGTATGAGGAAGTCGGGAGTAGCAGAGAAGTATGTAAGAGTTGTACAGGATATGTACGAGGGAAGTGTGACAGTGGTGAGGTTAGTGGTAGGAGTGACGGATGCATTCAAGTTGGAGTTGGGATTACATCAGGGATCAGCTCTGAGTCCTTTCTTATTTGCAATGATGATGGTCAGGTTTACAGACGAGATTAGACAGGAGTCCCCGTGGACTATGATGTTTGCTGATGACATTGTGATCTCTAGCGATAGTAGGGAGCAGGTTGAGGAGGCCCTGGAGAGGTGGAGATATGCTCTAGACAGGAGAGGAATGAAGGTCAGTAGGAACAAGACAGAATACATGTGTGTAAATGAGAGGGAGGTCAGTGGAATGGTGAGGACGCAAGGAGTAGAGTTGGCGAAGGTGGATGAGTTTAAATACTTGGGATCAACAGTACAGAGTAATGCGGATTGTGGAAGAGAGGTGAAGAAGAGAGTGCAGTCAGGGTGGAATAGGTGGAGAAAAGTGTTAGGAGTGATTTGTGACAGACGGATATCAGCAAGAGTGAAAGGGAAGGTCTACATGACAGTAGTGAGACCAGCTATGTTACAGTATATGGGTTGTAGACGGTGGCACTGACCAGAAAGCAGGAGACAGAGCTGGAGGTGGAGTTAAAGATGCTAAGATTTGCATTGGGTGTGACAAGGATGGATAGGATTAGAAATGAGTACATTAGAGGGTCAGCTCAAGTTGGACGGTTGGGAGACAAAGTCAGAGAGGTGAGATTGCGTTAGTTTGGACATGTGCAGAGGAGAGATGCTGAGTATATTGGGAGAAGGATGTTAAGGATAGAGCTACCAGGCAAGAGGAAAAGAGGAAGGTTTAAGAGAAAGTTTGTAGATGTGGTGAGATAGTACATGCAGGTGATGGGTGTTAAAGAACAAATTGCAGAGGACAAAAAGATATGGAAGAAGATGATCCGCTGTGGCAACCCCTAACGGGAGCAGCTGAAAGAAGAAGAAGAAGAAGAACTTTTAAATGGTAAATTAAAATAAACAGAATAAATTATGGTATTAATGAAAGGCAGATAACAAAATTTAAGCCATAATTTTTCTAAGTACATAATGCTGATCTATCACATCACAAGCTATCTGATTGTGTTGGTAAGCACTTATATGCATATATACTGCTCAAAAGAATTAATGGAACACTTTTTAATCAGAGTATAGCATCAAGTCAATGAAACATCTGGGATATTGATCTGGTCAGTTAAGTAGCAGAGGGGGTTGTTAATCAGTTTCAGCTGCTTTGGTGTTAATGAAATTAACAACAGGTGCACTAGAGGGGCAACAATGAGACGACCCCCAAAACAGGAATGGTTTAACAGGTGGAGGCCATTGATATTTTTCCCTCCTCATCTTTTTGGACTGTTTTTTCACTAGTTTTGTATTTGGCTACAGTCAGTCTCACTACTGGTAGCATGAGGCGATACCTGGACCCTATAGAGGTTGCACAGGGAGTCCAACTTCTCCAGGATGGCACATCAATACGTGCCATTGCCAAAAGGTTTGCTGTGTCTCCCAGCACAGTCTCAAGGGCATGGAGGAGATTCCAGGAGACAGGCAGTTACTTTAGGAGAGCTGGACAGGGCTGTAGAAGGTCCTTAACCCATCAGCAGCACCAGTATCTGCTCCTTTGGGCAAGGAGGAACAGGATGAACACTGCCAGAGCCCTAAAAAATGACCTCCAGCAGACCACTGGTGTGAATATCTCTGACGAAACAATCAGAAATAAGGGTGGCCTTAAGGCCCAAAATCCTCTAATGGGCTCTGTGCTCACTGTCCGGCACCATGGAGCTCGACTGGAATTTGCCATAGAATACCAGAATTGGCAGGTCCACCACTGGTGCCCTGTGCTTTTCACTGATGAGAGTAGGTTCACCCTGAGCACATGTGACAGATGTGAAAGGGTCTGGAGAAGCCATGGAGAATGTTATGCTGTCTGCAACATTGTTCAGCATGACCGGTTTGGTGATGGATCAGTGATGGTATGGGGAGGCATATCCATGGAGGGATGCACAGACCTCTCTCTACAGGCTAGACAACAGCACCTTGACCGCCATTAGGTATCAGAATGAGTTCCTGGGACCCATTGTCAGAACCTATGCTGGTGCAGTGGGTCCTGGGTTCCTCCTGCTGCACAACAATGCCTGGCCTCATGTGACGAGAGTATGCAGGCAGTTCCTGGAGGATGAAGGAATTCATACCATTGACTAGCCCCCACGCTTGCCTGACCTAAATCCAATAGAACACCTCTGGAACTTTATGTTTCAGTCCATACGACGCCGCCAGATTGCACCTCAGACTGTCCAGGAGCTCAGTGATGCCCTGGTAGAGATCTGGGAGGCCAAATCCATTAGAATTAGCCACGTGGAACAGCGCTGATCTGAAACTTTAAAGTGTCCTCAAAAAGTCAGTAAACAATAGACCCAAGAGAAATAATAATAATAACAAAAGACTTACTACTGCGTCTGGTTTGACAATTACTAAAAAATTATTACCATATTGTTTTCCTATGGTCCTTGACTGTAAATGAAAATCGCCTCAACTTGGCTGGCCCTAAATCGGTTCATTACTGTAACTGAATCAATGAGTTTGAATATATATATTTTTGTTAGATAAATGGCAAAAACTAATTTTTTAATGAAATGCATCACAGAAGAAAATAAACAGTATTAGAGCTTGTAATTATAAGAAGCATTTTCTTTTCTTTTATGCAGCCTGTATTATGTATAAATAGTTTCTGTACATATTTTATTAGTGAAAAAAGCACGTATTTTAAGATATTTTATTTATTATAGTATTTACAGTCACTGAACAATAATCCTACAGAGTTTAATTTTGTCAATAGAAAATGAACAAGTAACAACTCTAGTCTTTAGTTTAATTATAAAGGTTCCAAAGTTAACACTTCAGTATAGAAAATGTAACTTTTACACATCTGTTTATACAGAAGCCTAACGTAAAAAGATTTTTAAAGGGATGAAAAAAAAAATCAGAATTGGTGAATTCAGTAACATGAAATTGGTGAATAGTAACAGCTATAAAAAAACTTAATCGGAGCACTCCCTACCAAGCGCTGTTCCTTTCGTTCTGCTCAAGTATTACAGACAGCAAACATTAGTTTGGCAAAATGTTGTCATGAATGATAGTTGCGAGGTCCCAGTCATCTGTCATTACACTGAGTAGAAAGGTACGGGTGGTGATAGATATCTTTCAAAATACACTATAAGCCCTGCAAGAAGCTAAGGGTACAACATTCAATCAACATTCTAAGCACACTACCTGCCAAGTGGTAAACAGAAATGCCACAGGTTCAAAAGATCTTAATATGCAAGCGGTGCTTGAACTAATTCATATTGTTTGGCAAGATGTTTTTCACCGTAAGTCACAGGTGTCAAACTCCAGGCCCGGAGGGCTGCAGTGGGTGCAGGTTTTCTTTCTAACCCTTTTCCTAATCAGTGTCCAGTTTTTACTGCTAATTAACTTCTTTTCCCTCTGTTTTAATAGTCCTGTTTTTAAGGATTAAATCTTCTGAATTGATTTTTTTCTCTTCATTAAATGACAGCCAAACAGAAATGAGACATGAAACGAGCCAACAGATGACCAGCTAAATTGGGGCTTCAAACTCCATCCAGTTCCTTAATGAGAAGCTGATTCTTGCTGTTAATTAAACCCATTATTCAATTCCATGCCTTGTTGCTGCTCTCTTTTTGCCATAGCAGACATTTCCAAAATTGTTGATATTCTGTTTTTTTCTCAGATCTCCTAAAATGTTTTGGTAACCTGAGGGATCAACCTTACTGAGACCTTCATCTTTATTTTCAGATTTTGTTTGATGGGTACAGGTGAGGTGGTCATGTCCTTCTTGTTTTATGTCTCATTACTGTCTGGCTGCTAATTAAGGACAAAACAACTAAGGGGCCTGAGTCAAGCTAATTAAAGCTAAGGCTAAAGAAGTTAATTAACATCAAAAACTGGTCACTAATTAAGAAGATGGTTAGAATGAAAACCTGCAGCCACTGCGGCCCCCCCAGGACTGGAGTTCGACACCCCTGTGTCAATCTTGCATTAAAGAACATGCTAAACTAAACAAACTCATTTTCTAACAAATAAAAGAAACTGAAATTATGGTTTAGAATAAGAAACATATATTTTAAAAGGGCCTGAGGCACAAATTAGTTCAGCTTATGACTGTTGCCTAGAACCTTGTCTCTGCGGATCTTGGAAAGTTAACTTGATTTGAAGGATAAAATATGCAGTCTCATTTTGCTTATTTTTTTCCAGTGTCACTTTCTAATATATCTTACTTCCTGAACTGTTAAAATGTTTATATTTATGCTGCTTGTAAAAAGTTTGAATTTATGTCAGGTAAATCAACTTTTTCAATAATCATCTCTTATTAGTCATTTCTATTTGATTTATTTTATTTAATTAGGTATTTATACCACTTGTAAGTGATTAGACAAGGAACAAGGACAAGATCCTGGCTTGTGCCCAGTATTGCCAGGATAGACCCAGCCCCCCATAACCCTGTACTAGACTAGGTACGATTGGGAATGTTGTTATGAATATTGTACCAAACTAGATCCTAGATGCATATTTCTCCTAACTGGATATTGGCACTGACAACCCAATTTGATCTGATTTCGATTCACAATGCCCTGATTCAATATTGATTTTATCTTGACTGTATTAGCATGCACTGATATATTTGAAGTGGTGCCTTTTTTAGAAATTACTTAACCATGAATAGAGAACATTAATATAAAGTGACAAATTTCAGTATCACTTTATTTGACAGATAGTGATTTCATAGTGATTTCAAAACATATGCATAAGTATGGAATGAGAAATAAATACTTGATTAGTAATGAACAGTTAACATCAGTATTAGGAAGATTTGGAACAAAATACTGTATCATTGCTCATTAAAAAAAGGAAAAATAAATTTTCACAGCACTGTATTCATTAAAAATTCACCATAACTTAACTAACAAATCTATTGCCACATCAGAGTCCACAAATATTATGTGGGCGCCTTATTTTAATACAATGCAATGACATCTACTTTATATAACATCCATATCATCTTGCTAATAATACTGTTATAAAATAATCAAATATTGCTACATGTGTTATGAATCACGTGTTAGGCTTCATGTGTTATTAATCTCCATGTAGACTCCCTTCAGCTAAACTGTTTTGGGAATTTATTCCCTTATTGGACAATTAAAATAATCATGAATTAGTTGAAATTAAAGATACAGTAGGAAGACTCATGTATCTCTATAGCTGTACAAGTTACATATACTGTATCTTCAGTTGCTCAAACATAGCAGTTGCATTATTCAGTCTTAAAAATTTGTCCTCACAGTTCCTCCTCAGAAAAAAAGGAAGCGTTTTAAACGAGGATCTAGTTCTGATGCTTGTTGACAGTAGCGTTGGATGAATGGAACATAAAAGAAAACTAACCAGCCATTGTAACTGACAACTCTGCTAAGATGATCTACTGTATGTGGTACAACTTATGGAGATACTTCACACCAGCTGCTTTTTGCACAAGCTCATCTTTGGTATTGCAGTCTGCTCTGAAAATTACAACAATTGCCCGCTTGCTTGGCCAAGTGAGGCATGTTGCAAACTTTTTCCACTGTAGCAGCACACTTAGCCACGTGTCAACACACAAACTTGTGATTGATGCAGCCACAAGATTAATTGGAAATTGGAAATGCTAGAAAGGTTTTTGTAACAACAGCCAGCTATCTAGCTATCTTAGCAGCTCTACATACTGTATAAGTAGTGAGGTTGTGACTGGCATGCAGCAAACTTGTCTGCAACACATCCTCCACAGTTGTCCCGTCGTTTCTAATGCAATGACATGTGATTCATCATGTAGGAATCTGCTGCCCTGGATGTTAAGTGTCAGAAGTTAGGGCTACTCTCTCTGCTAACCTGAGAGGCGTGGCGATGCTATGTTTATGATTTTCATAAAGCCTAGGTACAACAAATTCACTTATTTGCTTTCTGGTTGGTATAGCAAACCACAGTTCGAAACCTGTATCATTTGGCAAAAGCCCTTGTTTTCAACAACGGTGTAGGATCTCAAATCTAAACAGATAAAAACTGCTATAGATTGCTATTTTTTGGGCACAATGTGAATTAAAAGGAATGTTGGAGCTACCCACCATCTCCAGTTAGATTGTTTAGGCTCTACTTGTTCGGATGTCAAATGAGATTACTTTTACGGGCAACATTGGGATAAATGATTTCTCAAATTTGTTGTTTTACAACAATACTTAACTTCTGAGCTACACAGCTTACATATGGCTTTGCTTTTATCCAGTTGTTCTTTAGTAACGCACCATTTGAAACCTTAGAAAATCAACACATTTGTTTCAACTGTCAAAGGCGCTGATTTCAGTGAAAAAGGACACATCATTTTATGCTGTCCTACCTGCAACCAGACTCTTCTCATTTTATGCAAGGTAGTAAAGTGCTTTTTTCTGTAGAAATCCTTAACAGATGCATTAACGACATCTACTGGATTGGACGCCAAAAATGAAGATAAGCAAAAATCTACATATAGTAATTGAGCATGAGAGAGATTCAAAAGATCGATCTTGAGACTTTAAGAATTGATAATTGAAAAATAACGATTAATTAAAAAATCTATATTTTTACCCTGGCCTAGTCTATAGTTATGTACAGGAAGAGGCATTGAGATAGTGAAAAAGACTTATTTGTGGTCAGAGATCCCCAAATCACTGCTGTAAGGGTGGACAACAGATAATTGAGATCCAATATGTGACCATCAGAGTGGGTAGGAAAATCAACATGCTACACCAAGTAAAAAGAGTCCTGGAGAAATAAAAATTCATTTGTCAGAATACATGAAGGACTATCAATGTGAATATTAAAGTCACCCCCAAGAATAAATGTCTGGGAAAGATAACTTATATGTGTTAGTAATTCAGTCATATCAGATTTAAAAAATGCCCATTCTATTTTGGAAGATGATAAAAAACAATAAATTAGATACAACCAGATTTCATTATTAGTTTTAGAGCCAGACACATGTCCAATGGACATTCAATTGTGATTCTTTTAAAGCCTAGCTTAGATCTCACAATTACAGCAAGCCCCCCAGCTTGTCTTGCCTTGATTAGACACACAAACTCATTTGGTTTTGATCAAGTTTCTGCTAAACATAATATATCAAGATTGTAATCTGTAATTAATTCTGATAGTACTGGTGCTTTGCCTCTGACAGACCTTGTGTTAAACAAGGTAATGTCAGTGCCTGAGAGTTCATTGTATGCAGATCCAAATCCAAAGTTTATTTCAATGTAGTGCAAATTTGGCATGTTGACACCCTTATTCCTAAGAGCTTGAGTAGGAAGGTGTATTCCAATACAAGTGCTGCTAGTGATGTCAAATTCATTTTGTGAAGGGTTCTTTGCATATGAATTTGGTTCTTTGTGTTTTGAAAAACTTCCAAATATGTAAAAATAAACTGATATCTTCAATGTGTGGTAGGCCACCTAGCAGTTCACTAACAGATTAGGAACAACTGGACATAGCCTGTTTTATTTTTGAAGCAAGAGTCTTTTAAAAATAATTTCACAAATCTGTTACCATCTGTTCATGATTGTTTACTCTATGGAGCCTGTTACAGATCTAAATATATAAAGGCTCTTTCTAGAACTCTCATATGAATGGATTTTTTCAGAAACACTTTTGGTTCCGACATGGCATTGCTGACGTAGTGCTGAAGAACCACTGTGGCACTTTTATTTTTAAGAGTGTAGCAACACAAGCCACCAAAAAATGTCAATGGCAAATGGGCAGCGATCCACACAAATGTCATGAAAGACGGCCTGAAGTACATAAAAAGTAAATCAAATCAGCCAACAGGGCCACCATAACCATCAAAGACTTACAGGTAAATGCAGGCATGAGTTCATTTCTCTACTTGAAGTACATACAGACAGGGTTGGCAATGATCCAGAATCTCAAAGAAAATGGAACATTCCCAAAAACTAGGTCTCTACATTGTAAAGAAAAAAAAAACACAAATCAGGCATCAGGATGCAGATAGGCATCGAAAAAATGAAGCACACAGAGATTCAAATCAATTGTCCAAGAGGCCACAAATACAGCCAAGGCATAATCCATAAAAAAAAAAAAAAATTCAAAACAATAAAGTAGCTATTTGGATCCATGAACAACACACACAGTGAGAAACTGTAAAAAGTAAGGCAAAATGTGCAAAGTTCATTGTAATTGTGAAAAGCGTTATTCATACTGAGAGAAGCAGCGGCAGGCATGTGCCAGCTTTTCCACCTTGTACAAGATTGTATGACACAATTTTCAATTTCTCAAATGCTTAAGACTTTTCTCATATTATGTGTACCCTACATGGGCTCTAGTTTTTCGTTAAAATTCTATATGGAAAGGTACAAGCTTCAGTCAAGCCCAATTTGATAAATGTTGTAGTATCAATAGTAGAATTGTCAGGTGTACAGAATACAGTGAAATTCTAACTTGTATGTTTAAATGAAGTCTCCTGTATTCAATCTGGAACAGTAAATGTTAATGATGTTAAAAAGACTCTTCAATGCAAGCAGATATGATTTATATAAAATTGTTGGTGGCTGTACAAAATTTAAACAAGAAAGATGCTTGTTTCAAAGCATGCTTACAGTATTAAGGAACAAAGACCAAATGGGCCAGTGTCATTACTCAAGATCAAATATTGAGTGACTGAATGTCTAAGGGGTGGCACGGCGCAGTGGGTAGCGCTGCTGCCTCGCAGTTAGGAGACCCAGGTTCACTCCTGTGTCCTTCTTGTATGGATTTTGCAATTTCTCCCTGTGTCTACATGGGTTTCCTCCGGGTGCTCCGGTTTCCGCCCACAGCCTAAAGACATGCAGCTTAGGTGCTTTGACGATTCTAAATTGTCCCTAGTGTGTGGATGTCTGTGTGTGTGCTCTGTGGTGGGCTGGCGACCTGCCTGGGGTTTGTTTCCTGTCTTGTGCCCTGTGTTGGCTGGAATTGGCTCCAGCAGGCCCCCTTGACCCTGTAGTTAGGATATAGCAGGTTGGATAATGGATGGATGGATGGATGTATAAGTGCTTTATTTAACCTTCATTTTAGATCCTAACAACAATATTTATTTCATATGCAGTTTTTGAAAAATGTTAGTGTCATAAAATTAAATTTCATTCTTTACATATACCTATACATACAACCACACACACACTATAAGATACTATTCTCAAACCCACTTAATCCAATTCAGAGTCATGTGATATAGATTTTGCTACAATGCAAGCATGATTAATGATTCCATGCTACCTGTTAAATATTACATGTCAAAATTATCCTGAAGAAAGAAATGGAAAGCATTTAAATGATAATAGTTAGTAAACTGTTTTTAGATTGCCAAATTATATCAGTTATTACTTAGAAAAATGATTCATCCACATAGGAAAGCATGTTTATTTTGAATTGTTATGTATTAAAGCTAGGCAAACATACAGTATCTGTAAAAACCTAAAAAAAATGTTGAAGTTCTACTAAATACTTTTTAAAAACAGACACTGTGAAGTATCAAATTCAGAATGATCAGTTTCCAACCATGAACACTGCATCTGAATCATCAGATAACTAATGCCAAATGTCAGCACTCCTTTCCTAGTACATTCGGCATGCACATTTTTTTCCACTTTATAAACCCCCATGTCCTATTTGTTTTTATTTTTTTTAATTTACCCTGCTTGTCTAGGGTTGGCTGAAATTTTACTCTCAACACTGCCAGTACAAGCATCAATCTCTGAGTTGGAAAAGCAGGTTAGAAATGAAAGAATGGATGGTTACTATAACTTAAGTTATTACGAATAAAATTTTGTTGTCTTAAATAGTTTCAATAACACATCAACTGTCTGTTTTGAAGATGTACATGACAACAGAATTTGTATTCATGAGCAAGATAACAGATAATTTATTTCAATAAAGGGAATTTAAGGGTTAGTTCTTACCAAAACTAGTCACTGTAGGACAAGTTTTCTTTGCTGCATTACAAACTAAACTGGTTTACAGAGGAAAATGTACTCTCTCAGGCTATATCTATCTATTCCACTCATATATGAACATTTAAAATGCATGTTTTTAATTTTTCAGTACCTGATGTCTTTTCATTTTAAATAAAAGCATACAAAATAAAAAGACATAAATTCACTCATGTTTAAAATGCAAAAGATGTAATCTGTATATCTCCTTGTAGCAGGCTTGTGACTAAAAGAGATCTGCTTATGTTGTTTACAGATATTTGATTTTTTTAAAATATATACTTTGTTAATCCCCAATGGGAAATTGCCTTTTTGCATGACCTTTAGGGATCAGAGAGTAGGGTCAGCCACCCATGGACCATTTTTCAGGTTAAGGGCCGTGCTCATGGGCCCAACAGATTAGGATCCCTTTCTGGCAGTAATAGGATTTGAACCAGCAACCTTCCATATACCAGCACAGATACGTAGCCAATGCTTCACCCAATATATGTATCATATGTAGCCCCACAGATTGCTTTAACTGATCTGTTAATGTACAGGCAAGTTGAAGTGCACAAGTTCTTCTAGTTTGGTGTCATATTTAGCCATTTTAAAATCAGATTATATCAGTAAAACACTAATACTGTAAAAGTTTATGTTTTATTAAGAACATCTTAAAATTCTTACTTTCTCTAAACTGTTGGATCATCAAGAGTGGCATTTTTACAGCACTGAGAAACCACTCTTAAAAACATTATTAATAAAATGAACATTGCATCGAAGTATCTCCCAAACGTATTAAATTATGTGGCAGTGATACAATGTTTTTCAAGAACTAATTAAAAAGATATTTTAAATACACACATGACACTTTATTTCCATTGCAGATAAAACCGTGAAATACTTACCCCAAGCATTTTATAAAGATAATAGTATTCTGGCCCGTTAAGGTATAAGATAAAGGTTTTCCAAAACAGCCAAACATTGGCAGCCAACCACAAGAGCTGAAATCAGACAAGCATGTAATGTTATTTATTTTTCATTTGCTCAGTTGCATTCATTTTCATTCTGTAATCTTATGATATCTGTCTGCAAGACACCAATAGATACATTGAAAAGCACACAGTGGAAAAAAAGTTATATCACTGAATGAATTGATATACAACTGCTTTCCCCTGCAGCTACAGAACAAACTGCACAGCTCTTGATTTAGTGGATTAGACAGTCTGCACATGAAGGTAATGGCATGTGATCAAATTTTAAATTTGTTTTTGAGTTAAACTGACATTTGGTACAGTATCACATAAAAAGGTTATCCTACCAAACATTCATGGTACCTTTATTTATAGGTTTCCTTGTACAGTACTGTATAATTTGCTGCACGTTTCTCTCCAGAGTAACAAATATGGTTGGTGAAACTGGTGGTGAGTCACCCATTTAAACTGGGGATGAAAGCTGTTTCCCAAGGTAAAGATTAAAGGAAAATAAAATAGCAGGAGTGGACTTCTTTGTTTATAACAGTTGCAACTTTAAAATTAAGTTACATTTACCTTCGTTAAGTCAAAGGTACTAGAATATTGCAAGTAAATACATTTTCCCACATATTACTCAAAAAGAGGATGCCATGACATTAGTCCATTTAAAGCTCTCGAATAATAAGGCATGTCTCCTTGAATGTTCAAAATATACTTTATTGGTTTTATCTGTTTATTAAGTACCTGCAAGTAATTATTATTGTCATTTGTTTGAAGTCATACTGTATTTGCTGTTATTGGTAGTATATGTGTACGTTAGCATTCATAAACATACTTCGTGCAATTAATAAATTGTTAGCAATACTTAATTAGTTCCTTAATAAAGTATATGTAAATATTGTAACGTGTTATAAATGGGAACATTTTACAAATATTCCACACTCCTGATAAGTTAAACTGAAATTTTGCCATTTCTCATTACTAAACTGGAAGGTGTCCTGCAAAATACTTTCAAGAACATGATGGCCACATGCATAATTCATTACTGTAATACTATACCTTACAACACAAAAGAAGCTAGAGTCGGACTTAGCTAAGCCGGGTTCGTGCCCTCCTACTAAATGTCTTGCAAATGAATGGCATAACCCTAGCGTTCTGAACGCGTTAATGGCTTTGTAGTTCCACTCACCAGAAGTAGATGCTTGCCCCCCTCGTTGGACAGCCAACTCCTGCAGGACAAAGCCATGATTTTCCTCGGAACTTTTTTTTTTAGTTTTACACCATAAAATACAAAGACGTCCTTAAGGTGTTGACCTGAAACACCTCCAGTCGTATCAGTTCCTTCTGGTCATCGCCTTATTTTATACTTCCTTCCCTGTATTATCTCTTTTGCCCGGTTTGCTCCCACTTTTCCCAAACTCTAAGCGCACTTTTCCAGCAGCCGCTTTAACGAGCACGCGCGCGCGCGCGCGTCCGGAAATGACTCGTACCATACAGCTGCGAAATAACGTCAGCTCAGCTATGAAGAGGGTGGACTGGTCGCTTATTTTTGCGTGATGGGCTCATGATTATTGTATTAATGTACTAATTTCAAGAAATAATGATACCAGTTTTGTATCAAGCTTTGTTTTTAGGTTCGAAAGGATCAGGGGCCAGGTTTGGGAGTATGAGTATGATCACCATGCAGCCATTCTCTCGGGGCAGTTTAAGTCGTAAATGAAATTTGACAAGCACATACTTAGGTTCCGAGAGGAAAGCAAGCACCCCATAAGTGTCATCGTATGGCTCTCTGGACTTGCGAGACAACGACAGTGACACAGAGCTACCCTGACCCCGCTGGATTAAGTGAAATAAATTGTTCGTTTTCATGGTTGTTTATAGCTGAATTAATGAATGGGCTTTTACGTCAAAAGTAGCATCGCGTGCTGTGAAAATGCGTGTGTGATAAAATATGTGCACGACGGACGGGGTTTAAATTCAGACTGTGAGTTCTGTGCTTAGGAATACGCAAGGAGTAGATGGACTGATGTAAAAGGGAGGTGGTTTGGACAGGAATTATAAAGAAGAACCATTGACTTCAACGTGCATATTTATACTCTCCTTTTCAACTGGCAAGTTTAATGATCTTACCAGAAGTTCAGATTGAATGAATAACGTCACCGGGAGCTGATCAGGAACTGGAAAGAAAACATGAAGTGGCTGTTTTATCTCAGCTACTGTGACTCAGCAGCAGTACAGTTGCATTGGCATACTTAAGCTTTTCGTTTATTTCTAAGAGCAAAATGTGTGGTGTTAATTTCCAACATTTTCATAAATGCGGATACATTTATATTGTTCGTTCTTCAATGATTCTGATTACATTTCGATGGGTTTGTCTTTGTCAAAAGCTATATCCCACAACCATCTGTCTTAAATATCATCTCTGCTTGATGATATCAGCTCTATACAGTTTCCACTATCAGTACCTTAAAGAAGATTTTTTAAATTTCTTTACTTTTCATACAAATATTGAGTAAACTCCCATTTATGTTTGTGAACAATATGTGCTTTCTCTTTGATCTGTTGCTAAATAGAATTTCAGGCAATTAATTCTGTCTATTTTACAAACCAGATTAATTCAGTTTCAGGTTGGGGCTGATTTATTAAATTCTCCTATTAAACTGATTCAAACAATTTATTAGACTTTTTCAAAGTCATAGTTTAAAAAAGTAGTCTGACTACTAATACTAATTAATAATGCTACCTAAATAATTTGTTTCTCTGCATCTCTGAATAGAATATTTGTTATATGCTTTCAAAAACAAACACACACACACACATATACCCCTTCTTGAGTATATAACCCACATTTACATAAAACACAGAAATCTGCTAACAATTCCCAGATTAGTAGACAATTTTTCTTCCCCCATAAAAATCTTATTGTCACATTAAATCAGCAGTCCTGTTTAATTCTGGAGAGGATGCAGGATTGTTATAGTACAAAGTACTTATGGTGTGTGCAGTTTATTCAGGATGATGTACTTCATTCTGGAATGTGTCTGAGAAAATTGATATCCACACCACATTTGTTAAAATTTAAGCAGGATAAGAATTTGTTTATATGATGTACTTGGTGCCTGTGGCTGATGTTTCATAAACAACATCTGAATTTATTTTAATGTTACCCATGATTGCTAAACAACTTTTCAATTGCCCTAACAAATACAATTCAAACATTTACCAAAATACATCTCTTTTGTTAGTTCCTAATTGGTAGGTAATATAAAAATTGTCTTTCTCTGAGGTTTTCCAACAGTCTACCATCTTTTTACATAACATGTTGGATGGCACCTCACTGTGCAATAAAATAATTATATTTAACATAATTAAAAGCGACACTTCGAGGTCGAAACAGAGGGAGGAAATAGCATTGTGTATATGAAAGTTACAAATATAATGCAGCTAAGACCAACAATCCCCTTTTTTACTTAAAATAGAACAAATACAAATAATACACAAAAAATGAAAAAAATGAAACCAGAGGAACTGGAGTTAAAGAAATCATAAAGTGTACTTAGTACTCTCCACTTCAAAAGTGCATTTAAGAGTATAAATCAGTATGTAAAAATATTTCAGCAATTATACCAGGATAATAAAAAAAGGAGTTATATTTTGGGAGGGGTGTCTTATTGTAAATGGCATGAACTGCAGCATATTGCAATGTGTTTTGGCATATCTCAGTCCTGAAAAGCCATTCTCCTATTATCTGCTTTTATGTCACTTCCCAAGATACTAGCATTCCCATTACATAACAAGGAGCACATTTGACTCACAAGAGTGACACATTGAACTACATCTCCCATTCAGACACAGTAGCAAATGTTTCTCAGAGGATATCATAAGAGCACTGCTGCATATTGACAAAAGATAAGCAGTTTGCATAAACATTGGTCCTCTTTGCCTAGCTATTAAAAAATAGGATTCAAAGGTACATAAACATCTGCCACAGAGAGCTGTAACTTATTGGCTATACAGCTTTGTAAGGTCATTCCATCCCACTCTAATCCCCAGTGTGATTCAGGTCAATGGAATGTGTCAGGCCAAAGTAAAAACAAATTCTCTAAGCAAAAACAAAATCTGTAAGAGCTTACAGTAATTAAAATGGAAGAGTTAGAGATGTTCTGTAGACCAATATGTGAAGAATAATAAAACCCTCAGCCATGATAGGATGTTTGCCGGATATACTCAAAGAAATGAAAGACATTCCATAGAAACCTTTCCTAGGTTCACTTCAGATGGGGGAAGAAGCTGGAAGTTTGCAACTGTCAGTCCAATCTAAAAGAAGGGTCGACAGAATGGATCCTGATAATTACACACCAATAAATCTTTCTTCTGTACCATGCAAGACCGTAGAAATTATACTAAGAAATAAATTAGTAGAGTATGTGTATGAAAATAGTATACTACTATAAATTACAGTCAGCAAGGTTTTATGAGAAGATATTGCAAAGCCAATCTGCTAGAATTTTAGGAGTGGAGTACTGGTGTACCAGACAAAAATATATAATTTATTGAAACTTTCAAGAAACCATTTATATACACTAACATCAAAGATTAACTTTGTAACTGCAAACCTTGGCATCAGAAGTAATGTACAAAAATTGATTGGTTAATCATCAAGAAACATGGTACGGTCAACTCTGACATCCCTTAGACTGCTACTTTTTTTAATTTATATTAATGTCATAGATTCTGGTATTGTTAGTAAGCTTGTGAAATTCAATAAAATTGAATGGATAGAAGATACTAAGTGGTCAGCAAAAACAGTTAAAAGCCCTGCAAAATCTGGGCAAACATTTAGAATTTAATTTAGAGAAATGCTATATGCTACATATAGGCAAAAGGAAATTATTATAAATTCAACATAGGGGACTTTCTTACTGGAAGTAAGATTTATAAAGGAATTAAGAGTTTATATTGACACAACATTCTTGTGGTCTAAGCAATGTGCATAAGCAAGTAGAAAGGCAGATAAAATATTGAGTGATGTAAAAACCGCTGAATATAAATCATGGGACATTATGTTCTGACAAGTGAACACTACTGAGACCACTTCTGGGGTACTGTGTGCAGTTCTGCTCAGGACATTACAACAACAACAACATTTACTTCTCTAGCACATTTTCATACACAGGATGTAGCACAAAGTGCTCTACAAGTTGTCAAAGAACTTGTTAAAACAAAGAAAGGTAAATTAAAATAAGGATCATAATGAATAAATAACACACAAGAAAATAATACATACTTGAAACTAGATACATAATTAATAGAGAAGTAGAGTCCTTACATAAAGAATTGTTTTTTAATTCTCTAAAGATAAGTTAGATGAGAAGGTCAGTTGGCCTGGAGGATAGAAAAAAAAAACAGGGATTTCAAGACCAAAAGACCATCCAGCACCCACTGGGCATTTCACCTAACATAAATGTTCTTAAACAGTTCCTTATTGTGTTTTTTAGGCTTCATCTTAAAGGATTTCATGCACTACAAAAAAATTCATAACTATAACTTAACACTGAGGGGAGGAGAGCAACCACATGTATTCTAGGGCTAACGTTAATGGCCTAATTTGACATGCTCAGGGAGTTAAACATATTTAGTATTGAGCAGAGAGGGCTGCATGAGGACCTATTCCAGGTCTTCAGATCTGTCAAAGACATCAATAGAGTTAATCTGGCAGAACTCTTTTATCTAAACATCAATTGATTTGCTTTACTACAGTACATCAGTAGAAAGTATGGAGACATGTATTTAAGATGGAAGCTACAAAGCACTTCTTCATACAAGGAGCTAAAACAGTCTGGAATAAATTACCAAGTCAAGTAGTTGAAGCATCATCTTTAACAATCACTAAAAGAATCTCAATGAGATACTGGGACAACTTAGCTATTAGCTAAACAAATGAGTTTGATGGAATGAGTGGCCTCTTCTTGCTTGTCAAACTACTTAATATCCTCACCCAATCTGGTGTAAAATGTTGCAGTAAAATATATCCTGATATACACACAATAAGTTCTAAAAAGAGTTAATTATCTCAGAATATACAATGCTTAATAAATTGATAAAAATCTTTCTAGTAAAAGTAGTCTTCTTCTTTCAGCTGCTCCCATTTAGGGGTTGCCACAGCAGATCATAAGTCTACATCTATCCCTGTCTTATACATCACATCCATAAACCTTTTCTTTGGTCTTCCTCTTTTCCTCTTTCCTCACGGTTTCATCTTCAACATTCTTTTCCCAATGTACCCCTCATATTTCCTCTGAACATGCCCAAACCATCTCGATCTAGCCTCTCTCACTTGGTCACTAAACTGTCATACCTGTGTTGCACTCTAATATACTTATTTCTAACATATTGTAACTTGCTAGTTATACATTGCTAAAAGAAAAGATTGAAGCTTTTTCTTTGGATTTGAATGTTTTTAGTAAAAAAAAACTGTAAAGCACTGTGTATATATCACTTACTAAATTTATATTATTCAATTGCTAAGGGTTATTAGTGCCATTTATGTGGGACAGGATTGCTGGTGATACCTTTTGGTGAAGCTCTGCTCCAAAAGCTCATTCTTCAGATGAACAGTTGGACTGAGATGTTTTTACTTGGGTAGGTACACCACAGACCTGTAATTTACTGTCATGTTTTATGGCTGCATTTGAAGAGTTTTTTTCCTACCTTATGGCATAGATCATTATCCTACTGATAAAGCTCATTCACAAATAAGTTCACTCTTCATATGAAGGAATGCACCTGATCTGTGGCAATTTTCAGCTATCCTGTTGTGTCAAAATAAAGAAAACAGTTTTTGGCACCCAAAACTCATCCCACACCATTACACTGAGACCATCCAGCATTCTTGACTCCCTGCAGAGTGGACAGATGTGTTTTTATTATATCCTGATTTTCCACTTGAATTAATATGATACACAGTTTATTAAACATGGTGATGCTTTTTCAACTCTAACAAAGTGTGTGTTTCTTATACAAACTGAAAATGTACTTTCTTGAGTTACCCTGACAGGAGAA
This sequence comes from Polypterus bichir lapradei, assembly GCA_026402145.1. Taxonomy (NCBI): domain Eukaryota; kingdom Metazoa; phylum Chordata; class Cladistia; order Polypteriformes; family Polypteridae; genus Polypterus; species Polypterus bichir. Next base: position 101,376,771 of record JANRMT010028174.1, on the reverse strand, counting down.
AATGTCAGTTTATGTACATGGATTCCATACTGCAAGATACAACAATTTGTGCATCCTGATATGTTTGCTTTCTGAACCATTGTGGTTCTCACCTCTTCATTGACTTAATGCAGGCTGCATGTTAAGCCTATACATACAGTATATCTCAGATTTATATTGAGCACTTTATGTGTGCTGTGGGCTAGATTAAGTGATTTCTTAACAAATATGTTTTCATGTGAAAATCATGTCATCTGATAACCAGGTTTAATATCAACTTGCCTTCTAACCTGCATGAAAGTCAATAAAATGGAGTCCTCTCACAAGAGATTAGGCAAAAATGGCACTGGGAAAGTGAAGATATATGCTACCATGCAATATTTGGGCCACTTTATAAGAACTATGTTTTGATGTCCACAAATACTCTGAAGCAAATAACATAATAGAAAAAAATCTGATGTGCCCAGTATTCTGCTTTAGGCATATTTACAAAATGAGTATATGCAATGTCCAATACAACTATAGTTTATTTTACACATTTTAGTCCACTTTAAAGACAAATGTATTAAAATAAGTAATTCATATAAAAAATTGTACTATTTGTTTGCCTAACATTTGGACAGTTGATTCATTTTCAGTCCTTTATGCTGAGGAAACAGAGTAGAAACCCACACCTTCTGTTATGCAGCTGGGTTGGTCCTGAATATACCATTCCCAGCTCATAAATTGATGTCGCCAACTTTAAAACTTAAATGAGAAATACTGTGGCCTTTTTTAGACTAAAAAAGTAAGTACCTTCCACAAGCAAACATACAATCTTGTATTGTGATAAATGCAAACAGTGTAATCAGTGTCCATTTGTATTGGATAGGATTCACAAAGTTCTTGCCAAATTCTGTGAATTTCTGAGCTGTTAGTTTAAGGGGTGGCCGGGCCCTAAAGGATGTATTATTTTACTAAAATAAATATGCAATACATTTTTTTAGGCCATAACTAATGTAAATATGTTAATAATACAAGAGTATGATACCACTAAGAAAAGCTAAGCAAAAAGTAGTTACACTATATATAAATTCTGGTAGCTTCTCACCTAAAATTTAGAAATGTACAATTTTCTCCTGTACTTGGCCTCAAAAATATCCCTTTTAAGGGTCCACCTGTTGTCAGCAAGTATATCAGGACTCCTCTTGCCTTGGTATTACTTTTCCATTTCAGAAACACCCTGATAAAAACATTCGCCATTCTTTTCACTGTTTACTCTGAGATTCCCATGGAAAAAGTCCAAATGTGAATAAAAGAAATACATTTGTAAAGACATAAACACATAGATGTTTACACTTTGACCTCTGCCATTGAGCTTTGCCTCAAATAGAGAGCGGGCTCCTGTCTCAGCCTGTCCAAATGTGTTACAGCCTGCAAACTCTGGCACAAGAGACTTATTATCCTTCTGGAAATTTGTAAGATTTTCACAAAAAATAATACAAAAAATTCAATCCTGAATGCAACTTAAAAAAAACTGTACACTTTAATAAGGGTTTATGTAATAAATTCACAGCCTTAAAAGATGTAAGTCAAAAACTATAGGTGATAGAAACATGAGTACATTTCTGAAAACACTCTTAACTTGCTCTGTGACAAAAACTTGTTGACTAGTGCAGTTAAGTCCAGCCTACCCTAAGCAACTCTCTCTTGCATGGTGCGTATTCTTGCAACAAAAAGAGAAACATTCTGTGTAACTTCAACTAAAGATTACTTTACTCTTCCATATTTAGTCTGAGAGTGGACACTTGAACTTGTATATTTTGTATGCAGTATTTTCCTCTTTTACATGTCAGATAGCCACTTTTGTTAACAGTGCAAACTATTGAAATGACAGAGTTAAGGCTCAGGCTTAAATCTATTGTTTATATAAACAGTGGTGTTGCAGTTTTAGCAAACCTCAATTACACACACCTCTGTGACAAAATATTTAATAAACAAAAAAAGTCTTTCTGATGAAGTAAATTAAAAATTAAAAACATTCAAACTTTCTAAACAATTAACACAAGGCCAAAACACACCCAACATGTGTGCATTTTAAAGTGGTTATTTTAAAAATAATCACACAAAAAGAAAACAATGTTTTCTGACATTTAAATATTGTTAACAAGATTTGTGTACTTTTATGTAACTTGAAAGTTTTAAGTGTGTTAATGCAATTGAAATTTAGTTTATTCTATTAGTTTAAATTATTAAAGGAGGAGGACTCGCTCTCTATGTCAATACAAAGTGGTGCAACTCAGGACATGTAAACGTTAAAATCTCCAATTGCTGCAGGGACATCGAACTGTTGGCCGTAAGTCTGTGTCCCTATTACTTGCCCAGAGAGTTTGGACACGTGATTGTTGTTATTGTTTACATCTTCCCTCAAGCGAACGCGGAGATAGCGAGTGACATCATCCATTTCGCAGTTGTTAAGTTACAAACGCAGCACCCTGAGGCACTTGTGCTAATCGCTGGAGAATTTAACCATGTAACGCTGGACAAAACATTACCTGCCTTCTCCCAGTATGTGGATTGTAACACCCAGGGAAACTAGGGGACTATCGACCTACTGTATGCAAACGTTAAAGACGCATACAGCGCCACCCCGCTGCCTGCGCTTGGGAAATCAGATCATAACCTGGTTCTGCTTCAGCCTCACTACAAACCAAGAGTGGGGGAACTACCTACAACCACACGCTCATTCAGGAAGTGGTCCCCTGAGGCAGAGCAGGCTCTGAGAGACTGCTTTGGAACTACAGACTGGGATATATTGCTGGGGTCACATAGTGAGAACATTGAAGAGGCTGTTGAATGCACAACTGATTACATCAACTTCTGTATGGACATTGTAGTTCCAGTAAGAACAGTACGCTGCTATGCTAACACCAAGCCATGGATTACAAGTGACATCAAAGGCCTTTTGAACCAGAAGAAAAGGGCTTTTAAAGGCGGTGATCAGCATGAGCTCAAGCGCGTGCAGAAGGAACTCAGAGTCCAGCTCAGGGCGGCGAAAGAGCAGTACAGGAGAAAGCTGGAGCAGAAGTTGCAGAACAACAGCATGAAGGAAGTGTGGGATGGGATGAAGATTATCACTGGCTGCAACTCGAAGCGGGGTGCCGCCATCGAGACAGACGTGGAGAGAGCAAACCAAATGAACAACTTCTTTAATAGGTTTGATCACCCTAACCCACTCTCACCTCGGAGTACTGCATCCTCCAACCATCCTTCTGCTGATACCAGCATAGGTGAGACATCCCCACCCACAATTACAGCAGCCCATGTGAGCAGAGAGCTGAAAAGAGTTCGTGCCAGCAAAGCAGCGGGTCCAGATGGTGTATCGCCACGACTGCTGAAGGCCTGTGCGTTGAACTGGGGAGTCCTCTACAGCGCATCTTCAACCTGAGCCTAGAACAGGGGAGAGTCCCAAGGCTTTGGAAAACATCTTGTATCACCCCTGTCCCAAAGGTATCACGTCCTAGTGAGCTGAATGACTTCAGGCCTGTTGCTCTGACGTCACATCTGATGAAGACCATGGAGCAGCTGCTGCTTCACCACCTGAGGCCACAGGTCCGCCACGCCCTCGACCCTCTGCAGTTCGCATACCAGGAGAAGGTGGGAGCGGAGGATGCCATCATCTATATGCTACACCGATCCCTCTCCCACTTGAACAGAGGCAGTGGTGCTGTAAGAATTATGTTTTTGGACTTCTCTAGTGCCTTCAACACCATCCAACCTCTGCTCCTTAGAGACAAGCTGACTGAGATGGGAGTAGACTCACACCTGGTGGCATGGATCGTGGACTATCTTACAGACAGACCTCAATATGTGCGTCTTGGGAACTGCAGGTCTGACATTGTGTTCAGCGATACAGGGGTGCCGCAGGGGACTGTACTTTCTCCAGTCCTATTCAATCTATATACATCAGACTTCCAATATGACTCGGAGTCCTGTCACGTGCAAAAGTTCGCTGATGACACTGCTATTGTGGGCTGCATCAGGAGTGGGCAGGAGGAGGAGTACAGGAAGCTAATCAAAGACTTTGTTAAATGGTGCGACTCAAACCACTTACATCTTAACACCAGCAAGACCAAGGAGCTGGTGGTGGATTTTAGGAGGCCCAGGCCCCTCATGGACCCTGTGATCATCAGAAGTGACTGTGTGCAGAGGGTGCAGACCTATAAATATCTGGGAGTGCAGTTGGATGACAAATTGGACTGGACTGCCAATACTGATGCTCTATGTAAGAAAGGTCAGAGCCGACTATACTTTCTGAGAAGGTTGGCATCCTTCAACATCTGCAATAAGATGCTGCAGATGTTCTACCAGACGGTTGTGGCGAGTGTCCTCTTCTACGCGGTGGTGTGCTGGGGAGGCAGCATAAAGATGAAAGACGCCTCACGCCTGGACAAACTTGTTAAGAAGGCAGGCTCTAGTGTAGGAGTAAAGTTGGACAGTTTAACATCTGTGGCAGAGCGGCGGGCACTAAGCAAACTCCTGTTAATCATGAAGAATCCACTGCATCCACTGAACAGTGTCATTTCCAGGCAGAGGAGTAGCTTCAGTGACAGACTTTTGTCACTGTCTTGCTCCACTGACAGACTGAGGAGATCGTTCCTCCCCCACACTATGCGACTCTTCAATTCCACCCGGGGGAGTAAATGCTAACATTACTCAAAGTTATTGTCTGCTTTTTTATTTTTATTTTTTTCATTTTTCATTTTTATTACTATTTAATTTAATATTGTTTCTTTGTATCAGTATACTGCTGCTGGATTATGTGAATTTCCCCTTGGGATTAATAAAGTATCTATCTATCTATCTATCTATCTATCTATCTATCTATCTATCTAT
>JANRMT010028174.1:101339433-101357116 GCA_026402145.1 Polypterus bichir lapradei | reverse complement strand
AGGAAGTTAATATCACCAACCATTCCCATTTTATTAAGGTGTATCCATATAAATGGCCCACCCTGTAGTCTGCCAGCAAAATAAGATACTTCTGTATCATATACAGCTATATAGAAATACAGAATGTTTCTTGATGTTAATTATAATACATGCTGTGTCAAAATGGCTTCTCAGTTGAAAATTCTACTGCTGTTGTTTGCCTCTTGAGACTAGTCCGTCACCTGCTTGAGCAGGACTCAAATGTCATTCCAAAAATCCTTTACATTGTGTTTTCCTTGAAATATTTAAACTGAAGAACTTTTACATAGATAAGATGATTAATTTCAACAGAGAAAAACACCATTCTACTCTTATGTTTCTGCTTCTACAGGCTCTTTCTTTTTTGTTCTTTTGTCTTATTTGTTAAAATTCAAGCATTTTTCATGTTTATGTTCAATTACAGTAAGTTTTATTTATAATATTTGATCAGTATGTAGTTTAGTTTCTATGTGTGATCAGGTGTTCTATTATATTCCTTGTACTTTGTAGTTGGAGCCCCAAGAGGCGGGTCCATCCTGATGTCATACCTGAAGGACAATCCCCAGCCTTTATAATGAGAGGCCTAAAGCAAATCCTTCAGTGGTCCACAGAAGCTCTTTCGAATGCAATACAGTAAATATTGGAGTTTCTGGCATTGGGATTTTTTGCTTCTGTTCTTGGCTTTTAATATTTGGATTGTGTATTGGGACTTGTTCATCTAGGACTGCTTCTTAGGCAACTCCTTTTTGCCTTTTTTGCAATTTTTGTTCTAATTAAATAATCTCATTTATAAAGATCCTGCTCTGTGACTTGCCCTTTCAAGCCAAAGATATTACAGTTCCTTTCCCTAAAAGGGCATGTTTGTGTATTTTATAGATTTTTGGACTTCATAGAGTTTGTTTTAAACTTTTGGGCTTCAAGGGCCAAGTCCACTCTGTGGTATGGGGAGGTCAAACTGCTTAGGGTGAGCCCATTTCTAGGCTTGCAGGGAAGGACTGACCTAGATTTTGAAGTCTCTAAGAGGTATCACACCCTCTTTGCTATAGAATGGCATTCAAATCAGAACTTCTATGGTCATGAAAGCAAAACTGAACTGTTTCTTGTGAGGCCTCCATTGCAGCTTCATGAGCTTGATATTTAATCAGTTATTCATGGATCTGACCACTTGTTTCATTATCCAGTTCGATAAGATTATTGTCATAATAAAATGGGCCCTTTACTGACATTTTTAGATCCTGCCAGTTGTGTAGATACTAATTTGATCTTTCATCATTCATGAAATACTGCAGTAGCATAACTTTTAAATTTGTTACTTTCAGATTGGAAAAATAACATGTCACAGATTCAGTACAACTCAGTTAAAATATAACAGTTGTGTTGGTAGTAAAAATCAGTTGTCTCAATGATATTGGGTTTAAAGAGTGTGGTCCATACTTGCTATCTACAATTCAATGCATTACACTAGGAAAGTTGTCCTTGTAAAGCAACTGTATAAAATATACATCTCTCTATTATAATAAAAAAGTCTTGGGATGAAATGAGACTTTTTAGCCTGGGACGAGATGTGACTTTTTCAGAGAGATACTTTCACGTCCCGCGAAATGAGACTTTGTTCTAAGAGATTTAACCACACATGGGGCCAGAAATAAAAGACAAAGAGTAAATGACAAAGTATAACATCATAAAGAATTAAAAAATGTTGGCTCGATACACATGCATAGCAGGTTAGTGATAATGAAAGTACAAAAATTCTAAAGTCTCAAAAAAATGATCGCATTAGCACAAACAAGCGGAAATTATTACTCTGTGAAATAATGGAACAGCAAAAAGAGATTGAATATATTGGTTGGACTTAAACTTTAAGTCGGAGACTTGTAGATCGTCTAATTCGTGTTGCTATCAAGGAAAAGTAGTGTTTCTTCCCAGTGAAGAGGTGTATCCATGAGAATTGAAAGATTTGTTGGTTGGTGAAAGTGAAATCAACATACACGAGCGGCAGAGATGCAAAGTAGCTGGTGCGTAGCACAGGCCAGAGTGTTCGGCAAGCGAAGCGAGCAGGGGGCAAAGCCCCCTACTATATACAATATATAAAAGCTCTTTATTATGAAATACAACTTTTAATCTCTTAGGAATACTAATATACAGTATACACTAAAGGTTATTTATTGAGTAAGGATATCCATGGTCAGGACCTCAATTATGATGTATCGTGTGGCAGCCAGGAAGAGATGCCAACATTAAACTGACCTCGCAGGGATGCCAAATAAGGATATAAGAGCCTTAGTTCCTGAGATAAGATAATAATGGAAGGAGAATAGGAGTTGTAGGACAGGATGTGGTACATTCCACAGTCTGACAGATGACAGCATCAAAGGTTGGTTGTCTAGCAAATTTTTATTGTAAATGGGCTGATAGGCTTTCAGAGCTCTAAAAGAATGGCCCCAGGAGATTTACTGGGCTAGATTTGGCCTTGAAATGCTTCAGAAGTAACCATTGGGATCTGATTTAAAATAGGATACTGGCAATAAGTTCAGAAAGCTTGAATTCAGAAGAGGAGTAATGGCTCACATGGCAATAGCTCTCATGGAGGGAGAAGTGTCCAGAGTAACTATTTAGGGAGGGAGAAAGATATGGGAAGATGGACCAGCCACCCCATAAGCGTAGGACTCAGATAGGCTGTATTGCACTTTAATGTATGCATTTTTTATATTATTGTCTCTTCCTGTACCTATTCATTATGTGTGTTTCACCAAGTCATATAGGTCACAATGTTTTTTTTTTACTGATTTAGAATTATTTTAAAATCTTTGCTACAAATTTTCATGAATGACATTGACACTCATGCTATATAAACCCAGTTTGATACTTGTGATCTTTTACAGTAAGAGCTACTTATTTTGATCTGCTATGAAATTAGTTTGCAACATTTTTTGAGCTGTGACTCCTACTTTGTTCAACAAATTTTTTTTTCAATACAAGGAAACATGGAGTTAATATCCGACAAAACACATAAGATGTCCTTACCTTTTGGGTGGCATAAACACACATACAGTTACATAGGACAGTCTTAGGCTACCGCTAGTTATTACACCACATGCTAGAAGTGTAGCAAGAAAGGGCGGTAGGACAAATTTAGCAGTGACATCAACTAAGAAACAAATTAGTTCCCAGATGACAACATGTCTCTTTAGGCATGGAATAAAAAACAGTTATCTTTCTTGATTGAATATAAAACAATTATCTTTCTCGTTTTAGCTTAATGTCATACCTTAATATTTTCTGTAGTGAGAAAGGTTGTGTAGTTTTATTAGTATGTGAATTCTTCCTGTTGTTGGAGCAGCGTCATTGGTAGCAAAGAGTGAGTCAGTGAGCTAACAGCAGGCTAATGGCTTCTCTCTGCAGGAATGCTGCACAGTTGGAAAGATGCCCCTAGATATAAAAAACATGGGTGTTAAAGTAAAAAAACAAGATGTAGTACGGATGGACCAGATCAATTCTTAATGTAAAACAAATGATTTAAGTTTGTCACAGTTATATAACTTTCTATTCTCACAGTGCAAATTTTACCAGCGATATATATTTGAAATAAATTTAAACACCTGTATTCAAATTTTGTGATGTATGGCCACGCTCTAAATTTTTTTGTTGTCACAGTAGGAGCTGATGGAATATTTCATGGGAGAGCGAGACCCTAATTTGAATAGATTTTAACTCAGCAGGGAATGACCCTAGTGTGCTGCAAAGATCATGCAAAATATACGACTTAATGACATTGTGCAGTTTGCTAGAGAAAAGGGTACATAAGCAAAATGAAATTTCAAGCAGGTGATTTACTAAAGTTGGGAACTCTGACAATTCAATAATTTAAGCCAAGCAGTTAATGAGAATGGTTTGTGAGCTTGTCACATGCATTGTTAGTAAAATGTGATGAACAACAGTTTGTGATCTACTCACAAATATATAAAAAGGTAATGTACAAAAATGACTTCCACAAACTTACAGCAAGTCTCATTAGAACTGAAAAATAAAAACAAAACTTTTAAAACATTGTCCTCACCATTTCTAATGGTACATTAGTATGCAATTATCCACTGCACTACCAGATTTATTTTAATGGTCTTCTACTTAAGGAGAAGTGAAGTATAACTTTTTCTTTGGAACAGACATTTTGAGACTGATTCCGAGATCAAATGAACTTGATACTTTCACTGTTGGTGAATACCCACATCTTTGTTATGTCTGCAATAAGCAGGCATTGGAGAGACTGACAACTTGCTGCATATGGACAGTTTGTTCAAATAGCTGTCTGTTCAAATCTTTTAACTACTTATCAACCCCAGATTTTTGTGTAAAGTCAATACATTAACATATTCCGAAGTACATGATTATTAAATCTACTTGCAAAAGTTTCTACTGCAGGAATGTTTTGAGGCCAAGTAATGCAATAGATACAATACCTCAGATTAACAGAAATTAGAGACAAGGGGGTTCCCAGATGCTAAAGACCAAAAACTCATGGCCTTAGTTGTCATCTCTCTTTCTGTAATCTCATGTTCACAGTCTGAGTCCAGATTTGGGAGCTTAAGGAATCAAATGACTTTGCAAAAATCTTTTTGTTCTGTTTTAGCCATATTACACAGTTGAGTGGCAATGGCATGTACTGAAATAACCCCCAGAGATAAATGATTGGAAGTTTTAATTTTGAAGATTTGAGCAACTTTATATAAAGATGCTTTCACTCCATCAATCACAATTTGCTAAAAGTTTTCTAATAATATAATTTTTTTTCTTATCCAGGGTTGGTTTAAAACGTATACATGATTGAAGAAATCAGAAGACTGAAATTACTGAGCACTAAATGGTAAGAAATGAGCTTCTCATCTAATTTTCACAGAATCAAAAGTCTGAGGGTAAGAACAGACTAAAGTTTGTGGGACAATAAGAAATTTTCCAAAATAGTGCTCCCTTCACTTTCATGGTAACATTTCATAAAGAACACTTGGAATAACAATACACATCTCAAGAGACTTTCAGTTTACACTGATAACACTGCATTTCCCCAGGGATGTACTCGGGCCTTATTACACTCATTGCAAAATGTATACCTCATTTTAAGATCTGTCTTTTATTAGCTTTAAAGAAAAAATAAACTTGGAATTCTTTATAGATTCTGCAGTTAAAAAATCCTGCAAAATTAATACTATATTTGATAACACTTCAGTAATACATTGCATACAAGAGCAGTAATAGTTTTTTTTAAAAAAGTAAATATTTTAAGGGTTTGTGCTTGAAAGTTTTAGTTGTTTTACAATATTTTAACTACTACACTACCCTCACTGAACATTTAAGTCACTTTTCCATCGGTGCATTACAGGTTGAAAGTTTGTCATTGACTTATTCTATGTAGAGAATATACTTTCTGTTTCCTATACTTCCTTTAACAGCAATGTTCAGGGGCTACATACTATATTACCACAGTGAAACACAATTATCTGTGTAACAGCTCTAAATCTGCAGGTTTCCTAAGGATTTGGGAAGGAACTAATGTCAGTCATCATCCAACCTGCTATATCCTAACACAGGTTCACGGTGGTCTGCTGGAGCCAATCCCAGCCAACACAGGGCACAAGGCAGGAATAAATCCCGGGCAGGGCGCCAGCCCACCACAGGACACACACACACACACACACCAAGCACACACTAGGGATAATTTAGGATCGCCAATGCACCTAACCTGCATGTCTTTGGACTGTGGGAGGAAACTGGAGCACCCGGAGGAAACCCACACAGACACTGGGAGAACATGAAAACTCCATGCGGGGAGGACCCGGGAAGCGAACCCAGGTCTCCTCACTGTGAGACAGCAGTGCTATCACCGTGCCGCCCAGGATCTAATGTTCTCAAAGAAATCTTTCACTGACACCAGGAGTGGATTTAGCAGAAAATCATATTTGATATACAATTGGGAATTGTGAGAAGGGAAAATTAGTATAAACTCTTTACTGTATAAATGTTGTAATGTAATAATATATTGACTTAAAAACTGTAATAACAATGATAACAAATAATGGTCCAGCCCAGAGATGAATCGTGGTCTTTGTATCTGTGAGGTGGCATTGCTATTCCCAGTGGCAAGATGGTATCCATTTGGGTGTACATATAAGGATAAAATGGCCCATATTGTTGCAGACTATAATAGTAATATGGGTTCATAAAAAAGAATGGATGGATGGGTGGGTGGATGGATGGTCAATGTTATTTAGAAGTATAATTGAGGATAGCTGGCTTTGAATTTTTTGACACTTTGAATTTGTTATGATATTCTGTTTTTACATCCAAGTAAAGCCCACCCATTAACCTTTAAATAACCCTTAATAGGTCAGCATATAACTGACTATTGTAGTGTCGGTGCAGGCATTGCAATGTATGGATTCTCTGCTCTTTACGTGGCTCTTTGAGGTGGCTCACTACCCTTAAAAAGACTGTTCATCTTGCCACTTTGCCATTTATATAGGCATCCTTGCCACTGGTTATGTAATGCCAGCTCATACTTGGATGACTCATCCCTTACTGGTGTAACTTGTCAGCGCCATTACAGTATGTATATGTCCTACTGTAATTTTCTATTCAAACTTACCTTTTGTTAATGTATTTTAATAGCTTTAAAAGTTTATTTTGAATTTAAATATAATTATAGTTGTATTCTAAAATCAGTCCTTGCAAGGTAAAACATGCTGATTAATATTTCAAAAATGAATTAATTCCTTATGACCTTTTTCTGAATTCTGTATTGCACATCAAATTCCTGTTTCAAGTAAAATAAAATGAATTTACATTCAATTCTTTAGGAATTCTTTCAGATTTATGTGTGCAGCATTTGCTGCTTTATTGTATACTGTATATCCTTAAAGATTATCTTAAAAAGTCTAAAATTGTTGTGTTAAAAAATGACAAATACTATATAATTTGCATATGAATGTAAAGGAAGAAATTAAAGGTTCTATGAAAAATGATTCCATCCAGCAGCCATATACATGAAATTGTGCAATAAATGTGAAATTGACTGGAACAACAGTTCAACAAAAAACAACAACATGAATTTATATAACACATATTCATACATGAAAGTAGCTCAAAGTGGCTAAATCAAGAGATAAACTGATAATAAGAAAATAAAAATGTCCTGCTTAATAAACAAATTGTACAAGAGAAGAGGTAAACAAAAAACATCATCCACAAGGATACTAGAGAAAATAAACCCCTTGGGGTTCCAAGATCAAATGACCACCCAGCCCAGTTTACAGCATATAAATGTGTCAACAATTATTAATAACAACCCAGTGAAAAAAAAACTTCTTCCTGCATCACAGGTAAATAAAACATACTTTGGCCAGAGGGCAGTAGCAGTGGCCCCCTGACTACTGGAAAATGAAAACACAAATAAGTAGTGATTAGTGATAGTCTATAAAAACAACAAAATGGGAGGAAGAAAAAATATATGAAAAAGCTAAATTAAAGAATTGGGTCTATAGTAGTTTTTAGCCTAGCATATCTCAAGAAAAGTATTCATGGTTTTTGGTGCATTTAGTCCTTGTAATCTGCTCAGCAGACGAGTAATATAGCTGTTAGAGAACTGTTTATTCACTATTTATTTTCATGTAACCTTAATCCTATTCAAGACTGCAGGTGCCCTACAATAGACAGCTGCCCCATTCAGTGTCAGGTCCACTCCCAAGTCCCCCCATCCCCCCCCATGGCAACCTAGAACTGAATGTAGTAATCAGGGTAAAAAAATGGACAGATAAATGGATTTATGGAAAAGGATTAATGAGCTGTTTAACTGCCTTGGGCTAAATTCCACCTAACAAGTAAAACAGGTTTTTGGATTGCTTGGACAATCAAAAAGGAAAAAATAGGCAGAGCTCTGCCAGCCATTTGGTGGCTATGAGCAAAGAATATCTTGCTGAATCTGTCATAACCGTCTCTGCAATGGAATCAGATGGTTTATCAGTCTTCTTTCCCAATGGAGGATATCAGTGGTTTCCTTTAAGACATCGACAGCTCTCCACCAGGTATAGTGTTACAACATTTAACTTAAGTTTTAAAAACAATCTGTCATAATGTGTACATTCAAGTTTCCACAATGAAAAAAGAAAACAAAAAGCAAATAACCTGGGTACAGTAATTGGACAGGAAATGTTTCATCTATATATTGTTAGTTTCTTGTGCTAGCTTACTGTGATATCATGTGAAGAAAAGCTCTACAGTATCTGGAAAAATTGTTTTATAAATCTAAATGAATTAATTGAGGATTTTTGTCTGATTTACAAATAAATAATGTAAATAAATGGTTGTATCTGTCTGATACAAAAATGTCAGCCACGTTTCTAAACTATTGTGCACAAACCAAACTCTGACTCCTACTTCTCGAGATGTCTTCAGGGTCAGTGAAGGTCAGTTTAAATGGACAGGAATGCAGCCTGCAACAGTTCACTCTAGTTTTTTGCCTCTTCAAATGATTGCCAGTCAACACATTTTTTGTTCTATATTGCTGAATACACAAAAAAGAAAAATCAGTTTAATACAATCTGCTATTTTTCCTAAAGAAACAAGAAAATCTGTACATGTAGCAGCTCAAATATGTTGTATTAGTTTCTTAATTACTTTTTGTGATATGTTAGCTGGTTATAGAAAAATCAGATGTTTACATTACAAGGCTCAGTTTGTTGTAGTGAAGTGCCAACTCCTTTGTGCTGTTCTATATAAAAGTAAAATAAATTCATCGATTCAGTTAAGTCATTATTATATTGGAGTAAAGTAAATTAATATATTTTCTAAACAAGTAAATATTATTTTTAGTATTTCATATATTATAAAAATCAGTAAATTATCATATCAAAATACTGAAGAAGTGATTCCTCTGGGTTTGTAAAATAACATTACCAATGTGAAAGAAACATCTTTGTAGGCACCCTTTTATTCCAAGCATAAGTCTTTTTTTCTGTGTAACAAAGTAGTATTCAAGCTTGTCCAGTGGAGTTTTATCCCTTATTGTAGATGCAATTAAAGCAAATTTCTTCCTTTCATTTATCCAATTATTCCTGGTCCTATTTCTTTCTTACTATGACCTTCCTGAAGTGTCTCTAACACTTTGGAATTTTCAGTGGACCTTCCAGGGTGGGTGCTGTTGCTGAACTTCCAGTTAACTACTAGAAGAACAAGCAGAACAGGTTCTGAAGTACCTAGAGTTCTCAACCTCCTTTCATGTGTTTAACCCTGTGCTCCCAGCACTTTTCCCGATGGGAAGATTAAGCTCATTATGCCATACATGTAATTTATATATTGTGCTGGATGGCTGGGTTGGAAGGGCATTCCGGCTTGTATTGACTGTGTTTTCTTTCTTGGCCGGGAAGCTGTCATGGTGGAAGGACAAAGGGAGACTGCTAACTGAGGCCATGTGTTCTCCCAGTATGCTGGGTTGCAGCATTCCTCTGGTAGGTCTCTTTATTGTGTATCCAAAAAGCAGCATGGGATCTGTAATGTATATGGACATGCCCTGCTAGAGTACTTGGATTCTGCCAGGAGGAGGTTCCCCTGTTCTATGGACATTCCTCCTGACCTGGAAATGCTTTCTATGCTGTTGCACCAGAAGTACCTCTGGGCCCAGGTTTAAAAGGAACTGTTCTGACTATCCCAGGTAAGGAGAGGAGGAAACACACACATGGGAGGATTGGAGGAGGAGAAAAGAGAGATTGACATGAACAATAGAAAAGAATTTTATTGTGTATTGTAGAAGAAGAAGAAGATTGGTTGAAGGTATTTTGTCAATAAAAATGTTTATTTGAACCCAGGCCTTGTGTAGGTGAAGCTGTGTCTGGGGACTGCGGCACCATTATGCCCCTACAGGTCACTACATATAATTATATACTAGCAGAATACCCGCGCTTCGCAGCGGAGAAGTAGTGTGTTAAAGAAGGTATGAAAAAGAAAAGGAAAAATTTTAAAAATAACGTAACATGATTGTTAATGTAATTGTTTTGTCATTGATATGAGTGTTGTTCTCACATATATATATATATATATATATATATATATACAGTATAGCAAAATACCCGCGCTTCGCAGCGGAGAAGTAGTGTGTTAAAGAAGGAAAGAAAAAGAAAAGGAAACATTTTAAAAATAACGTAACATGATTGTCAAAGTAATTGTTTTGTGTATTTGGTGGCAGCGTCACAAAGTTGTTTTCGTCTAGCTGCATCAGAAAATGTACCACGACGTCTGACACGCCTCCTTTTTACTGTTTTCTCACAGCTTGGATTGCTGCTGTCATAATGGGTTTGAGTCTACATATATATATACATACATATCTACATATACACATATATATATATCCATACCTATCTACATCATATATACACACACATATACATACATACATACACAGACACACACATATATATAATTTGTGTGTGTGTATGTATGTATGTATGTATGTGTGTGTGTATACACATACATACAAACATACACACAGGTATATATATATATATATATGTGTATATATATATGTATGTGTCTATATGTGTGTGTATAGCTTTGATCACTGAGTGCAAGGGAAAAATAATAAAATGTAGTCTATAAGTTATTAAACAGTAAAACATTAACGTTTTAAGAAGTAAAGTTACATTGAGCACTACTGAAGTGGTTGCGGGTAAACTACATTTTAAAGACGGTATAACAGAAGAGGTAAGTAGTACTAACAGCAGCTAAAATGTATATGGATCATCTCTCGGTAGTAGATCCCTTTTGAAAGGCGCTACACGACGGCTGTGGTATAGAAATTACATTTTCTATGTGAAAGTCCAAATTTCTGCCTCTGGTAATGTGCCTTACCAGCAATTAAAGAAAATTAGTTTTGTGTCCTCTGCAGTGTTAAGAGAGAAAGGCTTTGGTTTGGGATAAAAGGAAAAAAGGTGTAAAGAAAGGAAAGTTGCCTTTTTCTTTTATATAGTATAGAGAGATGTGTTCTGTGACGATATGAGCGCCTTTTGGGGACAGTCGCGGTGGGTCTTGTGCAGACTGGTGAGACGTCCCAGCTATTAATCGGCTGTGATGACACTGTCAGTCCTTCACTCCTGTGCGTGTCTTCATAATCCGAGCTGACGACCTCATAATCGTATACGTGCAAAATAAAGTGCGAAGCGCCTTAATATTATTTTGCCGCGGTGTAGAAAAGGGGTCCTGTGTTTGCACTTGTCTGGGCTATAGCTCAGGGGGAGGATGAAAAAAATTAAAAGTGCTCACTTTGACTTAAGGCAGAAGTGCATTCAGCGTCTCAAAGGCCGGCACAGCTATGCGCGCGCGCCGGCTGCTCGACTTTTGCTGGGCAGAAGACGCCAGTTTTTGCAGACACGTTCACATGATCAAAAGTCTCCGCACTCTTTGGATGTCATTCATATACAAAATACCCGCGCCTCGCAGTGGAGAAATAGTGTGTTAAACAAGTAATGAAAAAGAAAAGGAAACATTTTAATAATAACGTAACATGATTGACATTGTCATGAGTGTTGCTGTCATATATATGCTTGCCTAAATAAGTCACCCTCGCTTCGCTCTTACTTTTTTACCGTTCATTTAATCATGGCTAGTGGCGGAAAAATTATAAAATGGAAGGAGGATTACACTGAGTATGGCTTTACCAAAACAATTATTGATGGCGAATCGATTATTCATAAAGCTTGAATTGGTGATCTGTTTTTGTGTGTTAACCTCATATTTTTTCATACTTCTTCTCAAACCAAGGTGGTGCGAGGCTAAAATGAATTGGGATGCGCTGATCAATGTAATCGGTGTACCAGGAAATCATGCATTGACAAAAGTTCCCCTTTGATTGTAATGCAAAGTGTGATTAAATGCATTATTTTTAACGCGTTATGGAGCACATGCATCGAAGCTTCTCAGCTGTGCTTGTGCTAAGAAAATTAAACATTTTAAAAATAACGTAACACGATTGTCAATGTAACCTTTTGTAAGTAGTGCCTGGAGGATTCAGTGTGGAGAAAGTCTAGAGACAGCGTTTGTATTAACTTGTGGATTTCTCTGTGAGTATTTGGTGGCAGTGTGACGAAGTTGCTTCGGAAAACGGCGTTAGCGAAATGAGGTAAATGGGAGGGGAGATGATGACGTGACTCCCCCACCCGCCTTAACTGTCAATCCCCCACAAACACAGTCTCTCGGAATTTGCATAAGCACACCCCTTCACCTGCAATTTTAACTTAGTTACAAAGTGATCAAAACTCTCGTTTATATCCTGCGTCCTCTCATTAAATTTGTATCCCGCATTACCCGTGGGCATGAAAAACGCCAGCGGCAGCCTGTCTATTAAGTTAATTTAAAGTTTAGGTTTATACCTTGCTTTGTTTCCGAAGTAGCTGTACTGATAAATGTGGTAGTATATGTCACTCGCTCGCTTCTTATTGTTTCGCTGCCCCGCTAACTTAAAAGCCTTGTGCAGCGCCTGTCAGTTGAAAATTGATTGTTTGCTTGCTTTTATCGCTCTCTCTCTCTGCTCCTAGCGGAACTGTCATCTCTGACTTGTCATGGAGCACGTTTAAGCTCATGTGTTTGCAGTGTTTGAATAAAAATCCTTCTTGTTTCTACGACCTCCTGTGTCTCTGTGCAAATCTGTGACCCAAGCGTGACAATATATTCCGACGCTGACTTTATATATTCCAGCGCTGAGTTTATATATTCCGACGCTGACTTTATATATTTAAGTTTTGACTTTAGGTGGCAGTGTGACGAAGTTGCTTCGGAAGACGGCGTTAGCCGCGGAGCTCAGCTCAGAGCGAAATGAGGTAAATGGGAGGGGATATGATGACGTGACTCCTCCACCCGCCTTAACTGTCAATCCCCCACAAACACAGTCTCTCGGAATTTGCATAAGCACACCCCTTCACCTGCAATTTTAACTTAGTTACAAAGTGATCAAAACTCTCGTTTATATCCTGCGTTCTCTCATTAAACTTGTATCCCGCATTACCCGTGGGCATGAAAAACGCCAGCGGCAGCCTGTCTATTAACTTAATTTAAAGTTTAGGTTTATACCTTGCTTTGTTTCCGAAGTAGCTGCAATGATGAATATGGTAGTATATGTCACTCGCTCGCTTCTTATTGTTTCGCTGCCTTCTCAATTATATAATGCATGTTTTCTTCAGCGTATTTTGGAGCTCTTCCTGGTTTTCTACATAGTGCGTTGACAGTCAGTTCACGTGATTACGTGGGCGGCGTAATGATGTCACACGAAACTCCGCCCCCACGGCGGTCAAGCTCAACTCCATTACAGTAAATGGAGAAAAATACCTTCCAGTTATGACCATTACGCGTAGAATTTCGAAATGAAACCTGCCCAACTTTTGTAAGGAAGCTGTAAGGAATGAGCCTGCCAAATTTCAGCCTTCTACCTACACGGGAAGTTGGAGAATTAGTGATGAGTCAGTCAGTCAGTGAGTGAGTGAGTGAGTGAGTGAGGGCTTTGCCTTTTATTAGTATAGATAATCAAAATATGTGTTCTCTTTCTTCATCATGTAAAGCAATTTGAGCTACATTATTTGTATGAAAATGTGCTATATAAATAAATGTTGTTTTTGCTTTTATATGTAATTTATCTATCTGTAAATAAATATTTCTACTCACAGTTCAATATAATACATCTAATGTGATTTTGTGAGTCTGTGCTTGTGTGTGTGTGTGTTTTGCAACTAGGATGTAAGGCTGATTTCTCTTCCTTCATTATATTTTTGTGTATGCAAAGGTTTCACTTGATACCTTATCAGAAAGTAAAGTGATAACCCAAATGGGGGGACATGTAGCTTCACCTTTAATTTACACATAGTTCTGTGGTTATTGGCCATCTTTACTTACCCTGATGCAAGTTTGTGTATATATTAAGTATATAAATGTTCTGATTTGTTGGTAGTAGAGTTTATAATGTTTGAGATACAAATCAAACACACAACACATTTTTTTAATTTATGCTAAATTTATGCAAAAGGATATTTAATAGTATTTGAATTTCCATGCAATATTTTGAAAAAAACCTATAGAGAAACACATAGATGCAAGCAGAACATGTAAAATCCACACAGATCCATGTTCAGTTTCTTCCTACAACCTGTGAGGCAGCAGTAATTACCAATATGCCATCCACCTTAATTTGATAGTTATTTGTAAGTGTTTGCATAAGTTAAATAGCAGTGCTCATACAAATTTTTATGCTAGACAATTTTTTTAAATAACATGACTAGTAACCATTTTTTTAATATATTTTAAACGAAAATGGGACAAAAACTAAATAAAAATGTACCTTTAATGACTTCTGGACAATGAGCAATGTGAAGCTCTCTGAACATCTCTATCACACATGACACAGTCTGTCAAGAAATAAAGGGTATGAATGCAGTGGTGCAATTTTAAAATCATATATACTCTTGTTCACCCTGCTAATACTAATGCATCAAGTGTTATTCAGGAAAACATGCTTATTAATGAAAAAAAAGCCTACACACAAACACAAACTGGATTTTGTTATTGCCAGTTTTATCCTTTAATGAATTACTTAAGAAACAGATTTGTGCAGTTTTGAGAGTGCAATCAGATGTACTCAGCCTCAGATGTGAGTTGAAACTCTTTAGCTTATAGTGTCACACATTTGTTACAGCGAGCGAAATGAATGGGTGATTAATTGCTTTTAATATAGTGTCCTACACTGTTCCAATAAAGGAACAGAAGCTTCGCATTCATTCTTTGATTGTTATGAGCATATCTACACATGTTCCTCCACACATCCATCCATTTTGTAACTGGTGGACACGGTTCAGGGTAGCAAGTTACACATTTACACACTTACACATACAGGAACAGTGGCTGTGACGAAACAGATGTAGCAATTAAAAATCAAGGAAAGTTTCATATGAAATGGTTATTTAGATTGTTTACATCATCAATGAAATGAGCTGCTTCATTTGTTAATACTAGTATAAAATATATTTAGGATTTCAATACTTGAAGCATATCTCCCAGTTAATATATGTAAATGTCATTGCTAAATACAAATCTACAAACACTAAATTAGTGTTATTCGTTTGGTTTCTATGGGCAAACTAATGTTTATGACTATAACCCCTAAAATGTGAAGAATGTAGTAAAAGCAATTATGATGTCATATATTAGAATGGTACATTCATGAATGTAATGCAGTCTCTCAGTTACAATTAAGTGGTGCATGTAACTTTAGTAATTGCGGATTTGCACATAGGCTAAGTAATAACAGAGTCTGATCACTCATATGATACACTCTGGAAACAGCACAGCAACTGCTGTTTAACAAGAGTTCCAAAATATTGGATTAATATAAACAAATTGACTCATCCAGTAAATGTTACTCTTTAGTAAATTTTTAACAAGCTAATAATTGTAAATTCATTTTTACAACAGCAAATGTTACAAACCTAACAGAGTGATTCTCTGACAAACCAGATTTTAGAAGTATTTTGTTACAAAAACAGCTTTTAAGGGTTTGTTTAAATGTAAGTATCCTAAATTACTAATTCAACAGTACAGATAATGTTTGAATTTTTATTTTTAGTATTTTAAGCAGTACTTTTTAGTTGCTGGAAAGAAAATATAAGAATAAATTTAAAATGTGCACGTGGTCAGATAAATCAGATAGTCAATGATGATCTTTATAAACCCTGTGCTGAAATTAAATGTGTGTTACTTTTTCCAACCTTTTTTGGTAAAATCTTATAGCAGCATAACTAAGGCACATTGAAGTCCAGAAATACTGTGCTGACAGACCAGAGCTGCCATTATCGGACCAAGATCTTTTGGAGTAAATCCTTTCTACACCGACTCTTCATTTTATGTTCAATAATCACTACATGTGGCTTGGCTCATTTGTGTACATGTTAGTATCATAGTTTAGAGATACAGTGTATTCTGTGCATATTCATATGTTAAACAAGATATTGATCTGATTTTGATTTAGATTAATTTACTTTTTACTCTTAGTCAACTAAAAATGATTTACTTTTTCTTGACTAAATTTTTTTTTATTTATTGTCAAATAAAAATAGACTAAAACTAACAATACTTAAATGACTAATATGTGACTAAAACTAAAATGAAATTTAGTCAGTAGTATTGTCAAAATTAACTCTGCTCCTGGCCCTGTTATCTTCTCCTTTTTTCTGTAAGTTGGCCTCTCTAGGCAGTCATGACAATGACCTATTATCCAGTCAAATTTTACAAGCCATTATTGAAATGTTTTATTCCTCAAATGGAAATAGTTTATTGTCTGTGGGGCTGGGGGTGAGATGAGGGCCAAGAGATAAGGTTGTTTACTGGTGGGAGGATCCACAGACTACTACAATGTTAAAGTTTCCATCTTCACAATTGCTATTAATAGTTGTTTCTTAAAATTACTTTCATGTTAAAAAATCATGTTCTAAAACCTAAAGTAAAGACAGTAAGGTGAGACACAATCTAATGTTTCTTATATTTTCAATTATTTTAGTTTTATACAAAACACTGTTGCACTACAGGAAATTATATTTAGCTTTGCTATTTTCTAGTTTTTAAAAATACTTCTGTTTAGCTGTGTTGTTTAATTGAAGTAAATGCGATACTATGAACAAATTATTTGGAGTGCCAGATGTATCCTGTAAAATAGATCACCCTTGAAATTTAAATCTTATATTGTTTTTGTAAGTGCATTTTTAAAGTGTAAAGTGAACACCACACTAAAGTGTATAATTCAAATTAATTATTTTGTGAGTATGAGTGCCCTATAATAGACTGGTGCCCCACTCATGGTTGTTTCCTGCCCTATTCTGACAGGGTAGACTCTGTCTCCTGTGTGCCCAAAATTACATTAAGTAACTTCAGCAAAACAATAGATGAATTTAAAAATTACTTCAACAAAATGATTTATCACACTAACACAATTGAATAAGCAAAATAAAATTTCACAGTGTAGCATCATTACCTGAACAACTTTAAACATAAATATCCATAGAATTAGAGCACTGTCACATTAAATTGCTTCTTCAGGATTTTACAGTGAGTCCAGCTGAACTTGTGATTCAAACATTTTCAGAGTAACTGTTTACCAAGTACTACTAAGCCACTTACAGACAACAATTCTAATGGTAAACAGTACCACTAGAAATGTCATATTCCATCAAAAATAATGAAATGTGCAGTCAGTGGTAAAGAAACGCATATGAAGAACTTTAAGACTCACTTATTGTGGAGCAATACAGAGCTGAATAAGAATTACAAGGTATTTTAAAAAGTAGTGCATAAGATTCTCATGGATTCATAACATAACAATACAATAATAAACTGTAATTTATACTAGTAGTGTTTTTTGGTAACATACATTTATGTGTGAAAATTTATGTGTGAAAAACTATTTGCCCCCTCCCTGATTTCTTATTCTTTTGCATGTTTGTCACACAAAATGTTTCTGATCATCAAACACATTTAACCATTAGTCAAATATAACACAAGTATACACAAAATGCAGTTTTTAAATGATGGTTTTTATTATTTAGGGAGAAAAAAAAAATCCAAACCTACATGGCCCTGTGTGAAAAAGTAATTG
>JANRMT010028174.1:101295142-101338813 GCA_026402145.1 Polypterus bichir lapradei | reverse complement strand
TTCTCCCTAAATAATAAAAACCATCATTTAAAAACTGCATTTTGTGTTTACTTGTGTTATATTTGACTAATGGTTACATGTGTTTGATGATCAGAAACATTTTGTGTGACAAACATGCAAAAGAATAAGAAATCAGGAAGGGGGCAAATAGTTTTTCACACCACTGTATTTACTGGTGTGACATGTGGCCATAGCTATTACCTGGCCAGGACGCCAGCTGGATTAAAGGACTGCGGGAGAGGGCATCTACAAGGCAAGCTGGATAAATAGAAATTTTAATGTGGCTGGTTAGTAGGACCTCCTGCTGTTCATATTAGGAGCACTTTATCAAACAGTATGTATTGCATTTGTCACAGGCAGGCTTGGATCAAAGGTTTAGTAAGTATGCCTGGAAAATGCTTTGCAATATATGGGACTAGATTATCAAGCTTGATAGCTTAGGGTGCTAACAGGTTTATAGATGACAGGTTCACCATTATTGTTACCACTGTAATTACTGGCATTGTCGAAAGGAGATATGATTATTCTTGTGTTCACTGAGATGTGATTTAGCAATTAAGATATATTTTATAGTGGCAGACAGTATTTATCTATTTTTTAACAAAATTTAGGTAATTATTTATTTTTTTATAAAAAAGTTTTATCTAAAAATTGTCATTTGTTTTCCTTGTATTCCTAATTTTTAACAATTATGACTTAAAGGACAACTTAGGTAACTTGAAAGAGACTGCAAGGGTGAACAAAGGGATAGAAAAAGCAAAATCAGAAATACTTTTGGTGTTTGTATTCACACATTGTTCAAGATTCAAGATTTTTTTATTTGCCTTTTATAGACATGAAGGTGGAGGGTGGCTCTGAGGTTAGGCAGGTGCACCAGTAATCGGAAGGTTAGTAGCGTGACTGGCACTCCAGCCACCATAAAAAACCTGTTCCAGTGTGATCTTGAGGTGTCACCCTCTGCACTTGGGTCACAATCCAGGTGGTGGGCGTGGCAACATGCTATCAGTACATGCTACCAAGCTTTTGTACAAATGCACATAGGAAACTTTATGTCATCTGTTTAGTCAGGTTCATAGAACATAGTGCTGATCACCCATGTACAATCACAACAAAACAAGTGTAAGATAGTACAGAACACTTGCATGACTAGGCAGTAAGTTGATGGATGTTTATTGTATGTTTAATGTACAGTTTACCTATTCTAACTGTGGCACACATTACTTAGAAGAAGGAATGCAGTGGGGTAAAAACTGTTCTTGAACTGAGAGGTGCTAGCTTTAACACTAACACACCTACTGTATGGTCTGAACTCAGTTTGGAAAACAGATGTGCCCAGGGTGAGTTGGGTTCCACAGTCCTATTTCTGCAGCATTTAATATACATGGACTATATTGTGAGAAGAAAAGAGCCGGTGATATGCTGTGGCTACTTCACCACCCTTTGTAGTGAACTCTTTTTCTGGAATGGTGGTGTTCCCATACCAGGCTGTGATCCCACCCATCAGTACATTCTCACAAGTGCTGTGGTAGAAGCTCAGCAGTATTTGTTTCTGCATGCCACACTTCCTCAAGCATCTGAAGAAGTGAAGACACTGCTGTGATTCTTTGATGTCAGTGGTATATTGTGACCAATTTAGTTTTTCTAAAATGTGCAGACTGAGAAATACTGAGAAATGTGAAACTGTTCACTCTCTTCACCACTGCTCCATCCATGCCGACTGGTGAATGGAACTGAAATCCAGTATAATTTCTTTACTTTGTTTATGTTTAAAGTTAGGCTGTTGATGTGACATTAGTCAACAAGACTGTTTATCTCCTGATGCTGTGCAATCTCATAATTATTTTTAATGATACCAATGACTGTGGTTTTGTCAGCAAATTTAATTATAGAGGGATTGTTGTCTGTTGGGGTGACACAGACACTTTCTCACCTCCCAGTACAACACCATAGCACCCTTTCTTGAACTCTTTCAATTTTTCTCTCTCTGACCTTCTAGATATGGGCTCAGTAGTCCAGTGTTAATTAAATTGGTGGCCTTTAAATCCAAGCCGTACCCGTATGCAGTATTTATATGTATAATATACATAAAGAGTAGCATACAGAATACAGAGAGCAGTAAGACATATAAACATTGGGGGTGGCACAGTGCCACAGTAGTTAGTGCTGTATTTTGGGTTGAATTATGACATCCATTTGTTGCTCTTATGAAGTTTACACATTTTTCTTGTGTCTGAATGGATTTCTTTATGTGTCTTATAGTTTTACTCCTACAACAAACAAACATGTTCAGGTTAACCTAACATCTGATTCTAAATTAGCCATGTGTGAATGTCAAGGACCTGTCATGCACTAACTCCTTTTCCAGGGTTGTTTCCTGTCTTGTAATCAATGCTGCCGGTACTCTAGCCATTTAGGATAGGATGTAACATGCAAATAAAAACAGAAAACTGTGATATGTAAAGCTCTTTTACTCATATATAATTGAAATTAATCAACTTCACTTGCTTTGGTAAATGAACAAAATGATTATTAGTTAAATTGACACTTGTCCCAACTTTTGTGGAATATATTGAAGGCATCAATATTTGAATTAAATTTAATTTACAAATATATTTTAATTTTATGAGGTGAAACATTAAATATCTTCTCTTTGTTCCATTTACAATTAAACATGGGTAAAATAGCATTTTCAGATCACTGTTTTCTGTTTTTATTTGCATTTTAATTTCTGTTACAACTTTTTTTGAAAATGAAAAGAATAATAAAAAATCTAGTAAACATATAAGATAAATATCTCTAACAGATGATAGTGTAAATCACCGGATGAAGACAGGAAAACAGACTTTCTACTTAGCATCATTTGTGGAGGGAATATTCATTTTGTGAGTTTAATTGGAGACTGGGGTCAGATCCAGTACTGATTTATGCCTTGTAGCCTAGTGGCTAGGGCTTTTGAACCCATTGGTTACAAGTTTACTGCTGTCCTTTGACTCACTGTTTCAGCCTAAAAAGTTACCTAAATGGTTTGTTCTTCGCTTTATGGAAAAAACTAGCGGAAGTACTCGGCACTGCTCAGTTTTATTTGTATTATGGTTTAAGGTATGAAAGCAAATATTTATTTGTTTTTAAATGTTGACCCTTTTGTCATTGAAAGCTGATGTGCTGTTGTCCCGACCGTCATCTACACTTTCTCTCTGTCAATTTGTCTGCACTCATGAGATGAGAATTTGTTCTTTTAGTGCATACTTGGACTCCGTAATTTCTATAATTCCTTGCTGGGTAGGAATCATAACTGGAAAATTGACAGTTAACTTGTCACAGGCAATTTCATAACCATGAAACTCACTGAAAAACATTCTTTGGAGTTTTAAAAGTTTTTTACGATGCTGCTGCTTAAAGGTTTGGCAAGACTATACACCCCTTTAAGACCCATAGATTTCTCATAACTGGGTCTAGATGAAAATAAACAAGAAAGAACTATGTTTTGGAAATTAAACATGGCTGAACATGACCTATGATGACTCAAAAAGGCAACTCTTAGGCAAAAGCTGCAGCTGCAGTACTCTTAGGAAAAAGCTGCCGTTCAGAGAAGCAATGAAACTGTTACCCTGATTTTGGGAAGAAAACGCTGTACCTGTGGTCTTAGAGGAGAGCCCTGTTTGGTTGGTACAAAAGTTTGTCTGTGCTGATAAATGTGTCATCCCATCTGATGGGAATTGTGGTCCCCAACTTAATACTGTTTTTTGGGTTTCTCCAGAATAGTACTGGAAAAACTAGGTTCAGAAAATTAACATCTCAACATAACCTGTTTTGTGGAGAACTTTGCTTAATCCAGTGCATACTAGATTATGAAATGCTATTTAAGTTTCATACTACTGCAAATCTGTTTTGTGAATAAACATTCCTATGCATTTAACAAAAGTAAATATTATATAAATTAAAGAAAATGCGCATGGTCTAGTAGTGTATATACTTGTAATTACACAATTATTCATGAAATATTAACATTGTTGAATGTTATAAATTTTACAGAACCAAAAAAAGAATCATAAAGCAGACTTTTATAATATGTGACTCTATATATATATATATATATATATATATGTGTCTCCCATTGTTACACCCGTGTAGTAGTGAAACAGGACAGAGAAGGGGGCCTTGCCCAGCTCCCTACTCCTGATGTCATGCCTCCTCCTCCCTTCACCCACCAGCCTCTGTCTTGGATTAGCTAAAATATATATCTCTCCCGCAGGTGAACTATGATTCTTAGCGCGATAAGAGAAGTCACAAAATCAAGCCAAATGTTCAAGCAAAATTACAGAAAAAAAAAAACATGATCAAAATCTGTTAAGTAGCTGTCTTGTTCATTAGCTAGGTGGACTTAAGGAATGCTCTGCAAGGCTGGCGCGTGAATGAGGACGGCCCCCTCCCCATGGCCCGCTGTATGTCTCTTCGATTTGTGCAAATAAATCGCAAAATCAACTGGAATGTTCAAGCAAATTATAGAAAAAAACACGATCTAAATCCTTTAAGTAGTTCTCACGTGAAAGTGGACTGACATACATGCAGACAGACAGAGAGACAGACAGACGTTGGATTTTATATATAGAGAGATATATTTATATAAATGTAACAAATGAACATAACAGTACTTCTCTTTACTGTATGGTATGTGAGCAGTGGTTACCTTTCTTTATGGGTGAAATCTATAGGTACTACAAGATGAAGCACACAGTCTCTATTTATGGCTTGAGCATTTGTAAAATTTATAATTATAAGCAGATTCGTTAGTGACCTGCACACAACCAGGGGGAGATGTGGTGTGGTAGGTAATAACTTAATAAACAACCATTAATGTTTAACTTTGTAACTCTACAGTGTGTGTCACTCGTGTGCACTGGATGCTGACAGCAATGTGAATGCCCTCTTCAGCAAGTATAATAAATAGCTGAACAAGCTGACTGGCAGCTTTTTAGATTAAAGTCCACCTTTCTTAAACCGCATGCTTTTGGCTGCAGCATTAATTTAGCCTCCATTCTATGTCCATTTACCTACAGTAAATTATAAAATATAGCTATGTATAAGTGAGCCTGGGTATTCACAAGAGTGTACCCTGCAGGGTTGTTTCCTGCCTTACATGTGAATTAGATTAAACAGGTTTGAAAATGGTTTTATCATGGTGTTTAATGGACTAAACGGATCTAGTCAGCGGGACATATTATCCTGTAAATGTACTCTGATTGTATGTAATCAGTCCATTCATCTGCTTCATTACATAATAGGTGCTGAGACAGCTTGAATAAATAATGTGTTTTTTATAGTAAGTAACACCTTCAGCATAGTGCACCATGACTTCTAAATCAGCCAAATGTATTTAAACACTGGATTTAAGGAAGATTAAACACAGCTTACCCACCAAACAAAAACAGCTTTATGTACTGCTTTTTTATAGCAAACACAATATCATTTAACATTACAAGCACATATACTGTATTTATGCTTATATACTTAAATCAATATACTTACATATATTTTACTGTTGGAGCGCAGGCAGGTTAAATAACTTCCTCAGTGGCACACAGTGCGACAGACTAGAAAAGTAAATTAGAAGCCTTGTGAGAAACAGGTCATTGTCATTTTATATACAACACAGCACCTGAAATAAAATGAGTGATTTTTCTTTCAGGATGACCTAGCTATCGCTAACTAGAAAAGGATTCTGTATTTAATGTTTTTTTCTGCTTCTTCTTAATATATGATGTAAGTCAAATAATAGGGCCTAGAAGACAGATGAATAAGTTAGGTTCTTGGATATAAACTGAAAATACAGCCACAGTCACCAGTACGTTTCTTTTAAATGTGTTTATATGGTAAATCAAGATTCTTTTAATTGTGCTTATATTGTAAATCACAGCCTTCTCTGGTGAAGCCAATTCTTTACACTCTGATTTTTGCTTTGAAAAAATGATCACTTGGATATTTGTTCTGGTTTTATTTTTTTATTATTTGTTATTTTCCAATGAAATGTGTCTTGTGTAATTTATCTCCTTTACACCTGAAAGGATAAGTGTCTTGTGTGTCTGTCTGTGGATCCATCCACCCATCATTTTTCTATGTCTCAGTTATTCCAACTAATGCTGCATCACAAGCATTTTTAGTAATAAAATGCAATGCATTTGTAATTCCGATAGAGTAAGCATCACCAACTTTAACTCTGCCTTTGCAAATGGCATGGAACACAGACACATGCATTGAATTGTACACTGCAAACATTAACGCTGAGGTCTAAGTTGATTACTTAGATTTCAGTCAGTCTTAGATAGGTAGCATAGCTAGTACTGATATAATGTAATAAAAATAAAGTCAAAATGTTTGAATTTGAAATGTCATGTTAATATTTATTCAGTTGAACATATCTAAGCAGTCTTAATTATGTTCTGGGCTGGCGCAGCAGTCTATCTCGGTACCATAGGGTGCAAGATTAGAAAAAAGGGCACTAGTAGATTGCAGGTTGGCACACACACAATTTAGAACCATTTAAGATATAGTGGATATAGTGGGCATTATTCATTTTCGTCCTTCGTTAATTAGTTAAGTGACAGCCCAATGAAGAATCGTCGTGAGTCACACAAAGACAGAGGGATGTCAAAAGTGTTGTGCAAAATTCATCAGGTCATTTAAATTCACTTTTAGAAATGTTGCATCACGTTTTATGAAATAACAGTTATGCTTTGATAAAGATTTATTTGAGTAGTAAAATATTTTGGAAACAAGATGATGGTAGTTGTAAGAAGACGACGCACCCCAGGATTGGCCGCGCTTTCACTCGAGTCCCGCTGCGAGCTTTGTGTTTCGAGTTACAAGCGGCTCTGGCGGAGTGGGCAACTTGAAACAGTTAAGATAAAGGCGAGGGAGGGGAGAAGGAGGAGGGAACAGTTCTTCGCTCGAACCTTCTAATCGCATTGCATTTCGGCGGACTGTCTTACCTTCTCTGTAGGGCACAGGATAACGAGGATACGCCGGAGCTGTGGGCGAAGGGGACCAGACAGATGCGGACGAACAGAAATGACGTGTGTCGGTGGCTCGGCGCCTTCATGAGCGTGGCCACCTTTTTTCTGGTGGGCTTTGTAATAGGTGAGTATTGCTACTATGTTCCATTTTCAACAGTTGTTTTTGCTGTTTGTAAACTTAAGTAACAAAAGTACTACAGTATAAACGTTTCACTCTTAACCTTTATTCCAGAGCATGGCTAATTAAGTGAATTTCAACCAGTCCGTTCACATTCTGAGGCATGCAGTGGGTGGTCTTGTTACCTGGTACCTTTTACTACTGGGACGACAACACATGAAGCGGAAAAAAGACTGGCGCGTTAACAATAGACTGGGCGCGATGCCTCACAGTTACTGAAAGGTGTTTATCCTAGAAGTGTTAGATCAGCCCCGAGCACAAAAACAAATGTATGTTTCCATTTAACAAAAGCATATGAGCTTGGCCTTCTGGAATGGGCACTTGCTTGAGCAGGACTGAAAACGTTATGTTACTGTTGTTTTAGTATCAACTGTTAAAGGTACCCGTTCCGGGCACAGAACGGAACATTGACAAACTGATTGAATATTTGACTTTGTGTCACATAGAAAGTATTAAGAATACCTGCACTATAAAGTAAACTAACAAGGATGTACAGTTAAGAGGCACTCACAATACAGTGTCAATAAAAGGTATTCACCCCTTTGAATGTTTTCTCATTTTATTACAATACAAAAGGGAATTTAATTAGTCTTTTCTGGCATTGATCAACAGAAAAAAGACTAATCTTAAAGTGAAAACTGATCTCTGCAAAATAGTCTAAATTAAGAATAAATATAAATCACAAAATAATTAATTGCATAATTTTTCACCCCAAGTCAGAATGTAATTGGTGCACCTTTGCCAGACATTACAGCTTTAAGTCTGTGTGGACAGGTTTTTGTAAGCTTTGCACATATGTCAGTCAGTCAGTCAGTCATTATCCAACCCACTATATCCTAACATAGGGTCACGGGGGTCTGCTGGAGCCAATCCCAGCCAGCACAGGACACAAGGCAGGAACAAACCCCAGGCAGGGCGCCATCCCACCACAGGGCACAAACACACACACGCACACACCATATAGACACAGCAATTTTTCCCCATCTTTTTTGCCAAAGCTTTATCAAGCTGAATAGGAATCATGAGTGAACAGTCTTTTTTAAAGACCAACCACAAATTTTCAGTTGGTATGAGACTTGAACTCTGAGTCAGCCGTTCCAGCACATTAACACAGTTGTTAAATCATTCCAGTATAGCTTTGGGTTTATGCTTGGGGTTGTTGTATTGTTGAAAAACAAATCACATATTTTTTCTCCCAAGGTTTCTTGCTGGCTGCCTCAGGTTTTCCTCCAGCATTTCCAAATATTACTCTTTACTGTCAGAAGCCCTTCAGAGCCTGCTGCAGAGAAGCATTCCCACAACATGATGCTGCCACCACCATGCTTCATGGTGGGGATGATGTATTTTTGATAATGTGGAGCTTTTGACTTCTGCCAAACATGGCATTTTAGTCTGATGGCCAAAAAGCTCAGTTTTATTCTCATCGGACCATAGAATCTTCTTCCACCTGACTTCAGAGTCTCCCATGTGTATTCTGTTGGGTTTTTTCTTTACCAGTAACATTCTCTTTGCTACTTCCCTCATAAAGATGGAAGTGGTGAAACATCCAGTCTCTCCAGTCTCTGCCTCTGTACCTTGTAACTCCTTCAGCTATTATAGGTCTCCTGGCGATCTCCCTCATTAGTCTTTTTCTTGTCCATTATTGTGGATGGCCTGTTCCAGGCAGATTTACAGCTGTACCATACTCCTTCCATTTCTTAATGACAGATTTAACTGTACCCCAAGGGATGTTCAGTGACTTGGAAATATTCTTTTATCTATCCCCTGATTTGTGCTATTCAATCTCTTTTTCATGGAGTTGCTTTCAGTTTTCGTTTTGTCTTTATAGTGTAGGATAGGCCAATATACTGACTGACCACAATCTGGTGCTTCCAGATAAAGTGCATTGAGAGTACAATCAATTGAAACATCTGGACTACAAACAGGTGGTTTAATTTTAACTAATTATGCGAATTGTAAAACCAGTTTCTTACACTGGTAATGCTATCAGTGTGTCTTATTAAAAAGAAGTAGGGGTGGCACAGTAGTGCAGTGGCAGTGCTGCTGCCTTGCATCAAGGAGCCCAAAGTTCATGTTCCAGGTGTAGTACATGGAGTTATCATGTTCTCCCCATGTATTTTCCAGGTGCTCCGGTTTCCTACCATAGTCTAATCAGGCAGGCTCATGCAGGCTGTAAGAATTGCCAGTGCTTTATTTGACCTGGTGTCCCTGTGGTCACCCTAAGATGGGCTGGCGCTATTTCCAGGTGCTGTTCTTACCTTTGATTTCTGGAATAAAATCCTGCTGCCCTAGATAAGCAGGTTACGAAAATGGGTGGATATGTACTTGGGGATATTGGCAAGGGGTTATATATGCATTACATTTTTTTGTGCATATTTTAATTGAATCACAATGGATTTAACTTCACGCCTTTGCCTCTGATTAACATAAATCATCCTTACTGTCAAAGTCAAAATACATCTCTGCAAAGTGATCTAAGTTAATGTTATATATCAATAAAACTTTAAAACCACCAAAGTGTTAAATACTCTTTATAGGTGCTGTATATTACATTTGAAATAATAATTATTGTATAATGTAATGTGAAAGATTTGACTCCTATATTATTTTTATGTACTAACAAATCCTTTCTAAATTTGTACTAAAAGAGTTCACTTTTCATAGACATAAAACTTACATTGATGTATTATTGTCCATTATTGGGCCATATTTGTACTTAATGAATCACATGTTAGTTTAGCTGACCACACTAAACAGTGTCAGTGAGTGTGTATGTGTGGACATAAGGCATGGTGCAGACGTGTCTTCTGTACTGGACGATTCAGGTTCAGTAATGGTATGCTAGTCTGTAATGCTAGACTGTTGAGCTGGACTTAGGGTTAACATTATACAGGAAAGGTTGTATGAGTCATTCATATACTTATTGAGTCTTCCTGCAAAATGCAGAACATTTTGAAAACAAGTAAAATGTTGGAGAGGGACGCAAATGTTTATACTCAAAAGGCATCAAGGCTTCTAATATTGTGCCCTTAAGGGTCATGTTGCCCTGTATTGTAATGGAATATTAAGAACTTTTTGTTTTCCAGCAAGATGCTTTTAACATTTAAATTATGCAAAATTACATATCTGCCAGATTCTGGTGAACTTCTTGAGAATTTTAAATTATTAGCATATACCAAACATTTCTCTAATCAATGTACTCTAATCAAATTGCATGTCTAGGCTGAAGGGTCCTCTCTTAACGCATAGTTGTCTTGCAGCCCTGAGCCCTTAATAGCCAGGTGTTCAAGTCAGTTCCCCACTTATAATTTTAAAGTGACAATATGGTCCCACTCATTAAATTTGGGGATGATGTGCGGCCCCTTAACTATTGAGGGAGAAAGTGTGTACCATCTGACAGCATTCTCTTTTTCTCTTTCTTAAAGAGGCAACGTGGTTCCAACTTCACTTTATATGGATACTATGTTGTTAACAGTTGTGGCCGGAGTGGTGGCTCTGAGTCTAGGGATCAGAAGGTTGCCATTTCAAATCCTGTAAATGCCAGAAGTGACTGTACTCCATTGGACCCTTTAACAAGACCCTTAACCTGCAATTGCTCTGTCCCGAGTATGATGTTAATCTCCATCATCCCTGCAAGCAGGACCTCTGACTTACAGAGAAACTTGGGGGTTGGTGGCAGGATTAGCACTCCAGCGACCGTAAAAAACCTCACATTGTTCCAGTGTGGTGGTGAGGTTTCACCCATTGAACTCGGGTTCTAGTCCAGGTGGTTCGTTGTGTGGAGGTGCGGCAATGCACTATCAGCACATGCTCCCAGCCTCTCTCTATGTTGTTAACCTAATTTTGTTCCCAATAGCCAGCTCTCCATGTGATAACTCTGTCATTTTCACTAGAGCAGTGTTTCCCAAACTCGGTCCTGGGGACCCCCTGTGGCTGCAGGTTTTTGTTCCAATCAGATTCCTAATCAGAGAGAACACCTGATAACACTGATCTCATTTAATTAGCTAATATTTTTTTTTCTTTTATTCAACATTCAGAAAAGCATAGCAGCATGATTTTTACATTTATAAGACATTTAGAAATATTTCTGCTTTTGCTATAGATTTAAATGCTTAAATGTCTTTTGTTGATTTCATTGTACTTTGCACTTTCTCTGTGCAGTTTTTCCCCCTTCATTGTATCTCAGTAATGACAATTTAAAACAAGCAGATCAGACACCCAGGCAAACAACACTGAATAATCAAAGGCTGCAACTGCTTTAGAGTCAGACCCACTAATTAGTAAATAATGGATTAATTAAACAATTCGAACACCTAGAAAAGTAGAATGAAAATCAAGATGAAAATACTGTTAAAATGAAAAAAATACATTATTCCTATATAACCGCTTGGTACATTTTAATATATATATTTTTTTTAGCAAACTTAGTTTTCTAATTTCTATATTGTTCCCCAAACACAGAACTTGGGAAATATCAGCTCACTTAATTAGCCCAGGAGTTCAATTAAAAACAGAAGCTGGTTGGAACAAAAACCTGCAGCCACCGGGTGTCCCCAGGACCGAGTTTAGGAAACAATGCTCTAGAGGATCACACGACCATGGCATCTATTGGGTTGAATAAATAGGTTTTCTCTCTCTCTTGCTCTTGAGCCTAAATGTACCAGCACGGAATGTATAACAGAGCATATCACTTTCTAAAAGCCCCAGTCTTACACACTGTCATGCAGAGGTGTTTTTTACTTTAGGTGTAGAGACTAGTCTGTCTCTCTTTTATGGATAGTTCTTGTAGGACATCATCTTTTCCAGTGTAAGGTTAATTTGTGAAGTTTAAATTGGCCTGATGTGAGTCAATGGGCCTGGAATAAACTTATGCCCAGTCCACGATTGGTTCTATCCCTGTTACTACTCCCTGCATTATATAAAGTGACTTTGTAAAATTAACAAATTTAAAGTTCTTTAGTCATTCTGTTTTAATTTACCCACAGGTGTAGAATAAAGAAACACAATATAAAAGTAGTTATGGGTTTGGGTAATTACTTGAACAAGACACTAACATTAATATATCATGGCAGAAATACAACTTCAGTAATTAATGAAAGAATCTCTAGATATAAGCATTCCAGAGATTATGTGTACCAGTAGTGGTTTGAGTGGTTTGAAGAAAAAGAATGGAAGTGAAGGTGGGAAGGGGGCTTTGCAGGTGCTATTTATAGTGAGAAGTGGACTGTCCTCTCCCCAGTACCTAGCTACAGATGTCAAAAATGTTTTGGTAGGATCTCAGGAGCCCAAGCCTTTGTTATTTTGTCTCATTTTGTGTTTTCATATATTAATCTTATCTCTGTGTCTGCACTGTTTATTTCCTGTTAATTAACATCTTTTTCCCTGTTTACCTGGGCTTTTGTTGGTGTTTCTAAGTTCAGAGATTACTCAAATGTGCCAATAGGATTCTCAACAATTTAAACTAATAGGGAGCTGGCAAATGAGGAGATGGAAACAAACATTCCAGATGTCAGAGATCAAAAAGAAAATAATCCTCCTGGGGTCCTCAGCCTTTTGGCACAGCTATAGTTTGTGTGATTTGTGTCAAATAACATTCCAGTTTATTTCTGAAATATATTATGGTACACACCAATGTAATACTGTAGTTGTGGTCAGTTTGTATGATGCACTAAAACTACACCTGCCCTGTTAACATAATTTTTCCAATCCATGGCATCATCTTTTTTCATAGGACAGGATGAGAAACTTGGTAAAAGGGTACTGATCAGAAAATGAGAATGGAAAAGCTAGTATCATTCAACTGAGAACTTACGCAATTATACTTTAGACAAATACCCGATGGATATTAAATATGAATGTTTAAAGAGCCATTACAGTTGTTACCTTAATAGCACACTACTCCACAGAATGACTCCATAGGATCTTTTGTGAACAATCTGACCAATGGGGCAGCTCTTATTTTTGCATGCAAGTCATTCTGCAGTCTGGCCTTTTGACCATTATCATGCTCACCAAAGTAACTTATGCCTATGTAGTTTTTGTTGTGACCCATATGCTCTTTTTCTGAACTCGCTTGATTTTTAAGGTCACAGGGTGCCATATCCTATCTCGTCTTCATCAATGTGATCCTTGTGGCATTTGTTTGTGTGCCTAAGTCGATGTATTTTCATAATTGTCAAGATCACAGAGCACTGTGTAATATGTGTGTATTATACTGTATCCAGTATACTGTCATTGTTACACATTTTTTACATTGGCTGAGGTTTTATTGAAATACTGTACTTATTCTATATGTTTAACATTGTATTATAATTTCTTTAATGCTTTATGTAAAAAAAAAAAACTGATTGAAATTGATTGTATGGTCAGATTGAAGGATAGCTGGTGATATTGTGTAATCTGTAGAATAGACTTTTTCTTTCCAGATAAAGTGCATATGCATGTCTTTTTACAGAATGAATTTTTTGATAGAATTAAAATAACTCATTTTATTTTTATTTTTTATTTAAAGGGTGGTTTTCAGGGCATTCTGGACATGACACAAAAGGGAGTACTGTTGGCTATAGGGGAAAATTTCTTAATGAAATGAAAGCTGAAAACATTAGAGCATATTTAAGGTAAGATATTTACTGTTTGAAATTTGAATAAGAGTTTCCTCGCTTAGTAAGGGCCATAAAGTAAGTTATGCAAAATATTTTTAGTGTGTTTTTAAATCATACAAGTATATGCAAGGGTTGATTTCATTATGCTATAGTCACAGGGTGGCATGGTGGTACAGTAGTGCTGCTGCCTCTCAGCTTCTGTGTTCAAATCCCATGCCCAACTGTTGTCTAATGGAATATGCACATTTTCTTTGTCTGGGTGGGTTTTCCAACAAGTTGTTTTCTGGTTTTCCTCCTACTGTCCCTAAAGATCTGTGTATTATATTAACTGGTAATTCAAAATTGGCCACTGAGTGAATGTGCATGAGTTGGCCCTGTGGCGGACTGCCACACTGTCCATAACTGTTCCATGCCCAGTGTTGCTGGGATAGATTCTGGCCCCTGGTAACTCTGAGTTAAGTTAAGTCTGAGTTAAGTGGGTCTGAGAATGTTATTCACATGCAGTTTCAACAATTGTGTCCATTTTGCATCTATCATTCTAATGTTAATAAGTTATACTTAATTTAGATATGGGATATTTTGTGTCATTGACAAAAATTCTTAAATCTTACATTTTCTCTGTCACCTTAATAAGCCATTTGCAAAATATTATTTTATTGTCAGAGTTCTAAAGTTATATTAGTTAAAGTAAACATCTGCCTTTTTTCCACACCATTGTCATTTTAACTTCCTGTTTATTTTAAATAATTTAAATTTTTTTTACAGGTATCTTTTCCTTGTTTTGCATCATTTCTTCTCCATGTTTGTTTTGCTCACTTGAATTCCCCTTACTTTATTCTAGCCAGATTCTTTTTACACACTTTTCATGCCATGAACCCTGCTGTTTTTCTGTTTATCTTTTTTTGTTCCAATTTAAAGTTTCTCGTGTGTCATTTCAGGAAAGCAAAATACAGGTAAACCCATAAAATAAAGGAGGCATTAGTTTAAATTGCTTTTAGTAATAGGGAGTTGTACCATGTTAGCCATTATGAATGTAGTGAGAAGTCAAGCAAAACACCTTTTATTGACACCTTTTATTGGCTAACTAAAATTATTACAATATGATTACATCTTGTCTGAAGAAGGGGCCTGAGTTGTCTCGAAAGCTTGCATGTTGTATCTTTTTAGTTAGCCAATAAAAGGTGTCATTTTTCTTGACTTCTCACTACATTTAAATTGCCGTAAGATGTGGTGGTCCAATAACCTTTTGAGAAATAATAAACAGGAAATTCTGCTGGAGAAATTAAGCATCATTCTTCCATGAGAAATATGCGTATTTGTGGTTTAGATGATGGTTGTGCAAGACACTGTTGTAGGTCCACTCCAGAACATCTTGTTAAACTAGGTTAAGATTTGGTGGCTCAAACAGTCATAGTGTATGGTTTTATTGTTATCATTCTGTTTATGCCATTCTTTGGCTACTGATGCTGTGTGGATGAGGGCATTATCATCCTGTAAGATCCCACTACTACCACGATAGAAATGTTTCCTTAACATGATTCCTCAGAATTGTTTCGTATTTTTTGCCATTTACTTTTCCTTCTAAAGAAATATGTGGACCTAAACTATTCAATGATAAGGGACTTTTTACTATAGTAGAGCCACCAGAATTCATACATTTGACAAACAACCATTTACACCTGTAGTGTAATCTTAGTATATATGACACATGTACTTATGCCAACATCACCTTAACTGCTATTTACTAGAAACATTAACATGTTAAACAATATTCATCACTAATGTTGCTGTCAAATGTACCCCAACAATCAGACATCTCTGATGGTCTATAAAGTCTCATTTTTACACATGCCTTTAATGTTGATGGAATGTTAATTGCTTAACTGTCTCAATGAACCCACCTATGTAGTAGCACATGTTTTCAATATTATCTATGTCCTTCACTTCCTGAAGTGTTCCATTAATTTTGTGAGTTGTGCAAGTTGTCTTCTTTGGTTGACTGTCTGAAGGAAGTCAATAATTTGCTACTAGCCAGCTACTTAAAGTTAAATACCCAGAAAATGGAGGTTTTTATTTTTGCCTGCCCCACCAATCTACCATGTGTACTTTTTCTCATGCAGTCATACAGTAAGTAATGTAAGCGACATATTTGTTTAGACTCAGAGTTTTGATGCTCATTGCAAGTGTCTCAGTTGCTCTTGTTTTTTTTCATTAAAGAAGCCTATCCAAGTTGAGATCTCTTGTTACCAAGGCTGAAATGGAAATTCCTACCCATGCTTTCATCTAATCATGCTTGCATTATTGCAATTCGCTTTTTATCTGTCTGAGTAAAGCTGGTTTGTCTCGTCTTCAGACCGTTCAAAATGTAGCTGCTAGGCTTTTAACATGTTCACTCAAAGGCACCCATATCACACCAATTTTATACTGTCTACATGGGATCCAAATGGAATGTTCAAGCTAACCAATATATCAGAAACTTCCTTCAGCATTACATCACATCTTTGAGATCTGCTCGGTTAGATCTCCTTTCGGTTCCTTGTATCAGACTAAAGACATGTAGGGATTGTGCATTCCAGTCCATTGCTCCAAGGTTATGGAACAATCATCCACTGACATTAAAAAAGTAGAATCTATTGAGTTAAATGTTCAGACTGGAATTTAGGTTGTGGGTGACTTGTATATTGTCCTTGTTTTAATATTTCATTTTATTCTGTTTTTTATTGTTCTGTGCTTTTTGATTTCTGTCTGTGATGGGCACTTAATAAATCAATTTTTACTTTACTTTTACTTTGCTTTTACTTACTTTTTTGTGCTTCTCCCTCAGATCACTTAACTTTAAATTATTGTTACAGTTATTTTTCATAATTTAATAAAGAAAAATTTTAGTATGTTTCAAATGCATAGTGATGCTTTAAGGAGAGTTAAAGTGTGCAAGGTTGCGGATTCACATCCGGTTAATGTAGAGACTGTCAATGCTACACAGCCAAATCTGCTTGTACAGTGACTAAAGAAAGCCCTATGCACTTTTCATATTTTGTATAGGAATTTTACCCAACTGCCTCATCTGGCTGGAACAGAACAAAATCTTCACCTGGCAAAGCAGATTGAGAAGGAATGGAAGGATTTTGGATTGGATTCTGTTGAACTTGTCCACTATGATGTCCTGCTGTCTTATCCAAATGAAAGTAACCCAAACTACATAGCAATCTTGGATGAAAATCAAACTGAGGTACCTTTTGTACATCTAGGTTATCAGTCACATATTTGCTGTTTTCAGTAGGAAATAACTTGAAATGCAATTTTAAATAACTGAACATAGTAAAATATAATGAAAAACGTAAGGTGTTCCCTAAGAATCAAACTTACTGGTTTTATAAATACCTTAAATAGTTGCAGCACACACCATGTAATAACTCTTGAAAGTGTTGTCAATTTTCTTCAGTTTACAAAAGGGAATTTTCTGTTAGTGTTTTTTGATATGCAAACATCATTTTTAGATGCATCCATTGCTTTGCTTTTCATTTATCTTTTTCTTCACCATCTTAAAATGTTAACAGTTTTAATTTTAGCTTTTGCTAATGTTTTCCATCTTACTGCTTAATGAAATGTACAGGTATTCAATTAAAATTGGAAAAGTCACCTTGTTCTGTTTATGATTTGTTTCCCATACCTGTTGAAACTTTACTCTTTTCTTTGTACCATTGATCATACCTCAAATCTTGTCGTCTCTGTACTTTTATTGAACTCCAGAAAAAGGTGCATTGTTGATATTTGCACAAAGGCCTGCATGTATGTCCAGAGACGCTAGTTTTTTTTTAGTGATTGTTGTCTGCAGCAGCAAGACAGTATGCCACAATACAGTCTGTAAGAGAATGCTATGGTGGCTGATGTACTGTTTATGTCAAACTTAATGCCAGAAATACTAAGCTACTTTGCATATGCAGCAAATGGTGAAAGGACAGCAAATTTCAAAATGGTGTAATCATTCATAACACAATTTGATCACCCACTGTGACCGAATAGCTTTAAAGAATATAATTCATTAATCCGAGAAAATAATATGAGACTTTCTTAGATATCTCTCACTTTTGTTGTACCTCTAATTTTTTCATTTCTTATTCTGTCCTTTTTTGTAACACAATACTCCTGATACCTTCTTCTAATTGTTCCATCCACATTGCACTCTATGGGTTATTTGTACATTTAATTTTCCATCTTGGGCTACCACTGATCTTAGATATTTAAGTTTTTCCACTCTTTTCAATAGCTCTCCCTGCAGGCTAACTGCTAAATCTTGATCATCATTAAACCTAATATATTCTTTACTCTTTTTATTTATCTTCAATTCTCTGTCTTCCAATGCCTTTTTCCATTCTTCCAAATTCTTCTTCACTTCCTGTGTTCTGTGCTACACGGCACAATGTCATCAGCAAAAAGCTTGCACAAGGACTCTTGACTCAACATATCCATAAGCAGATCAAAACAGAAAGGTATGGACTTTTATTACCTTTTTAAACAGTATATGTCTGTGTTCTTCTACGGCGCCATCTTCCTGTGCAATTGTACTCTCCTGTTTTCCTGATTTTGATTAAAGTGTGTTGCTCAGTGAAAACAGTATTTGTATTTTATTCTGTAATTTGCACACTTTTAACACTAGAACCACCACACATTGTTTCAGTACAATAACCACAATGGCTACTATTTCTATAGTAGTCAGTAATAGTACTATTACTATTTCTTTTTTTTTCCCCACTGATGGTTCATCAGCTTGGAATCCTGATAGCACATCATTACTGCCCTATGCTAGTCTAGCAGGGCCAGGCATTTTTCTCAAATAAGAATATAACTCTGGGGACAACTAAAAAGTCTTTAGTGAATAACGACGAAATTCACCACTGCAAAAGCTACGCCCACAGGGCTTCTTCCTAAAACGCCCTTCCCCAATTCATCCAGTGCACTTTAAACCATCAGGGTTTCAGGGAGAGTGCAAAAGAAGCTGACTTGACACTGAGAAAAAATTGCTTCACTATATGGCATAACAGTAGGAAAAAGAATTTTGATAGGCATTGTGGTCTATGTGTGTAGTCCATGTAATGTTAACTTCCTCTAGTTATTCAGTTAGATATGCATTTAGAAGGTGGATGCTGTGCAGCCTTTTTTTACTTTTATTGGTGTAGTTAGGCACATTTACTGATTTGGGTGTTTTGAGCACCAAAATCTACATCTGGCTCTGGCTCTCTCTATAAGGTCTCTTAGAGGCAGTCCTTTTCACCTCATTTTGACACATTGTTTCCTTCAAATGCATAACGTATCATTCACTTTTACCACAAGTCCACTGATGTCTTTGAATGCCAATGTAAAATTTGACTTTTCATTAAGGTTTTTCTCCTGTAACAGCTTAGGTTATGTTTATTTTTTAACATATGCTGTGTGCTCTCTGCACACACAACACATGTTTATCTTTAATAGGGGTCTTTTAAGGAGACTTTTCTGCTGTAGACAGTTCTTCTTTATTAAGACTTTCCTCTCTGTTGGACCAGGTTAACAAGAGCACATTAGACTGTCAGCTGAAAATCACTTTGAGCACCACCTTTACAAGGCATTGGATTGGATTAGAAATGTGATACTCAGTGTGCCATCTAATTGTCCCCCTCCAGTTTTAAGTAAAATTCACTCATTGTTGTCTCCAGACGTATATAATATACTTTAGGCTCAGCAGGACTAGCCCTTCCCCTGAAAGCCACAAAAAGCCTAATACAGCTTGAGAGAATGTAAAAATAAATAATTTCTTGGCGCGCAGCATATATTTTTAACATATTTTTTCATTTTAAATGTCACCATGCATTTTCAATCAAAAAAAAAGAAAAAAAAACTTACAAAGTTGCATGGCTATGGGGCTGAAAACTGCCTCAGCATATTGGCAAACAAAACAACAGCAGAAACTGCTTTTTATGGTGACACTTTACATAGTTCTCTTTTTGTTTTAATGTTTGTACTTTCTCCAAATTTGCAGTCCTTTGTTTTACTAGGTGTGAGAATGACCAGAAGGAATGCTGTGACAGGAGTGGCTTCCCAAAGTTGCTTTCCGACTCAGTATAAACAATTTCATCATTTAATCGTAAAAAGCAAAATTACAGTTTTAAATTAACTAGAAATACAAAATATGTTAGTATGTCAATATGATATTTTTCTGTATTCAGTAAATAGTAAATATAAAATTACAGCATTGCTTACATATTTCACAGATTATGTAGGTAAATGGCATGATGTATTGTGTATAATAATGTATACATCACAAGTTTGCTATCATTTTTTAAAATGTTGTCAACTGAGACTTTTCTTAAGTTAACTGTGATGGGTTCAGAAGCCACTTCACCAGACACACGGTCTTTATGTGGCAATCAAACATGATCTTTCTCCAAATAGGGATTGGTACCTAGTATATACTGTATATTTTTTACTTACATCAGCAGCTATCTAAAATTAGATTCCACTTGTTGGGTTTGTGTGACTTTCACTGTAGAAAATACATTAACAATGCATCAGGAACAACTGCTCATAAACAAGAAAGTCTACCCTTACTTGCAAAGCATGATGCAGTTCGCTCAAAGTGTGCAAAGTGTCTAATATAGAAACTAAAGTGCCAGTATACAAAGTGCACAGCCAGTATCAGCTTTATTTGTGGAGAGGAAAATATGTGAGATGGAACATTTGAATGAAATGATTGTGAGTGAACGCAGCTCACTTGCATTATTTTCACAAACACACAGCAGACCTGACAATGTATGCAAATATAAGAATAAACATTCAGCTTTCTTTGTAAATGTATACATCTGTCATCAAACCATGTTTGTGATTCAGTTCAATACACGTGATTGTATTTATATACAATTCAGTACATGCACCAGTATTTCAGTATAGCTGTGCTCAAATCAAAATTATTTCTAAAAAAATGCACCTCATTTACAGTTGAGCACCATGTTGCATCTGTCCTTTAATTTAAATAAAGAAAGGACACAATTTGTTCATGCATTTTCATATTTTTTTGGGACTGCTGTATCTATGAAAACTTGATCACTCATAGCTCAGTCACTTCATTCCCTGTGCCACTTCACATGTTCTTCCTTTCCCATGT
Organism: Polypterus bichir lapradei; assembly: GCA_026402145.1. NCBI lineage: Eukaryota > Metazoa > Chordata > Cladistia > Polypteriformes > Polypteridae > Polypterus > Polypterus bichir. The sequence continues at coordinate 101,317,888 of JANRMT010028174.1, read as the reverse complement.
CAATTTCATGCTGGCTGTATACATGTATTCCAAGGTGTGTGAAAAACTTTGCAATGCTATTTCAAGTAAGTTTATAGTCATTTTTTACATAACAGAAGTTTTCAGATTTGTTTTTTTCCTGTACATACATAGTGAAATAATGTGAGTAATTATAAGTGTGACTTTTTCTCATTGATTAATTTATAGTTGTCTGCTGAAGATAGACTTCAATTCACATCTGGGAAACAATATTCAGTAATGTAGATAGTAGCAGCAGGAGTAGATTTTTTTAGTTAAAAAGGATATGAAAATGTAGTCAAGTTCAATGATACAGACACTGAAATTCAAACCTGGGTCTTGTAAAAAAATATCTTCAATCACAATTCTGAATACAATTTAAATTTTTCAGCAACATGACCATTTGGATTGCATCAATTTAGGAAGAGTCTGTGAAGGACAGGGGCATGACATGTACACTGATAAAATAACTAAAGATTTATTTAAAGACACTAATACCAAATGGTGTCACCTGTGGTGTTTCTAGTGTTTATGTAGTAACCTGAAAATTCCTTAATGACTAGTATTTTTATTCACCTTATACAATTTCTTACATTAGGAATTTATTATTTTTCACATACCCTTTACAGTCAGAGCAGGGTCAGCCATTGTGCAGTGCCCCTGGAGCAATTGCAAGTTAAGGGCCTTACTCAAGGGCCCAGCAGAGTAGGATCCTTTTTGGCATTAATGGGGTTTGAACCAGCAACCTTCCGGATTCCAGTGCAAATCCTTAGCCTCAGAACCACCATTCCATCCCATCATAAAGTAATAAAAATTGCTGTTCCTACTACTTTTGATTTGAAGTGACATAGTAATATAATGTAGTAGTAGTAGTAATATATATCAATTCATATTAGTAATATATTGCATCAAATGAAAGACTTAAATATTTGTTATCCTCTTAAGGACATTTGTTTCACTATCGAGGTAGAGATCTGCTGACAACAATTTTTATAAAGATAAAACACCTCTGGACAATTAGAGGACAATACAAACCGCCATTAGAATGAAAACTTGGCAGCTAGGTTGCTTCTTAAGAGGACAGGCAAAAGGAGAAATGCGAAGTTTGGTAGTTTAAGGGCCATTTGGGCAACTAAAGGGAGCTGTAATATAAGGCTACATTTTAAAAAGGATCATTCCATAAGCAAAAGAAGTCCTTCAATTTGCAATGACCAATCAACTCCAAAGAAAAAAAATGCCCCAATGGATACTGAAAAGAGAAAAATGTGCAAGATCTACTAATGGCAAAGCAAAAACTGCTACAGATAATTAAAAAGCAATCAATTAAACAGAGCAAAAAAGATTTATATTATCATTGACACCACATTAAAAAAGCAGATAAGCTTGCCAAAAATGCTAAACAAAGGCATGATTTTACTTCGTTGGCAAAGTGAAATGTTTTCAGAATGAAATGACCAACATTGTAAATGAGGCTTTCTATTCATAATGCAAAAGTAAAGCACGAAAGCTTGGATTAGAATTAGCATTTCATTTTTGAAACGTTTAAATTCTAATAGAAGATTTGAGAAAGGGGCCATTGTAAATGAACACATCCATGGGAATATTTTTAGTTTAGTTTTGTTGCTCTCAGTTGTCTGTAGGAATTAGAGGGCTCATTCTTAGTAAAGAATGCAATTTAATACCATCATAAATGTTATTACCTGCCACTCTTGCACCACACAATATATAATTAGACCGGTAAGTGTTTTATCAGTTTGCCTAAGGATTATAGCCTCACTGTCTTATCTCACTACCTAGACAGAAACCTCATGGTCTTTAACACTAGAATCCCTGAAGCCTACGAAAAAACTCGTAATCCCGGGCCACCTTAAATTCCTTCGCACCTCTACCATCAGCGTCTTTTGTTTTGTAAATGTGTCGATCAGCACAAGCAGCTCAGGTCTCTTTATCTGGCAGTGAGGTCTGAAGTTGTATTTGGTAAATAATATATCTTTATTTGGAATACATACATTTCATGTGTTTTCCGTGTCTACAACGATCTATGTAAGTGTAGGATGACAGGAACTGCTGAACACATACCTAAAGCAGAAACTTTTTCCATGTTATACTAGTAATGACGTGAATGATATGAATGACGAGGTATAATGTGTGAAGACCTTAGTAAAAATATCAAATACACATGTGCTTTTTTATATCCAAAGAAAAAAAAAAAGCATTCGATTTACATGTTGCCGTCAATTAGTTAAAAACCCAAGCTCAAATGTCAATTGACAGGAAATTGATATGTATTCTTGAATGGTGCAGGGGTAAGAACTGCTGCCTTATAACCCAAAGGTACTGGGTGCTCTGCATTTTGAGTAGTGAGCTGCTATTATTATTATTATTATTATTATTATTACTATAAAATAATAAAAACATATATTTGATTTGAGTCTGTAACACCCGGCGTAAATTTTGGCTAATTGTAAAAGTTAGCACTTGTTTTTTTTATTCAGTTTTGACACATGGTACAACGAATTTGCGTGTCCCTCTCTGAGTTGATGGCATTTATGTCCATTCTTTTCACAAGAGCAGCGATGTCCACAGTTGGTGCTGTGGATGATGCCTGCTCAGAACTATTTGTTGTACCGTGCAATCAAAGATATGATATACCGTGACCACTATCAGACTATCATGTGGCATTTGTGCTTTTTCAACAAAGACATCCATGCAGAACGTGCGAAAAACAACAGACTTTTAAATGATATTGCTGGGTTAAAACACACACATACCAAGGTAGAGTTCTCAATGAGAAGAGCAGAATCAGGAAAATCCAGGAAATAAATATTTGCAGCAGTTATGCAGTGAAAATCACAATGCACTGCAGTCAAGTAAAACTCACATTATATAAAATCATAAATACCTATATAAAAATAGGTTTTGTTATGAATTCTTGTTTGGGAGCAGATTACCTGGATAGGAAGCCTGACCCCTGCATATCCTTCCACAGCACCAGCTATATATATGTCACATATGGGGTTGAAGCATCATCAAGAAGTTAGTCAACATCAAGGTACTTTTGTAGTTTTGCGCCATAAACAGTATGGTTATTATACAGGTAGGAAGAATGTAAGTTTCAGCAGTGACTAAGTTTTTGGTTTAAAATTTTTTAAAAACCTTTGTCAGAGGTGAAAGACCGAAACCACATAGGGTTACTTTTATTTACCATCAGTTCTATTTTTTGGCTGAAAATCATAACATAGAAGGTTTTTTTAGTAATAGTTTTTTTATGTTATTTGTCAATATGTTTAACTAAAACGATGTATAAATGACCTGAAAGTTCATTATGCACATAAAAGAAAGTATATTTTAGGCAGAAAAATCCAGAGAATGTATATTATGTCACAGAAAGCTGGTAGTGCCATCTTCATAAGGACTCACAGAAACAACTTATAGCAGCAATTCTGAGTTCTGACTAAGGAGTGTAAAAATCTAGAAGGATGTTACTTAAATTACAGTATATTATGTTTTAAGTTATATTTATTATTATAGTGTCAGTTATTCATAGCTAAGAATGAAAGTGGATAAGGAGGTCAATCCGATCATAATCAGAAATGTGGTTATTTCTGTCCATTAACTCTCAATATGTGAAAAACTTAATAGCCTCATATTGCCATGATACTATGAAAATGTTGATTCAGCAGTAAAGTTTTTATTACTGGTTTACTCTTCCGGTGTACTTATTTCAGTTCTGGAGCATATGTAATTTTTGTGTTAACTACCTGTCTATTTGGATTACGTCTGTAGACCTGACTGTGCGGATGGTAGTGATGAATATGTATCCTGTGCAGAACTGACATAATTTCTTGTCCATGTAATTTCCTAGACTAGGTTGAATTCTAAATGCCATGGGTAAGGTAGCGTGTTCTGTAGGTTGTTACATGTTTGTCCTGTAGAACCATTTTAATGGTATAATAAGGTGAACAGTCTAACAGTTGGTAAAGTGTAGTTAATTAAAATACTACAAAGTTACATTTAAGGTTTCTCCTCTTGCTATTATCATATCCTTTATCTATCCCTGTAGATGGATATTCTACCTGCTACTTGGCCATTTGTCTTAGTTAGGTATGCACAATAATAACATGGTACATCAATTGAATTTGATCTCAGAATGGCTGAGAGGTCCCTTGCCAATCAGTAAAAATGAGAAATATCTGAATAATGATTTATTTAATGTCCTTCCATAAGTGAGTTAAGGAAATGGATGGATGGTTGTATTGATGATTTATAGACTTTAGAATATAGAAAATTCAGCCTAAGTAAATAGATACAAAATGGTGTAAATGGTTGAAGAAATTATGTCTAATTTAAAAATATTTTTTTCTGACCTAATTAAATTTTGAGATTTTTAAGCGTAAATCAAATCTGCACCTACAGGTATATAAACACTAACTTATGACAAATAAAAATAGCAATGGCTTAATTTAACCCGGTCAGTTACTAATCTGTTTTAATAAACAATAATTGAACATTTAGAAAGTCAGTACTTCCACACCTATCTATCCAACTTCTAACAGTTCTTATCCATTTAAAGGTTTCTAGGGACTGAATGCCATGTATTCGTCCATTCCTTTTCCTTCACTTGTCTAGTTTAGGGGCATGGAGTTCTGGGAAGTATCACAGTAACACTGAACAAAAAGGGAGCACTCTACCCAGGAACTGGGTCACAGACAAATATAGAGCACACTTAAGTACACACCTACACTCAATCACTGAGAGAGCTCTTCTGGTTAACAAAACTATCACATTTCTGAGATGAGGAAGGAAAACAAAAGTTACAATAAGAGAAACCCATTCAAATACAGGGAAAACAGGCAGACTCTACACAGGTAATACTTTGGCTGGAATTAACAACAAAATATAGAACTGTGAGAAGGCAAATGTAACTGTTGTACCACCATGATACCACATAATTTTTATATTTTATTTTATACTTTATTTGATGTTTCTTTCAGGTTTTTAATACCTCTCTGTATGAGGTTACCCCACCTGGATATGAAAACATACCAAACATTGTACCTCCATATAATGCATTTTCTGCCAAGGGTGAACCTGAAGTAAGTAACACTTTCTAAATTAATTAAATTATTTTGAACTAAAATTATCAGCCTAAACTTATACAAAAACTGGGGCTATATCAGTAAAACTAAAAAGTGGTATGCTGAAGTGTTGCAGAATTGTTAGAAAACTTGATATTTCTCAACTTCTTTCCTTGTCAGGGAGACCTTGTTTATGTTAACTATGGTCGCACTGAAGACTTCCATAAACTTCACCGAGAACTAGGAGTTAATTGCACTGGAAAAATTGTTATTGCCAGATATGGAAAAATCTTTAGGGGGAATAAGGTAAGAGCCTGTTAAACACACCAGAAAACATTAACTTTTTACTTGATCTGTAATTTTGTCATATAATCTCTTCTTCAAGAGATGCGTGGTAGTACAGTAGATAGTTACCACTTTTGCCTGGCAGTTCTGGGAGACTGAATTCAAATCTAAGCTCTGACATTGTCTGTGAGGAATTGGTGCATTTTTCCTCTATCTCTATGAATTTTTCTCTGGGTGCTCTGGACTTTCCTCCCACATCAATTGCAAGCTAGTCTGACTAGTGACTCTGAATTGGCTTGGTGCTAATAAGTGTTCACTATCGAGCAATGCTTCCTGTTTCTTTCTTTAGGTGAGGTATCTAACTCCACACTGGACTGGAGTGAGTCAGTTTGGAAAATGATTGAATACATTTTTTAAGTTGGGCCAACGTTATGCTGAATGCTGATCAATGAAGTTCTGTACAATAATTTGATAAATTGTACTCATTCTCACCATCTGCTTTATCTTCCCAAAGGGCAACATGTTCTTTTATAGGGAATGTTTCTTTTGTATTATATGAGTAACCTACAAATGTCTCCAAAAACTTTCTATAAGTTAGTTTCACAAGAAACACAGATGTACATTAGCTTACCTGAGGGTCCTGTACTCCTTGTGATTATAGTGTTAAGAATGTTACAAAATAAACATTTACATGTATTCACAAATTAAAACATGTTGTTCCATTTTCCAGTTTTCCTAACTGGCTTATCTTAATGATGGTCAAAGAGGTGATATATAATGACATTAATGAAATAATATTTAAAATAATTCCATTAATCTCTTATACAGTACAGGTATTCCAGTTAAACAAATATCAGTCACAAGGGTTTTAAAGCTTTTAAACAAAGAACTTCCCAAAATCCTCACCCAGCTACTTCTGTATGCGCTAACTTCATGCTTATTGTTGTTTCTAAGTTATGTATTGTATATCCAGTTGTGGAAATAGGTTTAAATCTCTCTTTAGCCATGAGAATACAGACTGACAATGAGCGTATCACTTTATTCCCTAAGATTTTTAAGTGGAGTCTGTAGTCGCGTGGATCACCATATATTGTAATTCATGACGTGCATCTGAAAATATGTCAATACATGATGATGATAATGCAGCTTATCCAATTATATAATCTACAAATTGTCTTTTATAAGTATTATATAGAGGTAACAGGAGTGTTATGATGTTGTTATTGTTGCACTTTTTTAATATATGTGAATTTGCTCTTCTTCTATCAGGTGAAAAATGCAATATTAGCTGGTGCTAAGGGTATTATCTTGTTCTCAGACCCAGCTGATTATTGTGCTCCAGGAGTGAATGTTTATCCTGATGGCTGGAATCTGCCAGGTGGAGGAGCCCAGCGAGGCAATGTTTTGAATCTTAATGGTGCAGGAGACCCCCTCACCCCAGGTTACCCTGCCAAAGGTGGTGATATTTTCCTATAGTTTCCTGTATAAATGACTTAAAAATGTTTTATTTTTCATCTCTGGTATCTCAGATTCAAGACAAAAATAATATGTAATTTCAGTGTTTTTGATTACATTTCTTCATTTAAAAAACAAATTGTAGGGATATAAACTTTACTAAAAACTTGTTTTAGTTTATTTGTTTCTTTCTTGACTTATAAATGTGTAATAACACGTAAGACAACTTTGACTATGCTCCCTTTTCAGTCATTTTTATCTATCCATCCATCCATCCATTATCCAACCCACAGGAGCCAGTCCCAGCCAACACAGGGCGCAAGGCAGAAACAAATCCCCAGGCAGGGTGCCAGCCCACTGCAGGGCACATACATACACACACACAGCACACAATAGGGACAATTTGGGATCGCCAATGCACCTAACCTGCATGTCTTTGGACTGTGGGAAGAAACCGGAGCACCTGGAGGAAACCCACGCAGACACAGGGAGAACATGCAAACTCCACGCAGGGAAGACCCAGGAAACAAACCCAGGTCTCCTTCCAGCGAGGCAGCACCGCTACCACTGCGCCACCGTGCCGCCCTCAGTCATTGTTACCATAGCTAAAATCTATTTTCCGCATCTAACTTTTCGCTGATTTCCTTATTTGTTCTATTCTTCATGCCAATCATTATGCAATTTAATATTGATATAAGATGAATGGAACCTTATATTGATGAATGTGTGAGAATTTGTTGAACTTGATAATATGTACACCTCTTTTTACAGTTTCTTTAAATATAAAACATTTTTTAATTTGCAGAATATGCATATAGATACAGTACTGCTGAGGGAGCTGGCCTTCCAAAAATTCCTGTGCATCCTATTGGCTATCACGATGCAGAGAAGTTACTCAAGTAAGCCAAACAACTGGATTTAATTTTAGAATGTGTTTTACAACATGTGGGGTATTGGGTCTCCTGGGTGAGCAGTGGTTCTTCTCTTCTTCTCAGTCAGATAATTTGTCTTGATCCTCTACAGTAAGATTATGCCAGAAAGGAATAGGGTGAGGTTAGGAGGTAGGAGGACATCAGAGGGTTTTTTTTTTTATTTTTTATTTTTATATAGTCTCATAAATATTTTGTTTATTAGGACAATTTTTATTGTTTAGCTGTATTTCATTGGTTCTAAATAAACACTTCATAGCAAAAAATGTCTTCCACTTTTAGATAACACTGTTATACTAAGGAACAATTTCATTATTGGTTTATAATAACTATTACAAATGTCTTACATTTCCTACTGTAATGCCTTTAGCTTTGTGACAAAGTGGAGTACTTATTACAAAATAATGAATCAGCCAGTCAATCAATCCAAGGTACCTATCTATATATATATATAAAATTCTTTTCGCGTTTGAAACGGAAATTACATATGACCACAGAACATACTGTAATGCACTCGTGTTTGAAGCAGAAATTACGTATGACCACAACAATCAGGTTACACAGAGAAAGTGAGACAGAAGCAGATCGAGAGAGAAGGCTCGCAAGCTCGCTGATCAGCGTATACGACAATCACAATTGACGGCCTCACAAACACCTGAACAACGTGCTGAACAGAATCGAATTCGACGGATGCAGTATTCACAGGCTACCACGTCACACAGGTGTCAGGATTTGTATATCAAGGGATTCAATTATAACATTGAAAAAGATTATTGCCTACATCCAAAAGTTACAATAGAAGAAATGGACATCATGTGTGATTACTGCCAAGCACAGAGGGTTACATTTGAATCACGTGGGATGTGTTGTTCAGACGGCAAGGTGACATTAACACCTTTGAGCCATCCAGCTGAACCGTTGTTGTCTCTTATTTCTGGCACAAATCCACAGTCAACTCATTTTCTGCAGAACATTAGGAAATACAATTCGTGTTTTCAGATGACATCGTTTGGCACCATGGCTGCTACCAAGGAGTCTGGCTTTATGCCGACATTTAAAATGCGGGGGCAAATGTATCATAGAATTGGGTCATTAATGCCGTTGCCTCATGAGAGCCACAAATGTTTGCCTTCCACTCAGTGAGTGAAGCCACTGGGTAATCTGCTAGTTTATTACATAAATTATTTCTATATATCCTATGGTTCCTACATATTTTTTTCCAAAATTGCGGAGACTCATTTTGTACCCTAACACATTTGGACCTCACACAGGAAGCAACTGTATATCGCCTGTCATGGTTACAGACACCCACATTTACTCATATGAATATCTTTGGAATGCAGCTGAAAGCCAATGTACATAAAAAAACCTTATACAGATGCAGGGAGAATGTGTAAACTCCATTCAGCTGGCTAGGGGTTGAGTGCAAGTCCCCGAACATCACTTGTTTCATCAATATATTTCAGAAGTGCAATCCTCAAACCTAATCGTTCTCACAAAGCCACAAAGTTGAGCACTCCCTGAAGGGTATGCTTCTCATATTCTTCTGCTTAGCAACATAACTTAAGGAACAGAGTAAGGGGCAAGAAGAATGTGAAAGGACATGTCAGCAGTGAAGCTAGCATCTGTTTTCAAAAGAAAAAAACTTTTTCAATAGCTGAAAAGAAAAGTGAATAGTATAGTTATCTTTATTAATAGGAAAGAAGATCAGTTAAATCCGTTTTCCATTGATTGTGTATGACTCTCTTTTCTCAGCAATTTTTAGTTTTATACACCTTTATCATTTTTTTCACAAAGTTGTATTAACCATTGCAGTTACTGTCTTATAGAAAAAAACATTATATATTTTAATAGCCCCCGCCTGGAAAGGAATTCCTTTAAGTTATTATCAAAAGCACACTGATATACAGTATAAAACTCTAATTTCTTTACTTAGGAATATGGGAGGACAGGCACCTCCCGATAAAACATGGAAGGGTTCCCTGAATGTATCCTACAATATTGGGCCAGGATTCAATGGACCATTTGCTAAGAGGTGAGACTGTCTAATATTGTTTCAGTGTATTTCATGCCTTTTGGAAACTTTATTAGAAACCTGAAGCATTTACTTTACTTCTTCAAGTTTTTTTCCATTTTGCCTGTTTTGTAGACCAGTAAACTTTGTTGGATCTGTTGATGTTCATTTTATGAAAGCAGATACATTTTCATGTTTCCTTTAAACAAGCTCAGTGCTTTTCTTAAACGTTATAATTGTAGAAATTCAATGTAGCTAGTAACCTGTAGTTAGAATGGGAATAGACTACTCATAATGGCACACCAGAAAGTGACATACATGTACCTCACTACCTTAAAGAACTGTAATGTTTTGCCATGGCAGAAACATCTTACATGTTTTGACTTCAAACATGCTGTTTCTGGCATTTTTAAAGCTCCACAGATGTCAAGGCTCACCACCCTTCTGCAGCTTAACTTATCTTTTTGTTTTTAATTTAAAAAGTAATACTTAAGGCAAATAAGTAGTGAGCAGCTTTTGTTTCGATCAAATATCTATGCAGTAACATATTCTGTATTTTAGTAGTTATTGGTTATTGTTTATTATTAAAAATGGCTACTGACTTTATCGTACGATTGAGAAATTCAGACACTAGCATAAAACAAATTATATTTAGTATAATATAGCCTATGAATTGTGTGTATTGTCCCTTAAAAACACGGGCAGGACTCACAGCAAATAAGCTTTTGTTAGTAAATTTAACAAAGGTGTAATGCAAACACCTTTGTCAAGACAGCAGCAAAAGCACAATATGGTGAATATCATGATCTGTGCAGGGGAATCCTCACATATTGTTGTAGTATACTGGTGGGCCTTAGAAGACTAAAGATTGAGAACCACTATCCTATACAACAACTCAAAGGGAGAAAACCCAGTAGAGGCGTGTGGTATGTCTATATGCAAAGAGGAGTGGGTGAGATCTCATTCCAATCTCTCTCATCCAGCTTTTTGTAATTTCTATGTTAACTACAGTATTTGTCTGTTTGGATTACCACTGTAGTCATGATTGCCCCTATTCTAGGGGAATTTTGCTTTAGTAATTAAGGATAGTAGTGACAAATTTGTATCCTGTGCAGAACTGACATAATTTCTTGTTTGCATTAAGGTCCTGTTGAAATTTTCGCCAAAACCATACTTTTTTAATAAATTCTGATAGAAGGTATGCCTGATTGGGAGTACCACCATGAGAAAAACACTCATCACTTCTTTAGGGTTTAGTTTTTTTCAGGATCTGTTTGCTAAGGGAACAAATATGTATTATAGCATTTAGGTATATACTGGAACCCTCTACCCAATATTTTGGAATTTACAATATTTTCTGCTCTTTATTGAAGTGAAAAATTGATTAAATAAACTGAGTTGACATATGTAAAGATTAACAATTGAATATCTTTACTATTAAAAATTCAGGAGCTAATTTTCTTAAGATTATGTGATGGCTTTCTAGATAACAATGATACATTTTGCAGTACACACATTATCTCTTATGTTTATACAGCTATTTGAATTGTTTTTGTTAGCAATGGAAAGGTCATACAGCTCCCACAGAAGACCTAAGCATTGTAGTATATTAACCACTTTGAAGTTACAGGACCTCTCAAGCTAGCATGCACATTAACATTTAATAGTACAAATATTTAACTGCTAGCTGTAAAAGAAACTGGTGGTTCAATAACATATCTCTAACTATTTTCCAAAGTAGGCTTTTATTTTTATAAATAATATTTTATAATATTTTAATAAAATATTTACACAAAGACCAAACACAATATAAGTGGCTCCCATATTTAAGATAACATTTTAGATTAATTTGGTAACCTAAAAACAAGTGAGAAAAGGAAGATCAAGCAATTTTAATCAAACTATTTCTGTGGGGCACTTTTCCTGGCTTGATGAAAACTAATTGAATGATATTATTTTGAATGGGTGAATGTATTGTATGCCATAAAAAGTATAAAGCAACGGGCAATGCAATATTTATTAATCTACTTTACAAGAGAACAGACGGCATAGATTTGTGTGTGTGGTTATATGTGCTACACATCTACTAAACAGAAATATCAAACTACAGCTAATTAACAAATACACAATAGAACACTTTAGTTTTGAGAAGTGAAAACATTATTTAACCCAAAGCTGATTTTAAATCTATTTGTATTCTATTCAAATACATACAGTTAAAAAGTAGAATATTATCACTCATCTATAGGACATGCTAGAAGAATCCTCTTTTCACATCAGAATATTTCAATCACACATTATGTAGTTCTCAACATCATGATCTCTTTGACATGTTCATTTAATGTGCCACAAATGCCATAAAGATACTTACTGACCAGTTATTAAGTCTTCTTCAATTGGGACAGTGACGTGCTGATTGACCATCCAATTCACACATTCACACTGATCTAATTTAGATTCTCCAGTCAACCTAACCAATATGTGTTTGAGATCTGTGAAGACGTATGAGTACATTTACAAAATCCATGCAGGCACAAGAAAAATGTTAAAATGGTGGATGAAAAGTGCCAATGCTGTGATCTGAATCAGGAACTCTGGAGTTGTGAGACAGCATCACTAACCACTGTCTGCAACATATATTCTTATAAACTAATTTATCGTGTCTCAAAATACAAACTGCAATAAATGGAGTCCATCTAGTACCGAAAACACCAACTCACACATGTCTCTATGTAGCTGGGACTTATTTTTTTCTGACTAGATATGGACACAAAAAGAAATGCATAACTGGTGATGCATCTCCAGGTGTCACTGGTAGAACATTGTATATGCTTTAATTGCACCATTGGTGACTTGAGTTCTTCAGGTGTTATTAGTTCTGCAATAAATTAGATGCACTCTATTTTTATGTAGGTCGCTAAATGAGTATTTGAAAAATTCTTAAAAATGGTTAAGTATATGAACATTACAACATTACTTTTTAGTTACATTGTATCTATAATATTTGAATTAATTTAACTGTTAGTGATATAACTTTTTACTCAATTATCATTTTTGTATAGTGTTGGCCGCCTAAAACCTTAAATGCAAATTTCCTCCTGAAGAAAGGTTTTAGGCCAGGTAAGGACATATTTCATATCAGACCTGATCACATGATCTTCGGGGAATTGTGGTCCTTGTAGCTTTAGTGCCCAGTAGTTGAAAGTAAGGTAACAACATTAAACCCCAAAAAGGAAATACTAAACAATTCAGAATCACGTTGATGGCTTTAAATGTGCTCAGCTGTGGTATATGGAACCACAAAATCTGAGAAGGATCTTTTGCTGACCACTGGAAAATTATCTAGAGAGCCTGGCCCTTAATATTTTATTCAAAATCAAGGGTTAAGAAAGACAAACAAATATGTGTCATGCAAGTACTTTATAGGTACATCCATGATTATATTAGTAACACCAGGATGGACATGTGAGAAAACTGTGCAAATTTCAAGTAATTCTAGGCAATTTATATAGAATATGGAACAGTAGGTATGGGCAAGGGTATAAGAAAATGGCAAAGCAAATGATTGAGAAGCACACAAGCTATCTCCATTTTTAGATAAGTACCCCATTAACTTCTCTGGAAAGCTATTTGGAGTGTTGTGCAAATCGTTTATTTGTCATCCCATTATGGTCACTCAGTTACATGAATACATCTGTTTTACCTGTCTTAAGTCGGGTTGAAATCTAAGTAATCAATGTAGACCTCAGCATTCATGTTTGCAGTGCACCATCTTTTGGAATGTAATGCATGTAGTAATAAAATGCATTGTATGTGTCATTCCAACAGATGATGCATCAGAAACAGTTGTAGTTATAAAATGCATTACTACAAATATTTGTGATGTGCCATCTATTGGAATGACAGAGACATAGCAACTGGACAGACATACAGATACACAGCCACACAGACAATTATCCTTTAATTAAGATAGATATTTAAATTATAGTTGATGTTGTCTTACACTCTTTGATTCTATCGTAATTGTTATTAGGATATTTTTGTTATTCTGTGAGTGCATGTGCAAGGAACAAATGAAAATAAATAGACCAAGGGGATTAGTCCGCTAATTAAAAATGCATGGTAGTGAATATGTTGAACTATTAACAGACTTTTCATTTTAAAGTTTATTGTTTTATTATTTTTTTTAGCAAAGTTAAAATGCACATCCACACTAACAATGAAGTGACTAGAATTTATAACGTCATTGGTAAAATACGTGGAGCATCTGAACCAGGTAAGAATGCCAGTTTCACTCATGACAATGCTGTTTCACTATGCTGCTTTGCACGAACTGTCATTGTATTTCCATGATTTAATAGCAGAATGTAGAGCGTACAAAGAGGCTATTAAACTGGCCTATAGTTTCACTTCATACTGTGCATTGTCACACTCGCCTCCCTTTAAAGATTTATCCAGATGTTGACAACATTGTTCAGCTTTTATCTTTATTAATTACACAGCTAGTGTGTTTAATGCCAGTTTAATACCATTTTGAAAAAAGGATTGGCATTTGTATAGTTTACTTATATTTGTTGTTGCCTATCATGTATCACCTACTTTCATTAGTTCAGTCATAGAGAAACTTTAAAGGTGATCTTAGACTATAGCAGCAGCTAGACTGACAATTTCAGCTGTGATTATAAAAAATATACCTTCAGACCTGTCAGACACACCCCCACAGCAACACAACAGGGGAAATAAAAATCCACACTATTATGCTTCATTTGGACCAGTGAGCTCTCATTATATCTTACATAATGGGCACTCTGTTTACATATTTTTTTAATTAAGTAAAGGAGCAGTGCTGAGTTTGGCTTAGTTAAATTTCACTAAATTTTAAGCATAAGTGTTTGTAAATGTAGTATTGATTGCATTTTTGAGAGGTTAGTGTGTTACTAATTGTAAGGCGATTGATATGCTTGATAAATTTGAAAAAAAAATCACATATACATTTTGGAAAAGCCAAAAAAGTTTTACAGATAGGGAGAAATTGTAGGAATATCAACAAATACGTAATTTTAAAAAACAAGAAGACACCATTTAGTCCAGATTGTTATGGTAATTAATCAATAGAGTGTCACAATACTAATTTAAGCCATTTCTTAAAAGCAGTTAGAGGACCCTTTTCAACTGTGTGAAAAATTAAGGAACAATTTAGTATAAAAAAGTCTTCATAAGTACAAGATTCACTACTTAGTTGCAAGGTTATCTGAAAAATGTGAGAACACTAATTAATAAATCCCATGCAATGAATAATCTTGGCTCAATTAAACTGATACGACTGTGATAATCGAGAGATTTAGTGCAGTTATTATGTTTAATTTTATGGTAGAGCATGTGCAATAAATAATGGTCTGTTCCAAAGGTTTAAAGATCAACAATTTCTTGATTTTTTTTTTTTATCAACAGTGTTATGTACACTACAAAGTCCATTTATTTTAGGCACCATTAATAATTCTTGTATAATTCTGTTTGGAATATAATTGAACTGTTTCTTCAGACAGGTACATTATCCTTGGTGGGCACAGAGACTCCTGGGTTTTTGGTGGTATTGACCCAACAACTGGTGCTGCTGTTGTCCATGAAATTGTAAGAAGTGCAGGAAAACTTGTGAAACAAGGTAACTTGTTCAGTTTTTAAATCCGAAAATTAAAAGGGAATAAAAAAAACATTTGGTTAGCATTAGAAATTGTTTAAACAATTTTGTCTGTGATATTTTTGTGGCATGTTTGGATATTACATGTTCTCCTGTTTCCTCCTACATACAAAAGACATGTTAGGTTAATTAGTGACTGTAAATTGGCCTCTTGTGTCTGCATACACAGTATCTGGCACTGTACCCAGTGGTTTCTTCTTGGCTTACACTGGATGCACCAAGATAGACTTGATAATGATTTGTACTGTATGAAGTGATTTTGAGAATGAATGCTTGAATTTATAACCCCAACTCAGAAAACATTGGGGCAGTATGGAAAATGCATATAAAAACATAAAGCAGTAATTGTGAAATTCACTTTGACTTTTAATCCATCACAAATAGTATAAATACAAGATAATTATGTTTAATCTGTTCATTCATTTATTTGTAAATATACATACATTCTTGTCATTTAGGGCCTGTAACACATTCCAAAAACATTGGGACATGGCAATTTAGGGCCAATAATGGAAAAAGACATGCATGTTATGATTATTACAATAGATTTATTAACTCCAAAGAATGTCACAATGGCACAGTGCACTTAGGTACAATCTTGTAAGTGCTCAAATTGCTGGCTTCATGTACTCACATCTGTAAACCTACTTTTGCCCACCCCTGTATATACAGTATACTGTATATAAATAGTTAGCAGTGAGATAAACTGTTAATCTTTATCCAGAAAGTCACAATTGACACAATGGAGGAAATTAATACATAAACACCAATTAGCAGCATTCCTGAGGAAAATATCTCTTTGAGAGGTCCACTGCACTGTTTGCTAATTTTTATTCTGTTTTTAATCATGCTCACCATCGAACCCCCCCACCAGAAGTCAAAAATGACAGTGATTAGAAAAGGCAAATAAAATCAAATTAGTGGCATTTTGGCAATCACACTTTTAAAGGATTATTTATTTAATGGATTGTTTTAACTTCCACTATCACTTTGTTTTATTGGATTATTTATTTATTATGAAACATTTTTGTACGGCACTTTTTAACACTGTTTTGGTTTTTGTCTGTTTTTATTAAAAGCACTTGGCACCTTTATGCACCTATCCCTTGCTTTATGTTGTGTCCTCACCTGCTAGGCTCATCCCTTGAGTATGTTGTTGGTGGTAGCGGGTTCAAGAGGCTCCTGAATGCTGCAGGGAGAGTGGAGCTGACCCGCACCGTCACAGGGCTGGCATGAAAAATAATTTTTATATTAAAGGTTTGGATGTGGATGTAATTATAATACATAGCTATAAATTGTTTACTTGTTGGTTCAGAGTGATATGTAGTTTGTGTGTTTGTGTGTATATACAGGAATTTATTTTTTTCCAAGTTGTAATATTCATCCGATGTTGAGCACTTCTTCTGTTAGCGTATTTTCTTTAAGTAATTTCCTTTATTTTGCTTAATTCACTAGATTGTCATTTTCTAAATTTTTACAAATTTGTACAAATTTGCACATTTTATACCTGATTTAGCTTGATTTGAAAAGTTAATGTATTTACATATTTATTAAATTTTTATCTCCTTCCTTAATTCTCTTTTTTCCATTTTAGGTTGGAGACCCCAGAGAACAATCATATTTGCTAGCTGGGATGCAGAAGAATTTGGCTTGTTAGGCTCAACTGAGTGGGCAGAGGTGTGTCTTTAAGTTTATGTTATTTTTTTGTAATAAAACAGGTAGATCAGGCATATCTCACATTGGTTAGTTTGCAGCCTTTAAGAAAGTTGGTGAGAGTATTTAATATGTTAAAGAAATTTCAACAAAGCTGAATTTTGTTATGGTAACAGGATTCCAGACCTGGAGCCTTATGTATATTGTTTCTGATGAAAAAGTTGGGATTTATAAAACATGAACTTGGCTTGAAAACTGGATAATGATACAACAGCTTTCAACCATGCATAAGTCCTTTGTAGAATTTTTTAGTGTTGTCAGTTTAGCAAATCCAGGTGGAAGTACAATAAAGTTAACAGAAAATCTTGTTCAATTGTGCATTTCAATTACGTGTTAGTCCCATTCCGATGATTCTAAAGTAGCCATATGTTCATAGTTCAATGATATGTTCTCTCTTTACAGCTGTCTTCAACGTTGGTAATAACATTAAACGAGTGCATAAAGCATTAATATCCTTAGTGTGTACCCTATTAGTTTTGTCTATAAAATGGGTGTGCTGTATGATAGAGTAGTAATGGCAGTGTTACCAAGAAGCCAACCATCACACACAGCATGGCCCTGGAGTATGTTTCCCACACTACTATTTGGAGATATAAAGGTGTCATGGGTTTAGCTGAAACAATGGTAGTCAGACATGCAGTATATGAGCATTACATTTTGTATATTGAATACAAGTGTTTTCTGTTTAGAAAAGCAAACTCATTCTGGGGTTGTGGTTTAACCACAATATGTGTGCAGTCATTTGCACTGATTACATTAAGAAAATCAGCAATGGATGCAATTTGCCTTTTGATCTCAGGCTGCTCACCCGCACCATAAGGAAAAGTATTTGATTAGCATCTTAATTATAGTCTGGGTTTGAAGTTCTGGCTCTTCTGTGTCTGTGTTAGATCACACCCTGACCTTGCATGTATTTAAGCACGATCAAAATAATTCCCACTCTCCGGAGTAACTATATGTATTTTATAATGCATTGTAAACACTAAGAAGAAACAGATACAAAAAGGAGTACACCAGCAGTTATTTAGTTTCACTTCAAGCACTGATTTCAACATCCCATATTGATGGCATGTCATGGCTTAGCGATGACTGTGATTCCTGACCATTCAGCCAGTTCTCACTGAAAAACACTAGTAACTAAACACCCAACGCTTGTTACAACTTGTAATGGAACAAGGATCACGTAATTTCTGCTAGTCTCTGTAATGTTGACATTAACATAGGCAATTCAATACACAGATCCAAGAGCACGGCTCTAGGAGATCTGAATCGGCTGATAATTTAGTCATTATCAAGGCCAAAAACTCATCACGATCCCTGAAAACTCACTACTTGTGCAGCCAGCCACACTGTCGTACACTGCAATGGCTTGTGTAGTACCACACAATGTAGTGCAAAAATATGGATTGCCTCTGCCTCTTGAGACAGGACAAAATGAGCACGTAGATGTACCAGACCCTGTACCTCAGGACATCAGTGCAATGGCAATTCAAAGACATGGTCGTTGTATTTTGAATGTAAAGAGACTTTCATTTAATGCAACTTTGACATTTACTTGAATTTTTTCCCTCTCCACTGAGCAGCTGTCACCTGCTCTCACTCTTGTGTTTTTTCTTTTATTTGTTACTCCCACAGAAAAAGCAACAAAAAGAATGTTTTTGGAGCCTCCATTTAAGTCAGTTATGCCTCAAATTCATATTCACTGAAGTTTTGTTCATTTCCTCTGTTCTCTCTTCGTTTGTTGTAATGGCGACACTCTGGGACATGGTTAAATATATATGATGATTAGACCATGAATATTTAAATAAGGCATTTTAAGCCATACATGGCTACTAGTGATGAGTGAACTCCACAGTGTTTGCTTCACCTCAAGTTTGGAGAAGTCATGGAACTGTTCGCAAATATCACCGAACTCAGTGAAATGCATTGAAGTCAAAATGGGAAAGGACTAACTGAACTAGATTTGACTGAATTATAATGGTTCATTCATCTTTAAAATGTCCCTGAGGGCTAGGGAAACGTCTGCCAACTATACTGGACCGATTATTGTGGCCAAAAATGTGACCTGAGCTATGTGGCAGCACTGCCAACCACTGCACCACCATGCCTCTGTGAGATCAAAGAAAAAAGAATGCAGTCAGAGAAATGTCAAAGCAGAAATGTCAAAATCATAGTCAAAAGCTAGAAAAAACACAGCAAATTCGCTCCGAGTAATGCTTTGATAAAATTTGCTGATCAGTACTAATGGTTACTTGAGGGAAGTGACAGGGAGTGGCTAAAAGCTTTTGCAAAAGCTCATAGCTTTAAATTGATTTGAGATTTATACAGGCGCTTGGCATTGGATGTACTTATGGCTTTGTAAATCTGATTTTGTTTGAAATTTAAGCAAAATTTGAGTTTGGTAAATAAGTAATGTTTATACATGAGGCCCCAAGTCACCATATCTAGAAAACTTCAATTTTTCCCATCTTTCTGTGTGGATTTTCTCTGGGTTTTCCTCCCTCATCCTAAAGGTTTGTTGATGACTATAAATTATCTCTAAACAACTGATAGTAGGTGTGTGCACAAGGGTGCTCTATGTTGGACTGAAATCTACAAGAGTTTGGTTCTTTCTTTGTATCTGAGGATAGGTTGTGACTCGCCAAAACCCTGGAATAAACAAGGCAGGTATAAACAATTCTTTTTTTGATAACATGGTGTTACCACATGGCTGGGGTGTTAAATATTTTCTTCTGAATTCTATACACATATTCAGCATACTTTACTCTTAACATCTGTAAGGATATAAATATGATATAACACTTGTAGGCTAAAATATATTACTCAAAACACATCCCTAGGTCAATTTTGGTCCCAATATTATTTATACTTAGTGTCCCTACTCCCTCTAGTGCTTAGTATCTCTTAAAGAGCCACGTATGTTTCCAAGACAGCTCATTTCTTGCATATTCTAAAGGGACCACATGGTTCCATTTATCTCAGTCAGAGACTCTGTGCTTCAATGTAATGGCTAATTAAACAAGTATTGCCAGCCCTCCATGGCCTTTCTCTCCTCTCTACCAAAAAGTCAGTCATCCCTGGCTTTGACTGGTTCACTCACCCTTTAGCCTTCTGTGGGAAACGTTGCATGTTTCTTCCCAGCTGTCTCTTCCATGACAGGGATTGCAACCAACTTGTGACATTGTTTTCTCATGGCAGCATGGAGCTGTGTTGTCTTAGTGCAAGTGTGTGTCATTGTGTTTTCGATAGAAGTATAAGGTGAGACTTTACTCTGCTCTTTGCTGTTCGGGCAATCCCTATCCAATGGGAACCGCTTGCCAGCAAGACATTCCGTCAAAGCTTTCATTTTATGACTTACTCTTTACCATTTTCATATTTGGATTGAATTTACAGTAGAATTCTACTTTTGTTTAATAAAGGAATAGTTAGTGACAAGCTGAAGAAGCAGAGGTACCTACTTTTGTGGAAAGTAATCAGTAGAGATGACTCCCTTCAGCATTGCTTTTTTGTGTAACAGGAATGAATAGGTACAGTACATAATGTGTCTTATTCTGTATAATTCATTAACCTATTTTGAATCTATAATTGAATAATAATTTCATTTTATTTATAAGTCACTTTACATTTGTAGTAAACCTCAAAGTGCTACATAAAAAAAATTAAACAAAGACAAGATAAAAACAAAGATAAAACAATGAGTGTTGTCCTCCTAGACCTGGATTAGGGCATCAGTGAGTGAGCTCCTGGACAGTCTGTGATGCTGCTTGGCAGTGTCGGATGCACCAATACATAATGTCCCAGAGGTTCTCAGTTGGATTCAGGTCTGGGAATGTGCAGACCAGTCAATAGCATCCGTGCCTTCATCATCCAGTTAATGCCTAAACACTCTGGCTGCATGAGGCAGGGCATTGTCCTGCATCATGAGGAACCCAGGGCCCATAGCACCACCTGCCAGCATAAGGTCTGACAGAGTCTCTGAGGATTTCATCCCAGTTCCTAACAGCAGTCAGGGTACTGTAGCATAGCACGTGGAGGTCTGTGCAACCCTTCATGGATATGCCTCCCGAGACCATCAGTGACCCACTGCCAAACCAGTCATGCAGGATGATGTTGCAGCCTGCATAACGTTCACCACGGCCTCTTTCATGTGTGTCACTTGTGCTCAGTGTGAACCTGCTGTCATCTGTGAAGAAAACTGGCCACCTGTTTTGGGCATGGTAATGGGCTATGAGCACAGGTACCATTAGAGGACGATGGGCCCTCATGCCACCCACATGAAGTCTGCTTCTGACAGCTTGGTCAGAAACATACACACATGTAACCAGCTGGAGTTCATTTAGTAGGGCTCTGGCAGTGCTCCTCTTGTTCCTCCTCACAAAAAGGAGCAGATACCGGTCCTGCTGCTGGGTTGATACCCAACTACAGCCCTGTCAAGCTTTCCTAGTGTAACAACCCATCACCTGGTATCTCCTCCATACTCCCAAGACCTTCCTGGGAGACAGAGCAAACCTTCTTAGGATGGCACATATGGATGTGCCATTCTGGAGGAGCTAGACTACCTGTGCAACCTGAATTGGCTGCAGGTAGCACCTTATGCTACCAGTAATGACAAGGACACTAGCAAAATGCAAAACTAAACAAGAATCAGTCAGGAAGGATAAGGAGTGAGCAATTGTCTGTGACTACCACCTGCAAAACCATTCCCTTTTTGGTGGTTGCCTTGCTATATATATATATATATATATCTATACTAATAAAAGGCAAAGCACTCACTCACTCACTCACTGACTGACTGACTGACTCATCACTAATTCTCCAACTTCCCGTGTGGGTAGAAGGCTGAAATTTGGCAGGCTCATTCCTTACAGCTTACTTACAAAAGTTGGGCAGGTTTCATTTCGAAATTCTATGCATAATGGTCATAACTAGAAGCTATTTTTCTCCATTTACTGTAATGGAGTTCAGCTGGAGGGGCGGAGTTTCGTATGACATCATCACGCCTCTCACGTAATCACGCATTACGTAGAAAGCCAGGAAGAGCTACAAAACGCGCTTTAGAAAACATGCATTATATAATTAAGAAGGCAGCGAAACAATTAGAAGCGAGCGAGTGACATATAAAACCATATTCAGCGGCTCACGTGAACTGACGCAGTGCGCAGACAAAAAGCAACAGTTCCAAAGAGTGCTGAACAAAAACCGAATTACACTGCTACGCTCAAATAGATAAACCACACGCCGTGGCGCGATTGTTGAGCATTCGCCTGTAGCGCCCACGTCCGAGGTTCGATTCCCGAGAGGGGATTCACTAAGTATGTACGCGCGCTTCTCGATTTATTTTAACCTCGCATCCCCTTAGTTTGAGACATATGAAAATGCATGCGGTTAACGCAGAAAGACAGATCACCTATTGAAGCTTCATGAATAATGGATACTTTATTCGCGATCAATGATTGTTTTGGTAAAGCCATACTCAGTGTATTCATTAGATGAACGGTAAAAAAGTAAGAGCGAGGGGACGGTAACTTACTGAAGCACACAAGCAAAACCACAATAGCACGCGGGCTCGATGTACTG
>JANRMT010028174.1:101218768-101278067 GCA_026402145.1 Polypterus bichir lapradei | reverse complement strand
ATATATATATATAATATGAGAGAAATTGATCCTGAAACTTTTTAAAACATGCTATAGATCTGGTGCAATAGTTGACTATAGTTTCATCCTAAACGTTTTGACTTAAAAACAAATTCTTGCCTCCTTTACAAATTTCTTTCAATTTAAATAGAGTAAAGACCTCTTACTATAGTAGTTTTAACATTAAAAGTTTTGTTATTAACAATTAAGATGCATATTTCTCATTCCCCTGTAATTGATATTAATTTTGTGTACTCTTGATTCAGGATAAGTAAACTAGGCTCTGGCTCAGACTTTGAAGCTTACTTTCAGAGGCTTGGAATAGCATCTGCGAGAGCAAGATACACAAAAAACAGGGTAAGATATAAAGTATTTGCATTATAAGTCTAACTTCAAAGACTGTCAAAACAACACAAGAAAAATAAATAGCTTCTTAGATTAGTACTTAAATACTTCTCATATGTCACCTCCACAAAAATATTTCTCTGGCCTTGAACAAATGTGCTGGGCTTGCTTTACCAAAATCTTCAGGGATTCTTAACACTTAGCATAAATTTATCTTGATTTTTCCAAACCTGCTGATCTATAACATATTGTTTTCTCAAAGTATACACTTAGGTGCTTATATCATATCATTAGTTTTTATGCAGTGTGATGACCAAAACTGAAGGTAACACAATGCATGTTGCTTTATTTGAGCATTTTACAATCTACGAAGATCCTCCCTTAATTTTCATTTTGGAAAAATTTGTATCCTTTTATGTTTACGTTACTTAATCACACAGTGTGCCAACTCATGAAAAAAATTCTATTAATCTAGTTCCTAAAAAGAAATAGGGTTCTGGACTTCTAACATGCTTTGGGATGGTACTTATTACAGAAAGCGCTGCATAAAATAAAGACTAACTGTTTTATTTCCTTTAGTATATTGCTTTAATTGGCTCCTCTATCTAGTGTTGATTCCTGCAATGTGCCCAATGATGCAGGTATAAATTCTGGCCTCTGAGATTGTAAGGTGGATATATGAGTGTTACTCTAAAGATGTCAGTGTTGTATTAGCACCTCTCTGTATTAAATGTATCCATCATCTTCTGTCCTTATTGTGCATGATTGAGACAGCTTCATATTAAAGTGGAGCTTAATTTTTGATCCCACTTAATTCAATATAAATGTGAAGGTAGTCAGAGCTTATCCTGGCAACATCAGACACGTGTCAAAATCCATCTACCAGTGACACTCACACAAGTTTTTATAATCTTAAGGATCTCTGTGCCAGTATGACCACATAGGGTGCATGCTCATGGATACTAATGGTCATACATTATAAGAAAAAACACAGGAGAAGGATAAAGTGTTAGGGCACTTTGAAGGTGAACCCCGTATATTTTGAAAAAGGAAAACAACAAAATCGCAAAAACAAGTGAGACAACTTTTCAGGTGTGAGTCATTAGTTTTGACTGGCTCAAGATGGTGGTGGATCCCCTGAAGATGAAACCAGACTGGAAGATGTGGGTCCATGGAACTGTGACCCAGAAGTGACGTCACTGGAGCTGCCATTCGTCAGATCTGCAAAGGAGAGAGGTGGAGAAGCATTATGCAACAGCGCCAACCCTCAACTCGTGGAATTTACCATTAGATGAGCCTTGAAGTTGAATCCCAAGAGCAAATGTGTGACAATTTAGAGGCCAAACAGCATACTTCCTCAGATTAAATCCAGATGAACACAAAAACACAATCACAGAGCTTTGCAGCAGCAAGTGTAACTGTTAAACCCTGTGCTTTGCTAATTTAAAAACATTTTTATCTTGTACTTTGAAAATAACTCTGTAAAACATACATTTATATACAGTAATGAGGTTCTCGAAAACACTTTATTGTAAGAGTGATAAAATTATGCTTTGCTATTGGGATTGATTATGGAATTCACCATAATTCCAAAGTGAAGATCAACCTTTTTATGTGTTTTAACAATGTGAACTATTTAACAACACAACTGTTCTCTTCCAAATTTCATCACCACAGTCAAGTTTCCACTGACTTATGATGCTTCTGTCATGTACTGGCACAGAATGGTATCATGCAAATAAAAAATATATTCCTTTCTAGACATGATTGTTTCTAGTCAGGATTGTGGGAGCTGTCTAAACACTAGAATATATTCCTATGCCTACTTACACTGTGCAATTTTAACTTGTCAATGATCAACAAATACTAGGAGAAGAATTACCTAAACAAAGGGGAAACTCTACACAGAGAGAAATTAGTTGCCAGTTCAGTTGGGGTTTAAGCAGTGTGAGATCAAACATATCCTTGATGTTGGAAGTTTAAGAATATTAACTTTTGAGGATACTAGAAAACATTGTTACTGCATTTTTAGTTATGTCCAACTAGGATACCAAGTTATAGGTTCTGGCCTCTGATAACATTTTTGTTATAATATTTATGTATCCTGTTGTGGCTTGCATTTGAAGCATAGTTAACATTGGTGTTCTGTATTACAAGAGAAGCAGTAGCAGGCTTGATCTTTATTTTCGTCTTTTACTTAAGCATTATCTAAGTAATATCATGTCTGTCATTTTATTTACAGAAAACCGACAAGTACAGCAACTACCCAGTCTACCACAGCGTCTATGAGACTTTTGAGCTGGTGGAGAAATTCTATGACCCCCGCTTTACTCAAATGCTAGCAGTTGCACAAGTCCGAGGAGGTCTTATCTTTGAGCTGGCAGACTCCCCACTTCTGCCTTTTGACTGTAAAGAGTATGCAGTGGCTTTGAAGGACTATGCAGATAGCATATACCGTCTGGCCAAGGTTCACCAAGCTCAACTTGACCTTTACAGGGTTTCTTTTGGTCAGTTTTAATACTTTAACAGTGACACTTCTATGACTCAGGTTTTTAACTGTTTCAAGTTTTTATTTAAAATGCTTATCTAAATTAGCCACTAAAGCAAGAAAATATTTGCCTTCTATATAAAGCAGTGTTTCCCAAACTAGGTCCTGGTGGACCCCTGTGGCTGCAGGTTTTTGTTCCAACCAGATTCCTAATCAGAAAGAACACCTGATAGCACTGATCTCATTTAATGAGCTGGTATTTTTTTTCTTTTATTCAACATTCAGAAAAGCTTAGCAGCATGATTTATACATTTATAAGATATTTAGAAATATTTCTGCTTTTGCTATAATGCTTAACTCTCTTTTGTTGATTTCATTATACTTTGCCCTTTCTCTGTGCAGTTGTCCCCATTCATTGTATCTTATTAATGACAATTTAAAACGAGTAGATCAGACAACCAGGCAAACAACACTGAATAATCAAAGGCTGCAACTACTTTAGAGTCAGACCCACTAATTAGTAAAAATTGGATTAATAAACAATTAAAAGACCTAGAAAAGTAGAATGAAAATACTGTTAAAAAGAAAAAAATACATTATTCCTATATAACTGCTTGGTACATTTTAATATATATATATTTTTTTTTTAGCAAACTTCATTTTCTAATTTCTATATTGTTCCCTAAACACAGAACTTGGGAAATATCAGTTCACTTAATTAGCCCAGGAGTCCAATTAAAAACAGAATCTGGTTGAAACAAAAACCTACAGCCACAGGGGTCCACTAGGACCGAGTTTGGGAAACACTGATATAAAGTGACAGTCTTAATAGGTAGAAAATAATTTCTAGATTTGGAAAAATTGTCATTTTGCATATTTTACTCTAATAATTCTGCTTAGTTAGTTTCAATTATCATAAATATGCTTATTGGAAATTACTGAGGGACACCTTTTCAATACAGTGATTAGCATTGCTCTATTTCCTGTGTGCTTTCCCCATGTCCATCTGTTTTCATCCCACATCCCAAAAATGTTGAGGTTAGGTGATCTGGCAAATCTAAATTGGGCTGGCATGGGTGTGTGTGTGAGTGCTTCCTTCACTGTGCTGACACTTTTTCCAGGGCTTTAGCTGCCTCGTGCCTGATGCATCTGGAATAGGCATCTGCACCCATGACCGTGAACTGAGTTAAGTGGGTGGAAAAAAAGATAGACTGATAGAATTATTGAGCATACTAAAGTCCTGAGGTTACATAAAGCCTTCTTATTGCCTCTGTTGACTATGAGATCATTTTATTTAAATCTCAAATTACAGAAATTTAAACTAAGCAGTTAAAATTAAAATTCATCTAAATTGCAGGGAACCAATGCTTGTGGTAGGAGAGGATGGCATGTTAACTTTTTCTTGCTTTAGAGAGCACCCTGGCTGAAGCATTTTGCTTGTGTCTGTGTAATTAAAAGAAAATTAAAGCCGCATTGTGTATGTTAATAAAACACTGATTTGGAGATTAAGTTGGTGAAAAAAGTGGTAGAAATAAACCAGAATTTGATAATGTATACTATGTTTGGAAAAGCACAATAGAGAATACTGTAGTATTTTCAGAAAACCACAAAAATCCAGTCCAGCCTAATAGTAGATTCCAGGAAAGCAAATAAAATATCAGAAGTCTAATGCAGTGGTCAGCATTGCTGTCCCTCAGAAATCCTGGCTTGGACACTGTCTAGATGTGCTTCTTCAAGGAGCTCCATTTGCCTCCCTTGTGACATTGACTGGCAACACATTAAACTGGAAGATTAAGAGTTAGTGCAATGGACTGGTGACCCAACCAACATTGCTTTCTGCCTTGCTCATGATAAACCCATAAAACTCTTAAGTACCTGTACATTCATAAACTCAGGATATGTATCAAAATGTCATAATGTTGTCCTTTAGATGATTATTATTTTTATTTATATAAACTGATTTGAGCTCATGCTAATAAGTGCATGCACTTAAAGGTAAATCAAGACTCCCTGAACAATTACTTAATATATAATGTATTTCTTTTTTTGCTTCTTCTAACTACTGCAGATGCTCTTTTTTCTGGAGTGGAAAACTTCACAAAGGCAGCAGCAGACTTTCATGAGCGACTGAAAAGTATAGACATGAAGAAGTAAGTTAATTATCAAGCAGTAGGGTAAAGTTCAGTGGGAAACAAAGCCTGTGCTCTACATTATTCTATGTACTGTATATTATATACTGCATAGTTGCAGACTAAGATTTCAGTTCTCAGACAACAGAGGAGCACTTATTAAACCCCCTATTACCAGAGTATAGCACTGTAGAATTATTGTGAATTAGCACGGCTATGCACATGTGATTGCCATGTCAATGCAGAAAGTGCCCCAGTTGTAAATTCATTAAGGACACCAGTTTAATAGTGTTTTCCTATAGGGGGCGCTAGCTCCCTGGTTGGAATAAGTTATTTTTTAATTGCGGCGTTTTAAGTAACCTGAACCTAAATAGATATATTATAAAGAGGCGATATCCCTCCCATAGTGATACGGCAGTAAGAAATCACATAAGAGAAAATAACTTTGCTTTCTTTAATGATGATTTACGCAGCATTACAGATGAGGAAGCCACACCAAGACTTTTCACCGAAGTGGGATCTAAATGTTTACAGTGTGTGATTATCATTGCTGCACTAGAAGGATTTTCAGGATCGGATGACAGTATCTCCCATCCGTCCGTCGGCCTCAAAGGTGTGCCGGGCAATGTTCTAAGGCTTTATAAATCTTTCTCCATGTGTAGGCCCTTACTTAGCTAAATCATACCATTACAAACAAAGAAAAAAAGATCCAATGTCATGCTGACTCCGTCACACAGAAATAGTACAATGCCTATTTTCGTAGTTGTCCCTTTCTTGTCTTCTAATGCTTGTCCAGCAGTTCTAAATGATGAGCCCCTGTGTGCTAAATATGACCTTGTGTTAGCTATACATGGGAGAAGAAGCAGATTTATAAAATATTTTTTGTACAGAGCACAGTGACATATTAAACATATAAACTTATTACAAATAGACACACCAGTTATAACTGAGAAGAGGGCAAAATTATTCTGTAAAAATCAGGACAAGAGTAGAGCCCTACATCAACCACATGAAATTATGTGATCCGAACCAAAAAATTAAAGTTTAATGTAAGGTGCTTAAATAGATTTTTTTATATTTAGATACATCATAAATCAAAGCCAAGGCAGTAAACTCCCAGATGAACTGCAAGTGTGAACAATGCCAGTTGAAGAATCCTAGAAAAATCTCCCTTGCAGTTTCCAAAGTCAGCAACTAGTAGGATTCTGATTAATTTCTTAGGTTGACATAAAGTATGTCTGAATAAAGCAACAAAACTGTTTGGGTAAAGCATGCAAAGCATCATGGTGACGTATTTATGCAGACTGCAATATTTGTGAGTGAACCAGTCATAGAACATTTGAGCTGTTTTCAAAATGTACAGTAAAATGAATAGATTTTCAAATAAGCAAGTGATTCACCATCTAAGGTATGAAGGAAATTGTTGAGCCAACAGGGAGCAATGTTTTTCAACAGCAGTGAAGCAGCAGTGAAGCTATGGGGAGCAGGGTGCTTGTCTGGTGGAAACTGAAATGTCCTACAGGTTTTTAAAATAGCAAATTACAGTGGCCTGTGTATTCAGAAGCTTGCTAGTTCAAACCTGGCTATGTTGCTTTTTAGTTTCCTATCCACATTATTGTTTAAGACTTAGGTGTTACTTTGTGATTTGAGAGTACCACGCAAAGTAATTTCTAAATAAACAAGTAAAATAAATAGACTGCAAGAAATGTTTGGTGATTGTTCAGCACCATTATTTCTTTTAAACCAGGAGTTCCCAGATGGAGGTAAATTTGACTTACTCTGGAGGTAAATTTGCTCAAAAAATCTGAGAAGAAAATTTGAAGTACGTCTGTTTTGTGAAAGAGCATTAGTATGTGCTATTATTAGTGCTATTGTTATTTGAACTTAAAAATGTTAAACACAGTATCTTAAAATTTCCCCCTTTGTTGATTGCTTCATTATGATAGAAGTATAAACTCAAATTACTGAACAAAACAAGGTAAATTTACTTTTTAAAAGTTGCCATGGGGAAAATAGGGTGAAAAATATTGGGAACTCCTGTATTAGACAGAAGAAGGATGGTTGCAGACCTTTCATGCACCATTGAGAAGCTTCACCCAATTACTTGGAACATTCGTTTCATAATTGCCAGGTTGCCCTGCTAGCTCAAATGAAGTGTTGGGATGGGTAAACGGGGAATGCCCTGGGTAGCATCTGTAAATGGAGTTTCAGTCCCTTTATTATTTTTTTCACCATTTAAAAACCACTTTCTTGATGACAGTTTTGTTCCTTGTCTTTGAGTTCATCATCCCAGCAGCAGCTTTAAGATAATATTCAACCTTTAACTCAAGAGAAGGAAGAGAGGAAAATCTTAAGGGAGTGAAGCAAAACTAAGCTAAACTATTTGTATAAATCACACAGCTCTTTACTTGACTGCCCAGAACAATGAATTTACAGTAGAGTAGACATAGGCAAGCTACAGTATGTGTTTAAACCAAAAGTTTAAATAATAGTAGAAACTGAACTCAAATTAGGCAAGTAACATGGCCTAGTGGATAAGGCGCTGAACCGTAAGGCAATATGTTTACAAATTCAGTACATATCATTTAATTATCATGTTGCCCAGAACAAGTCAATTAATCTGCAAATATTCCAGTTATAGAAACATTTTCTGAATTTGCTGTTTACTTTGAATAAAACTGTGAGATAAATATTATATATATATATATATATAAATACAAAAAGCTATCAGTCACAGGGATGTACCAGAAGACCTTTACTTTAAATATGAAGGAAAAATAAGTTTGTCCAAAGTTCTGACAGCATATACAAACAAATATTTTTAATTTCCATTTTCAAGGATTATAGAGACAATGTTATGATGAAAGTGCAATGAAATAATTTTATTTAAGTTTGTCGTTTTTCCACCAAGATGATTTTACTCTATAAAATGGATTAATCAATTTTGCAATATTTTCTAGCCCACTACAACTAAGAATTGTGAATGATCAGCTGAAGAATTTGGAAAGAGCTTTTATAGATCCTTTGGGATTACCGGGGCGACCTTTCTATAGGTAAGGATTCTTTTATAAACACCTCTTTTTGTTTAATATTCAAATGTGTATTAGACTAAAGAAGTTCATGCTATTACCATGATGCCTTTTTTTGTTGAAGACTAAATGAATGAATAATAAATTAAACCATTCTGTCAAGTAAGTTGAAGCCTATATATTCAATACTAAGTACTATACAAAACTAAAATTAAGTATTTATCAGGAATGTTTAGCATTGATTAGTAGTATAAATGCTGTTTGGTCCCCCATCTACTAAGCCAAGCTGCAGTTTTACCAAGCCAGTTAAAAAATCTACAATTACATAAATCAAAAACCTGCAGACATGAGCTGTAATTTGTAAAACAAATGTGGCACCCAAATGATTATTTAGCGATGCAGTGATCCATACCCAAGCTGATAAGGAAAAGTTATAGAAAACCACAGCAAATATTGATTTGGTTTTTCTTTATTATTTATATACAGAATGAAAAATGTGTTATGGTAGTGGGTTTGTGATACATTAATAATGGAGATATATTACCAATAAATGTTTTTACCACATACTGTAAATGCCATACATTATGCGCCTTTGGCTATCGCTGTTGATTTGTACAAAAGGTCAGATAATTAACCAAAATGGGAGTGCTGTTTTAATATTATTAAAATTATCAATCTTCCATATTTGTAGCTTATAAGAGTTTTTTTTTTTTTTTTTTCGTTCTTTTTTTTTGGGCGGCACAGTGGCGCAGTGGTAGCACTGCTGCCTCACAGTAAGGAAACCTTTGTTCACTTCCCGGGTCCTCCCAGTGTCTTTGTGGGTTTCCTCCAAGTGCTGCAGTTTCCTCCCACAGTCCAAAGACATGCAGGTTAGGTGCATTGGCGATTCAAAATAACCCAACAGCAAGGCCAGCTGTAGGCAGTGGCGGGGAGAACTCCCCATCTGGAGATGTACTGGGTAGGGGGAGAAACATCAGTGAACAGTGGCACCAGCTGACAACCCTGCAGCTGACTTAATGGACACTGGTGGTGGTGCCTCAGGCAAATGGCGAGCAGGAATAACACCACTTGTATAACAAATTATTTGTAAGCAACCCGTTACCAACTGGTTTGTTTCCTCATACAACCATTGACAGCAGTTGCATGTTTTTTTCATGGTTTGCTTGAGGGATGTGCATTGTGAGACAGAATCTAGAATAGCTGAGCAACCTGGGAGCATTTTAAATTAAAACAGAGCTACTTGATGCTTTTGTAATGTTAAATATATGTCACTGCAAGGAAAAAGATGTTTATACACGCACACTCTAACTACCCTTGAAATACAATCAATTACAAATGCACATTTTAAAACACGATCCATCCTGTAAAATCCAGGTCAGGGTCACAAGAATAAAACCAAATATAAGGCAAGATAACAGTGAATGGAAAATAGTGAACCCACAAATGTGATGCTCAAAAAAAGATTCTTTTAATCCAGTTATGAATCTGCATTGACATATGTTGCAGCATTTGGCAGGTCATGAGTCTGACCTAATTTCACATCTTGTACTGTATATTATTGAGTAAGCTGTTGTGACACAGTCATCCTTTACCAGATGCAAACACAAGCAGTGGAGGGTGGACAAAATTACTGTATGTAAAAATAAATGATATTAAAATAAACTTAAGAATTATGTGCCGTCATTTTACACATGACCTTTGTGAAAAAATTAGCATTAAGGCACAGAAGTTGTCTTAGCTTCACTGCCCTGAGAAGGCACTTACAAATCATTTCGGACAAGGTTCCTAGAAATCACCACATATCTGGAGGAAAATCTCACCAAAGGATTCCACGTAGAAGAAATCAAGAAAGGTTCTCAGAGCAACTTTTAGATAATCATAAATGAAGTGTATATCAGCTATATAATGGCATTTAATGAAGAACTAACCAATAATGATTAAGGCAAGTATTACTTCCCAATGTATGTTTGTGCCATAGTTTGAAATTAACTGTCCAGGATCTGTTGTAGAGCTGGATCTTATTTCATACAAATGGTACACTCTTCATCAGCAAATTAAGTTTTGATGTTTAGATGTAGATTATACATACACTTTAGTAAGTACTCAAGTGTGTGTATATATGCGTTTAATCCAACATCTGGTGCATTTGAATACCTCTGGAGAGAATAAATGTGATATAAACACCAGCTAATAATATCCTGGGTAGTGCCTGTGAAAATATTCACCCCTTTGGAAGCTTTCAGATTTTTTGTTAATACAACTTTGAATTACAGTGGATTTAATTTAGCTTTTCTGGTACTGATTCACAGACAAATACTCATTATTTTTGTAGCACAGAAAGTAACCCATTCTTCGTAGTTTACCAATTGTGTTTTCTTCAAATTAGCAAATGAAAAAAAAAATCAGTTTTTATGTGAAAAGAGGCCCTGCACCTCCATAATGGTCTCATTTACAAATGATCATTAGATGGAATAACTAAGAGCAATGTATTATTAGTTTTGATTTATTTTTGCTTTATTTGTTTACCGCAGTTAAATTGTGTCACATTCACAAAGTGAAGCTGTGAATACATTTCCGAGTAAATTGACGACACATTCATATATACAGTCACTAGCCATCCCCTGCGGCTTTGCCTGCATATTAGTAAAACAGGAAAGTGAGGAGGGCCCCGCCTGGCACTCTACTCCTGACGTCACTCTTCCCCCTCCCCTCAGCCCGCAGCCTCTGTCTCGGATTAGCGCGAATATATCGCTCCTGCAAGTGAACTACGATTCTTAGCACAATGAGGGAAGTCACAAAATCAGCCAGAATGTTCAAAGCAAATTATAGAAAAAAAAGATCTAAATCCGTTAAGTAGTTCTCTCGTTCGCTAAGTGGAGTTAAGGTTATGCCCCAAGGCAGACCCGTGAGTGAGGAGGGCCCCGCCCACAGCCCAATGAGTCTCTCTCAGATTTGCGCTAATAAATCGGTACCGCAAGCAAATTATGATACTTGGCATGATGAGAAAGATACAAAATCAACAGGATGTTCAAGCAAATTAAAGAAAAAAAAAAAGAGGGGGTAAATCCGTTAAATAGTTCTCTTGTGAAAAGCGGACAGACATAAAAAGAAACTGTAAGATGCTCAGGCAGCATTTACACCACACCAGGTAGTGCTGCAAGAAGGTCATCAATGAGCACCTGGAGCAATATGAAAGGGGCCGCCGCACTCCATTCGAAGAGCCGGAGTCGGACGAAGCTTGCGGGAGAGAGTGGAGGCGGCATTAAAAACAGAAGAAATGAATGAAGGAAAAGGACTGATTATTGTGGGGTTTGTGCTTTGTGTGCATTGTGCTGTGTGAAGAAAATAATAAACATGTGTTTTGGGACTACTGTGGGTCCTGTATCTGTGTGTGGCCAGGCTGAACTTCCACAGATTACCTGGAGAAAAACATGCAATATGTTCATATATATATAAAAAGACAAATGTATAAATAAATATATAAAGCATAGGTCTAGCAAAGACAAAGCTCCAATCTACATACTGTAAATGCCAGGGAAATTAACCTGTGGGTCTCCCTGACTTTGAGGAGCTCGCCCCCAGCCCTTACCCGGACTTTGCTCAGTTTATTACGTGTGTCTGACACTGGGTCTCTAGTGATGCTGATGATGATCTGTCTCTTGTCCACTCTGAGATGTTGTTCCAAGGTCAAAAGAAACAACTTGATTTAAGAGACAGCAACACTTTGAGGTACTGCAGGTCACACCATGGTAATGAAGTGAGGGCATGAGCCATAATTTGAATGCCAATAAGTAGATCACTGCACAGGATGGGGAACCCACCTAGGATCCTAGTTTTAATGTAGGAGGCACAGTAAGGGGGGGACTGACCAGACACCAGAAAAAGTGTCTTTCAACTAGAAAAGCAGCATCTGTGTAGCTGAGGCCAGGAGTTCTCATTTAGATAAAGCTGAAGAGTAACTGCTTCCAAGGGACATCGTAATCCAGACGTCACAAGTTTGCAGAGTACGAGCAGCAATTACCATGGTGCAAATCTGTAAACCTAAATTTGGAGCAAGCCCTGTTTAGAAAATGTGGTGTTAATTTGCCTTTGGAAGCTTTCTAAATTTTTCATCCATGAAGCTATCAGTAACATGCCAACAGGTACTGGGAATATTTAGGCTATACCAAAAGCTGTAGTGATTACAGATTTACTCTTAACAAATGACAAATTGGCAGAATTCTACAATATTGTAAAAATGTAGTGATTATATATCTTTCCATCTATCCATTTTCTAAACCTGCTTATCCGGAGGAGGGTTGTGGGGAAGCTGGAGCCTATCTCAGCAACCATTGTTCACCAGCCCAGTGCAGGGTGAACACATATACACATACTTGAACATCACAGGCCAGTTTAGCATCAACCTTCATGTCTTTGGACTGTGGGAGGAAACCAGAGCACCCAGAAGAAACCCAGACGAGCACAGGGACAGCATGTAAATTTCACACAGGGAGCACCCAAAACTTGAACACCAGCCTTCCTGTTGCGAGCTCAGCACCTGCACCACTATGGTGCACAGTTTTTCCATTATATGTAGTAATCTCTTAAAGGAGGTTACATTTGCATATTGATTACAGTAGATTCCTTACGTTCTTTACTTTTGTTTGCAGGCACATTATTTTTGCCCCAAGCAGCCACAACAAGTATGCTGGAGAGTCTTTTCCTGGAATCTATGATGCTATGTTTGACATTGAAAATGCCGAGACCCCGGTCAAAGCTTGGGATGAAGTCAAGAGGCAGATCTCCATTGCGGCCTACACCGTTCAAGCGGCTGCCATGACACTCACTGAAGTTGCATAAAGGAACAGTTGTGGATTGTTTTATTTTTTTGTCTCTTCCAAGTTAACAGTGTAACACCAAGTTTTTATATTAAGCAAAAAGAACCCTCTAAAGACGTCATAAAAATCAACAATTCACAGGAGTCTGCACAAGTGCATGAAAAGATTTTTTATAAATGTTTTTTGTTTGATAATTATAATTTATAAGTGATACTTTTTAAAAAAAATAAAACTGCTGCTGTATTCTTCAACTTAAAATTGCACACTAACGTAAAACCAGCATTTCAATTTTTTCACAGTATTAAAGCGTATTAATTTATTTATACTTTGAACTGTCAACCAAAGCAGTATCTTTCATGAAGGATGTCAGTTGTATTATATTTTGTAAGCTGAATTTGGCAGTTACCAACAATAATGTATATTATTTAAATCATAATACATAAAAATGATCACAATCTGTACAAAACCAATAATATCAAGTATTACAGCATTGAATAGAAATTCTGCCTTAAACAGATGTGTTATTTGATTTCTTTCTTGCAAGGATGACTCCTCATTTCCAGACCATTTTGTAGCACAAGTACTTAATGTCATTCTTCTAGTTAGAGTACAGTATCCAGCAGGGGCTGCATGATCCCAGAAAATGTGTTCTTTAAGAATTGCAGCCATTGCTCTAACCAATATATTCTTCTCTAGCAACTGCGGTAGAGTAAGACATACAGACATGGGTATGACAAGGTATTCTAAAAATAAAAAATAATTATTAAAAAAAAACAAGAGAAAAATGAGTAAGGAAGCTAGGAAAGGTAACATTTTACTTAACTTTAATGTTTAGGCGTCGAAACAGTAACTGTCTTTACAAAATAAAATAAAGATCTTACGGAGTGTGCACCTTACAGACCGATCTCATCCCAGGCAAAATTTCAGTCACAACAATAAAGAAAGTAATCTCTTCTGTAATAACGCAAGATTAAACTGGTTTTGGTAAAGGTATGTATTTATTGTGAAACCTTCACCTATTTTTGATATATTACGTATCTTTTCAATATCTGAACTCTCGGCTTGCTGTTCAGTCTACAGCCCTGTCCTCAGCTGTGGTCTACAGAATTGAACTGCAAATTCAAGTGGCAGAAATTAAGTTTCTTTGCCGGGTGGTGGGACTGACACTCCATGATAG
Organism: Polypterus bichir lapradei; assembly: GCA_026402145.1. Classification (NCBI taxonomy): domain Eukaryota; kingdom Metazoa; phylum Chordata; class Cladistia; order Polypteriformes; family Polypteridae; genus Polypterus; species Polypterus bichir. Next base: position 101,264,082 of record JANRMT010028174.1, on the reverse strand, counting down.
ACAGAAGTTCAGTGATTGGGGAGAGTCTCAAGAATAGAATCACTGGTGTTCTGGATTAAGAGCAGTCAGTTGAGATGGGCTGGACATGTTACAAGGATGGGGGGCTCACGCTGACCCTGCAGGAGATTCAGGACATGCTGAAGAGATTATATATCTGGGATGGCTTGAGAGTCCCTGGAAATTCCTCAAGAATTGGTAGAATTTGTAGCTGGGCACAGGGAAGTCTGGGCTGACCTGCTTGTCTGCCACCACAACTCTCACCAGAAAAAGCAGTTTCACAAGGTGAGAGGAGATAAAATGTTGTCTATTAGATTGCCACACAAGGAACAGTCCATTAGTGACAATGCTTTTTACAGTTGCTATTATAACCCCAAGTATCTGTCTTCAAAGCAGTCTGAAATAAAGTGGATCATATGAGAAGAATGGAACAAAATTTCACAGGATACTGATTACATGGTGCTCTTCACCATGGAGCCACATTTATCTGACACTCCTACTAAATCCAATAGACCAATTTCAAAGGATCTTTGGGTTCTAAATTAATTAGTTGAAGACCATTTTCTAACCCTATAAACTACAGTATAATGCACCAGCAAACTAAACTGAATCAGCTTTTGTTAACTGTCTCAAAGTAGTTCTGATATCTAGGAGTAAAGGTAATCAGAAAAGGAAAAGGTATAATTAAATGTAAGTTCTGCAACATGATGAAAACCATCAATTGTAGGTGGTGGTCTTTAGCTATGAGAATTATATATTTTTCGAATGAATACCATTCTAAAACCATTTCTTTCTCAAAGTGTCCACTTAAACAAATTCTAAAAAAGTTACAAACAACTGATTTTATTCATGTAGAATGCAAAATGATTATGTAATAAAAAAGATCACTCTGCAAAGAATTGCTATAGTATAGAGAATTTATTGTTAAAGTAAACTTCCTTCTAAATTGCTTATTTCTCCTTCAAAGATCTAAAATATGTTATGGTATTACCTGCCCTCCATATTAAACTGTCTTGTGAAAAAACATATAAAAAGATTTGATCTTCATTTATCTTTAGTTAAATGTGATGTCAATTGAAAGAAAATGAAAATTTTACTTTGCAATAATTTATTCAACAAAATAGAACAGATGTGTCATTTCAATCTATGAAAAACTAAGCACATCCCTTGGCTATAACAGCTGATATTGCCCCATCAAGTCCCTGACATCAGTTGGGAGTCCATTGTTGTCACACCTGCATGCACCAGCCATTTCAAATCATTGCACAGCATCTCAGTTGGATTTAGGTCCAGTCTTTGACTTGACATTCTAGAACCCTCCAATTCTTTCTTTTCAGCCATTCCTTGGTGGACTTTGTGGTATGTTTAGGGTCACTGACATGTTGCAAGATTCATTTTTGGTTGAACTTTAGTCTTCTGACATTCTCACATTATCCTCAAGCACCCTCTGGTACAATCAAGACTCGCAGGTGTCTAAAACCTGCTTTCTGAAAGACTTGGAGAGCCCTTTTAATCTAGACATGGTCATAACACAATCTTTAACAGCAAAAAGCAAACCAAACTGATAAAGTATGAGGTTTAAATAAGACAGGTTTCTACAAGGGCCTCTCTAATAATGTTCTAATCATTATAGGTACTATCGGAACTTTCATATGCAAAATTGGCATTTAGGTTTATTTAAATTATACAATGGACTACAAAATGTAAATGTGGTATGATGTCTATTATATTACTTTAATGGCATTATGTATAATCACTTTTATGGTTAAATGATGATCATATTTTAAGGAAGAAATTCATACGCTGTACTTACTGTGCTTTTTTACATCACTGTTTATCTATGTGCTTTCAGACAATGTAAAGAATCCAAGTATCACATGCTTGGTTAGCTAAGAAAGAAATGTTGTTCAAATTCTTCTTTACAGTCAAAGTAAAAAGTATGTGAACCCTTTGGAATGATCCGGTTTACTGCATGAATTGGTCATAAAAAGTGATCTGATCTTCATACCAAGTCACAGGTACTGATATACGTACACAATGAGCTTAAGCCAATGACACACAAAAAATTCTACTCTTTCATGTCCTTATTTTACAAACCATTCAACGTTCACAGTGGTAGTGGAAAAAGTAAGTGAACCTTGGGATTTAATGCCTGGTTGACCCTCTTTTTGGCAGCAATGACCTCAACCAGGCACTTCCTGCAACTGCAGATCAATTTGAGCCCATTCTTCCCTGCAGAACTGCCATAACTCTTCCATATTCTTTGGCTGTCTTCTGTGTATGGCTCTCTTCAAGTCATTCCACAGCATCTCAATAGGACTGAGAACTGGGCCACTCCAAAAGGCGGAGTTTGTTCTTCTGAAGCCATTGTGCTGTGGATTTGCTGCGTAGTTTCGGGTCATTGTCCTGTTGTATCACCCAGCCTCTTCTGAGCTTAAGTTGACGGACAGTCACCCTCACATTATCCTGGAGAATTTGTTGATAAACTTGTGAATTCATTTTCCTGTCGATGATGGCAAGCAGTCCAGGCCCTGATGCAGCAAAGCAGGCCCAAATTATGATGTTCGCTCCACCATACTTTACTGTAGGGATGATGTTTTGATGTTGACATGCATTGCCCGTTTTACGCCTAAAAAAGTTCTGCTTGTTCCTCCCAAATAGTTCAATTTTGGTTTCATAACTCCACAAATCCTTTTCCCAGCACCATTGTGGAGTGTCCAAGTGCCCTTTCGCAAACTTCAGGTGTTCAGCAATGTTCTTTTTTGATAGCAGTGTCTTCCTTCTTGGTGTCCTTTCTTGTTCAAGGTTTTGCGTATAGTTGACTCATGAACAGAGAGGTTAGCCAGTTCTAATGACTTCAAGGCCTTTGCTGTCACTTTGGGGTTCTTCGTTACCTCATTGCTGACTTTGCGTTGTGCTCTTGGGGTCATCTTGACAGGACGCCCACTTCTAGGCAGCTTAGCCACAATACCAAATTGTCTCCATTTATAGACAACTTGCCTAACAGTAGACTGATGAATATCTAAAATCTTTCAGACGATTTTGTAACCCTTTCCAGCCTAATGTAGATTAACAATTCTCCATCGTAGCTCTTCAGACAGCTCTTTTGTGCAATGCATGATTCCCATGTGGATATGCTTCTTGTTAAAAGCTCAAACTCTATGGTGTTTTTTTATCAATCAAAGTAATTCTAGGCCACACCTCTGAACTCATTTCATTAAATGGACTCCAGGTGTGCTAAATTCTAACTGCAATGAGCTTTTTAAAAAGTCATTAGCTTAGGGTTCACTTAATTTTTTTCCCAACCTTCAGTTGTACAGTTTGAATGATTTATTCAATATGGTCAAAATTCTCTGAAAATCTTTAGTTATAGGAGACTGTGTTTGTTCATTATTGTGACTGACATGAAGATACGTTTTATATGGGAATTAGACATAAATATGGGTAATTTCTAGGGGCTCACATACTTTTTACTTTGACGGTATATGCTTTTCTGCACTCTCCAGCTAATTAATAACTACTGCTTTTATCTACTGCTCCAGTGCACCATAATTATATACAGTATTGCAACATTCTTTAACCTATAAATTGATATTTTAATGTTTGAAGGAATCCTTTGAGCATATATGCTTTAAATAAACATCCAAGAACACCTACGATTTTCTATGTACACATTAAAAGCTTTATTATAAGGAATTTTCCCAGCTGTTCTAAACTGCCTTTCCTTTCTTTGCTTTCACAAATATTAGCTAGCTATAAGGGTAATGGAAGTGATTCCAGATTACCAATTAATTTCAAGGTTGCCAATGCCTATACAATTCTTAAGCAATGATTGGTAAGCTACTTCTTAGTTAATCTCTCAGATAAGGAATGGTGCAAGAGACATTCTAAATTATCATATAGTTAAATAGATAAAGGAAGGATTCCGTACAAACTAACATGTGATATTTCTTGTCATTTTGTGTGGATTTTAGGTTTCTAGTCTTTGTTCTTCCTTCCAGGTGGCAAAGTACAGAAGACAAACAGTAAAATGCCATAGCACAACATAATGTAACATAAAAGTAATTCATAACATGAACCTGTGTGTTATGTAACTGCAAATTTAGAATATCTCTCTATTATTAAAAAAAAAACGAGACGCGATTTTCTCAGAGAGACACTTTCACGTCCCACGAGAAGAGTCTTTGTGCCAAGAGATTTAACCACGCCCAGGGCCAGAAATAAAAGAGTGACAAAGTAGAAATGTCATAAAGAATTCAAAAACGTTGGCACGGTACACATGCAGAGCAGGTTAGAGATAATGGAAGTACAAAAATTAGAAAGTCTCAAAAGAGGGATAATAAAGATCGCATTAGTGCAAACAAACGGAAATTAATACTTGGTGAAATAACGGAACAGCAAAAAGAGATCGAATATATTGTTCGGATTTAAACTTTAAGTCAGAGACATGTAGATTGTCCAAATCAATTCGTGTTGCCATCAGGAAAAAAAAAAAAGTAGTGTTTCTTCCAAATGAAGAGGCATATCTGCGAGAATTAAAAGATTTGCTGTTTGGTGAAAGTGAAACCATTTAAGAGAAAATTTCAAGCCACCAGGACAAGAGCTTATGCAAAGAAATTTGGAAAAGTCTTGCCCACATAATCACATACAACGGTTCAATCATTTCTCATTTGTGTGAATGCTATTGTCAGACACATTTCTTGTAGAGAGAAAGAAACGATATTCACTCACGGGCAATTATACGTTGTGCTGTTACGATGCAATTCCAAACACAGAATAAAAATTCAATGCGATATTGATGAAAAGGTAAAAGTAAAAAGAGATTGAATATATCGACATAGGTAATATGACAGAAGTATGTAGATATTGTTTGGCTTTAAACTTTAAGTTGGAGACTTGTAGACCGTCTAATTTGTGTTACCATCAGGGAAAAGTAGAGTTTCTTCCCAATGAAGAGGCCTATCCGCGAGAATTAAAAGTTCTGTTGTTTGGTGAAAGTGAAATCCACTTATGCGAGCGACAGAGACGTGAAGTTGCTGGCACAAAGCGCTGTATGGGTTGGTGAGCAATGAGAGCAGGGGTCAAAGCCCCCTAGTAATAATATAGAAAAGCAATTTAACTTTAAGGACAGAATGTAAATGAATGAGAAAGCTAAGATGATATAAAGAAGAAACATTTTTCATTGTAATAATTTTCCTATATATTTTAAATTTCTTGACATTTTTGATAAAGTTTTAAAAATTTACTTTACTGTACTATGGACATTTTTGTTATGCATTTCACCTATTGCCAGATTCCACCTTGCTAACTCAGTAGTTGCTGGTCTTTGGGGATCTGGGAGAGATGGACATACAAATAAAATTCAACTATTTCCAATATATGCTCTTCTTCAATCTGTAAAACATTTTGGGTAATTCAGCTTAAAACTGTACACCACGCACATCCATCACAATTACACCAATCTAATATCTACCAGGGTTAGGTAACCATGAACAAAGTCATCAAGCACCAGTCTCATTCGTTGTATGTTTTAAGGCTGCTCCACACTTAAGACCATTTTGGAGAGAATATGACTTAATGAATTTCAATTTTAAAAAAATAAGGTACTGAAAATAGTACTGAATTCTCTTTTGACTGAAGTATGCTGCATGTACGTGACCTAAATAAAACATTAAAAATTTCCAAACTGGTGTCCTTTGTAGGATATTTATATGAATATAAATTGAAACCATGCTAATTCTGAATACCAAAAAACAAAATGACTTAAGATTATGGAAAGAAATGGTATCTAATTCTAATACCAATTACAAAAAAATATAAAAAGAAACCCTAACAAATTAACACAAATTCTTGGGAGATATGTGGCTGCTTTATGATATGCATTAAGAAAATGTATGTAGCAATACTGCCCACAGAGCATTTTTAATTATAGCCAATATGGCCTTTGCTAGCTAAATTAAAGGAATGCATACATTATAGTGTATGAAGCATTTTCTTGGCCTAATATTTAAATATGTAGCTCTACATAAGAAAGGAATACAGTTTAAAAGAGTACTTTCAAAGTACAAATATTATAGCCACGTAGGAAAAAAAAAAATTAATCTTCAGTCTGGTGACAACACTATATACAGATGTATAATAATTAAGGCAAAACATTGTATAAGCAGAGACAAATTTTATTCCATTTAAGTTTGTTTTTTCAAACAATATCAGTTATAAAACAGGAGAAGAATTCTTAAGAGTGGCATTTTAGAACTATGCCACTTAAGAGGCAAGCAAAGTAGCTCGAGCAAAGCCAACACACTAAACAAACAACATTGGAAAAGAACTTGTGAAAGTCAAATTCGTGTTCCCAAAGATTTACGTTGTAATGTGCAAAGGATAACATCTGCTCATCTTTCAAAGAGTTTTCATGTACCAGTAAAGGTGCATGTTGCAATATTTAGCTATAGAATTATTAATTATCATATTCTTTTAAAAAGAGATACTTGGAACCAAGTATATTAACAGAATTTAGTTTTGAAAAAGAAAAAAAAAAAAAAAGACATGAGCTCCTGGAATAAGTCAGTCATATATGCATGCAAAAAAGCAGTAAAATGTTTCGAATACAGAAACAAGTAATATAAAGTATTAACTATATTTATAAAATAACTGGACAATTTTTTCTGTGGAATATTCAAAATACAGTACATCTTTTTTGCAATGTCCTTAAAATATTTGGGTAATATTAAGTAAATGTTAATTCAAGTTCTTCCTGAACCCAATTAAATATTTGAAACGTATCACAGTGGTGTTAAAAGCGACTTAACCCACCACAGTTTGAGTGAGGAGATTATCGTCACCCCACTGTAGAAAATAACTGGTCCTACAATTCAGTAAAACGAATGATAGTCTATGATTAACCATTTCAGCAGCTCTCATCTGCACCTGTTGACTCTTTCACAACTGGCATCTTAGGTGGAGGTAGATCCAATCGGGCCCAGGACATTGGTTCAGATTTCTTCATGGTAATTTCAATTTTCGTGGCTGTCATCATCATACTGCTCTTGGCAACATCAATGACCTGGAAAAAGCAACACACCGAGAAATGGGTCACTGAAACCAATGCTCATACAGCTACAGAGGAAGTCTGTATTTTTTTTTTCCTACTACTGATCTCACAGCACAATTAAACTAAAACCGCATATCTATATTGAGAGTAATGTAATATTAAAATAAACAACAAAATCCAGAGTCTGGTTAGGAAGAAACAAAAATATCAAAACAGTAAAATACAATCGTCAACGTTATGTCAGGGTGCCCTAATTAGATTAGATTTAGTAGATTAGATAAACTTTATTAATCCCATGGGGTGAAAAGTCAAGCAAAATGACACCTTTTATTGGCTAACTAAAAAGATTACAATATGCAAGCTTTCGAGGCAATTTAGGCCCCTTCTTCAGTCAAGATGTTTTAGTTAGCCAATAAGAGGTGTCATTCTGCTTGACTTTTCACTACATTTATAATGGCTAACACAGTACAACACCCTAGCACTACTTAATCCCATGGAGAAATTCAGAATAAATTTAGAAAATAGATAAAAAGCTGACAGACTTCTATATTATTTTTTTAAAAGTCTGACAATGTTGTGTATTAATAACAGAATTTTCCAAGTACAATAGATAGTTTATTTACACTGTTCAATTCTATTTTGCTTAAAGTTTTTTTTTCCAGTAAAATAAACAGATAATAAATATTTTTACCAATAGTACATTGTAATACTAAAAATATTGCTGCCCTCTAGTGTTCATGAATAAAAACCTATAAAATACTTCTACAAAAAAGGTGATATAAAATACAGGACAGTCTTAAAATATACTTACACCCCACAAGTTAATTTTCTGTTCAAATTCTTTGTCTCCTTCGAATATTATATGAATATTTAGCTAAAATTTGAAAAAAGACAAAGTGAAAAGTAAAGTTTTGAAATGTTAAGAATTTTGTTTTTAGAATTCTACATTAAAATCACAAATCAATACATATTAGGACAGAAACCATTACTAATTATTACTTGTCTTTTCTAATAGATGTCTATCTACACAGAATCTAAAATTTAAATGTACATTTGAGGGCAAGTAACAAAAAAGTGTTTACTATTTATACTCCCTTTCTTAGAAGGTTTATGGATGTGGTGAGAGGGGGACATGCATGTGGTGGGTGTGACAGCAAGATGCAGGGGACAGGAAAATATGGAAACTGATGATACGCTATGGAGATTCCTAATTTAAAGGGCAGAAAGATTAATTTATATTCCTTTTATTAGATTAGTAGAATTCTAATTATGTGCTTAAGTTAACAATTATGGTCCTCTCTCATAAAATATTACCAAATGTTTGCATGCTCCTAAAAGAAAAACGATAATATCCAAATCCACAGATTGCTAGGGATGCACAAAAAGTAATACCAGTGTTAGATAGTGAGCTGTGCCTTCTGTGGGCAGGAGTACAGAATACTCCTTTATACTGACTGGTATAACATTTCAAACTGTATAATGCCATCAGACCAAGAAAAAAAAAAAAAAGGGATTTCCACTCTTCTGCCTCTTTCTGCTTTTTAGTATTTGCTACCCTCTCACCCTGATCCCGTCACTCAACCCACCCCAAACAGCAGTAGACATCGTATTCACGTGTGTTACTTACTGATATCACTTGATATGGGTTTGTGTACTGATAGCTTTGACTGCATGTATAGTTCTTTTCACTTTGCTAAATACACTCTGTGATGTGACTGTGTCACATATCTGCCATGACACAATGGTAGCGCTGCTGCTTTGCAGTAAGATCATGGGATCACGTCCCAGATACTCCTCATGTGAATAGTGAGAAAAGCGCTCTATAAATGTAAAGAATCATATAACCAAAAAATGTATTTCAAAAGGTAAACAAATGTTTTTGGAAATACTGTGCCTGCACTGTGTCCATTTGTAAATAAATAGCAAGCTCAATCTCCATAGGTGTGCACTGCACCCACTGTGGCATAGCAGGGGGAGCTGGCATGGCAAAAGGGAGAAAATTAATGCAAGTTAAAAAAAACAGGGGAGAAGGCAGGAATGCAGAGGAGCTTGTGTGAAAGTGATCACGCGCGAAAAACAGAAGTCAGGCAGCCGCCAGGAGCAGAGCCCTTGGGAGTGTATATGACCAACACTCGGGGCTGAAAAGTGTCACTACCACTGAGCATTTTCGTGGAGTGGGGAGTGACACATGGCAGGGTTCAGTCCCAGAAGGCACCAGGAGTCAGAGAGACTTGGATGAGGAGCACTGTCAGCTGCTGAGACCTGTGTCTCAGTAAGAGGTTCAAATGGGTCACCCTAGTGGGAGCCATGGAGCAGTTGAGACCCAAACCTGTAGAAGGATGGCTGTGCATATCGATAGGCATCTCCCCTGGTGCAAGGTCACGTTTAGGGTTAGCAGAGGAGATGTCTGTTTTAAAAGGACACACCGGGGACTTTGATTTTAGAGGAGTTTCCTGCCTTTGGAGTTTAACCTTGTTTCTATGGGATGTTTATCTGACTTTTTAAACTCCATGGTTCAATTTTTTATAGGATTATTTATTTAATGAAGAAGATGCACTGCACTGTTTGCACTTTGTTTTATGAGTTTTAATAAAAGCACTTTTTACACCTACTCCTTGTCTGGAATGTATGTGTCCTCATCTGCCTGGCTCATCTCGGCTTCATGACTATTGACGGTGGTGGGTTCAAGAGGCTCCCGGGCGCAACAGGAGTGTAGAGTCAACCCGCACCATCACACAAGCACAAGATGCAATAAGCAGAAGGAATATGTACATTTTACTAAATAATCATGACTCCTAAATACTTGTGTAGTCATAAATGTAATGGTACTTTCATAAAGTTAACAAATGTAAAGCTTAATCACGTGTCATAGCTAGTTAGATAGCAATGTTATAAAATTTCTCCTACAATTTCATGACAATTTCATTTACCTTAAAAACAAATTTAACACTCTGAAAATTTAATGATGAATATATACTGTATATCTGAAATTTGTTTTATTCAACCCATCTTTTTTTGGGATGTGGAGATTATTCTGACAGCATAAACTAACTAAAAGTGAACCATGACATTGCAGATCCACCTATTGACAAAAACAACACAGAACTATAACTCAAAACTACAAGATAAAAAATGGCTTTTGAAGGCCACAGTTTGCTAAACTTAACTGACAAGTTAACATACATAACTTGTCAATATAGCGTAATAGCATGATTGAAACATATCTAATTACTGTACCTATAATAAACATGCAATGAATAATATGATTTACTTTGGTAAACTCAAGACTGACAAATACATTAGGTAAAGAACATTAACTAGCACAAATTTAAATGACAGACAAAGATTAGTTTCAAGAAGTGGCTGCATTATAAACCTTGAAAGATAAACAAATAATTTGGAGGAAGTGAAACTTACAACTGTGCTGTTTGCATCCACATAGCTTAGATCTGGAACAGAATTTTTGGCATAGATTGAAATGATAACCTGCCCTCCTGTCTGATGCCAATCAAATCTACAGGGCACTACTTTCTTTCCCTATTTAATAAAAAAAAGTAAATAAAAAAAAAAAAAAAAGTTACTTTCATACAGAAGTACATAAGAAGAACACAACCAAAATTAAACACAAACACTCTCTGAAATATATCATAATCACATAAACATTCATCAGTACATCTTTGCATGGCCAAAAATACCCACTGTGTCATTCTTTCTCCACAAGTGGCTTCCTTTCGTACAGCCCTCCTGAGAAAGGAAACTATTAAAATCAGAGGTCTTTCGCTTACAGCAGCTCCAGTACTTCATTCTGTTGATTGAAAAAAAATAAACTTTATACACCAAAGCCTGGACAATTTTACTAAAGCAATTTTTAAACCAGAAAGCATGAAAAGTACTTTTAACCAAGCAACTAAAAATAACAGTGCTACTAAAAGTAAAAAATACATAGTATAGACTAAGATTAATCTCTCAGTGAAAAAATGCAAACTACTGCATGCCAGATACTCAAGGTAAATTTTATTCATATCTTTCTAAATAAAGATTCAGCAAACAATTATTGGTCTGCTACAAAACAAGTATATTATCCACTGAAAATACTTCCTATGAAGATGTCCAATTAAATATGACAATCACCTAAAGCACACAGCTAAGCCACAGTTCAATGTATAAGAAAAAATGCCTTTCGTCAAATACAATTGAGTATTTGATGGCCTGAATGACTGTTGTTCATCAACACCCTGCAAGAAGCCTGAGCAGTCTAGTAAAGAATGGTCAGATTCTACCAAATCTGAGTATGCATTTAATCTAAACTGATTTACAGCTGTAACTGGTTTTAAAAGGTAAATTCATCAATTATTAAATCTTAATTTATCATTTATACTGTGTAGGTGGCACATGGAATGGACAGGCATCCCAGCAAGGAGTCGGGAAGATACCTCACTCAGATGGGAGGTCCCGATTGGACGGAAATGTTTACCGGCCGAGAGAGGGAAGGATAGTGCAACTGGACAAGGCTTCTCTAATGGATGGACGGACGGACATCCCAGCCAGAAAAGAAGATGGTTCCTTACCCGGGCAGAAACACCCAGACAAATGGACAGGTGTCCCAATTGGACATGTACATAGCACCTTCCCTGGCAGAGATAAAATTGGAGAACAGGAAAGGACTATCTCCAGGGGATGTTTATTCCCACTAGATGGCAGCGGCCCTCAATATCAGTACCCATTCGGGGGGCCCGCAGGAAATGTGGAGAGTTGTAGTCCAGCAGCATAGCCCTACTGGAATCTGTGGGTGCCACATGAGGGCACTGCAGAGAGTACTCCCTATTATATAGGACTTCTGTGTGACCCAAAAGTGCTTCCAACAGGCAACAGCCCTGGCACAGGAAGTACTCCAGGGTCTTCAATAAAAGGGACTGCCCTCCCTTGTCCAGGCAAGTCAGAGCTGGGAGGAGGATGAGCAACACTCAGCTGGTTGAAGGAGGTGTAGTGGAGAGAGGAGAGGTGTCGGGAGGAGGAATAACTTGTGCTTGGTGATTTTTTGTGAGGTATTTATATAATAAACACACATTTATTTGAACCAGGGATTGTCTTGGTGTGTTCATGTTGGGATTTGGGGCTCTCTGACGCCCTCAAACTTTCACAACTCTTAATATATACTCAGCAAAAAAAGAAACATCCTCTGACTTTCAACTGTTTTTACTTTCAGTAGACTTAATGTGTAAATATTTGTATGAACACTAAAAGAGTCAACACCATAAGACATAAACTAAAAATGTTTCACAATGTGTCCCTGAATGAAGGGAGGCTCAAAATCAAAAGTACCAGTCAGTATCTGGTGTGGCCACCAGCTGCTTGAAGTACTGCAGTGCATCTCCTCCTCATGGACTGGACCAGATTTGTCAGTTCTTGCTGTGAGATGTTACCCCACTCTTCCACCAAGGCACCTGCAAGTTCCTGGACATTTCTGGGGGGAATGGCCCTAGCCCTCACCCTGCGATCCAACAGGTCCCAGACGTGCTCTATGGGATTGAGATCTGGGCTCTTCGCTGGCCATGGCAGAACACTGACATTGCTGTCATGCAGAAACTCACACACTTTTTGCCACTCCTGTCTGGTCCAGCGAAGGTGGGTTTATGCCCATAGGCGGCGTTGTTGCTGGTGATGTCTGGTAAGGACCTGCCTTACAACAGGCCTGCAAGCCCTCAGTCCAGCCTCTCTCAGCCTATTGCGGACAGTCTGAGCACTGATGGAGGGATTGTGTGTTCCTGGTGTGACTCAGGCAGTTGTTGTGGCCATCCTGTACCTGTCACGCAGGTGTGATATTCGGATGTACCGATCCTGTGCAGGTGTTGTTACACGTGGTCTTCCACTGCGAGGATGATCAGCTGTCCTTCCTGTCTCCCTGTAGCGCTGTCTTAGGCGTCTCACAGTGTGGACATGGCAATTTATTGCCCTAGCCACATCAGCAGTCCTCATGCCTCCCTGCAGCATGCCTAATGCATGTTCACGCAGATGAGCAGGGACCCTGGGCATCTTTCTTTGGGTGTTTTTCACAGTCGGTAGACAAGTCTCTTTAGTGTCCTGCGTTTTTAGAACTGTGACCTTAAATGCCTACTTTCTGTAAGCTGTTAAGGTCTTAACGACCATTCCACAGGTGCATGTTAATTAATTGATTATGGTTAATTGAACATACATGGAAAACATTGTTTAAACAATTTACAATGAAGATCTGTAAAGTTATTTGGATTTTTAAAACATTATTGTTGAAATACACAGTCCTGAAAAAGGGGCGTTTCTTTTTTTGCTGAGTATATATATATTTGTTCCATAACTAAGTCTACTAAAGTATTTAGTTAAGTAGATTAAGTAAATTCTAGTTTAATTTTATAAAATTCTTAAGCACTGGCAACAAAAAAACAGTAACTATGGATTAGACTTTGAAAGGAGTGGTTCATGATCATACTGAAAGAGTATTTCAAACTGGCTTTTTCCCTAGAACATCCTTTAGGTATAAACACGGCAAACCTTACCCCTCATGAAATATAGGAACACCAACATGAAACTGACATATTTCCTCATTGCTCTGTGGTCCATCAAATGTCTAAAATACAATGAAAATCTATGAATTAATGATAAAGGAAAGTAAATCCAAATGCTAAAAATCTGTTTGTTTTCACCAGATTTTCATACTTATCTTTCAAATAACTCCTTGTTGGGTTTACTCTCTGGTTGGCAACAGAAACCATGCATTTACCTAATTTGATAGAATAGTGTGAAGGGCCCCCAAGTTATTCACTCTATGAAATAGGATGAATTACCTTTGTACAACCTCCATTTTTACAGGATGTTCCAATTTTTATTTCATCACTCTCTTCACCTGTAAAGTTACAACATTCAGTCAAATACCATTCTAGTAGTAACAAATACATATTTTTATTTCAGAAGAAATGCTTAGAAACTTACTATTTTTTTCTGCTCCACTCTGAGTAGTTAACTTCTCCAAGGCCTGCCGTAGAGAAGCAGAAACTTTGTGTGTGAGCCGTGTTAGTGGTTCATCAGGGCTGTAAGAAAACAGGACAACTAGTTTAAGACTTTAAAGTTTAAGAAATTGTTATGTGCTGTTACTCATATTTCCCCATGAACAATGGTACCTTCAAGCATACAATATGTTCTTAGTGCTTGTTGAGGTCCCCTTGGAAAGCACATGCCAGATTGGAGGGGGACAGACATATGGCTTTAGAGACGAGAATAAATATAAAAAGATCACAATAGCTTTAGCAAAGCATGGATATTGCTAATCTAAATACCCATTACAAATACAGAAGAGATATCTGAAGACACCTGGATTTCACCAGGTCATTGTGTCAATGACTAGTGCTGTTGGCCTCTTATTGTGAAAGCAGTGCTCAACTTGAAGCATGAAAACCTTGCATTGTGTTATATGTAAGAGACAGGCAAACACAACAACTTGCTATGGCTAAGTCTTGATGGTATTACATGAGTGAACAAACTACACTTCATTGCCACAGTCCTATAGAACCATAAATAAAACATTTTTAGCATATTAACCCCTGTAATAATTTCATCCTTGACATTTCTTTCAGCGGGGGTTTGTTTTTGTCAGCTTCTCTTAAAAGTTTTTGAAACTTTTAATTCATAGATATAAGGGGTTTATGCAAGACTAATGTCACAAAAAATCTAGACATGGGTGGCAGCAGCTCCTCCATTATTGAGGAATACTTGCTTTCATGTTGAATGTGAAAGTAATACACACAGACAAAATGCACCAATCTGGAACTACTTCTTTTGAGTTTATAGAGACTTTTCAATCAGACCTTTTTAATCTGTGTTCTGTTTTACTAAAAAGAAAGTACAGACGGAAGATATTTTTGATTGAATAGTAATTGGTAGTTTTTAAAAATCAATTCATTTACCATTAATTCAACACTCTTTGCAAGATAAATAATTACGGTTACTATTGTGACCAATTATGTCATCAAAAATAGTGTGTTCTTAAATCTACAAAATCTGAAATACTATAATTTACTACTGTGATGATACAAGATAAAATCAGTTTGAAGGATTCCTCCAAGTCCCAGATGGCAATTAATATTTTTGAGAATTACTTTCATTCCCTTGACAATTTTTTTTTTTTAAATATAAACTATAGCAGTGGGCATGCAGGAGAAAGGGCAGAGAGTAGGGGTGGGATATGGAAACAATCAAACAAGAGTCAAACAAAAAAATGCCAGCTTTGACTAAAGACCACCTCTAAAAAGCAGTGTGGGAAAGATGGGAAGTAAAACATTTAGTTGGATGACAATCCTGTCAGGGGATTCCTGAAAAACATGTGAACATCTAGCAACATCTAGTAAGAAAACAAAGGGATTTGGTGAGTTTGACAGCAGTTCTTCCACAAATAATCAGAGTGCAACACCTTTTAAAAATTTTACTAGTATTAGTATAGCCATCTGACAGCTGTTCCATTCTTTGAAATGATTCTAATGTCCTGTAGACTCGGAGGTGAAAAAAGTTTTAAATGACAGGCAACTGTGAAAGATGTGTAGGACAGGATGTATGAGATAATTCACAGAGGTTGCACATAAATAGAGGAAGGGTACAGAGGGTAATATCAGACAGTATAAGATAGTGGCTGAGGTGTAGGACATAAATCACCAGTTTACTTTTTCAACATCCACCTATGACTCACTATGTAACCATGAGCAAGTAATTGATATAACCTCAATCCAACTGTCAAAAATAAACAAATAAATAATCTATATATGGTTGTCACTTATTGTAAACTTGAAGGCTGCCTTGGTAAGATCATAGTCCAGGGATACATCAAGAATTAATTTGCTAGTTTTAATTATTTTTGTGTTCATTACCTAAACACATGTTATAATTTAGTAAAATTGCATTTTAATACTTTAAGGACTCTTTAGCAGTTTTATCTTTTGGTTAAGTGCTCAGTAAATGGCACTAAACAACAAAAGAAACACTATAAACATACTAATAAAACTGAGAAACATTAGTCTCAACCACAAAAAATGCACCACACATAGAAAATAAATTAAATTACCTTGGTCGCTGAATTAATTCAATAGGTTTTGGTGCCTGGATAACATACTCATTAAATTTTGGTTTTAAATCTTCAGCCAAGTCTTTTTTATCGTTGGACATTTTCACTTCTGGTTTGATGGGTTCAGGTGGTTTTTCATTGCTGTGTTGACCTTTGGTACAGCCCTTAAAGAAAATGTTGGCAATATTACACAAAGAAAGACTTTACATCAAGCCCACCATCAATATGAAATGTGCAAACATGTAGCCTTGCAGTTCATTTCACAGTGGGTGGGATAGTAAGTCACTGTCTATGCAGCACACATGCAAGCAATATATAAAAAACCTAAATAATCACAACAGACAAATGTTTTGTCACATTCAAATTATTATTATAATCATATTACAAAAATGTGAATAGTTTTTTTTGAATATTTTGTTAATCCAACCCATCTTCTCATGCAGTCCTTGTGGTTCTTTCTATAACACATGGCTGAAGCTTGTAGTCTGGCTTGTCCATGCTCTTGATATCAAGGAGGTACACCATGAAATATGGGCATTCAAAGGAATACTTTACCCTTTTTTTGTGTTATTAACCCAATATAGTTTATAGAGATGGCCAAGAAAAAACTTTAGTTTCATGTTTTCATGCAGAATGTGAGAAAGTTTGTTATAATGGAACATATGCTGTCCAACAATGTGAAATAACTTCCATAGAAAAAGGTGTTGCATAATCCACATGTCTGTTATAAAGACTTGTGCTCAAAACGTGGAAAACACATGTATTTTCTTAAATAAATAGTTATGCCTGGAAAAATCAGAGTACAACATTAACAGAAAAATCACATTCCCATAAATCTGTGTTCATGAACAGAAGACAGAACTCTTGACCAATGAATGAGAGGAGAGGCAGGTCTTCAGTTCAAAAGCACAAATTTATGGGATTGCATTTTTCTGTTTATGATGTACACTGCTTTTTCCAGAGGATAATATTTTAGCAAAGAATGCACGCGTTTCAGATGTTTTGCGCATAACACTTGACAATGGATATATGGATTATGCAATGCAAGAGCAGCAAAAACTGTTTTAATTTCTCCACATTTTTCACATCATTTGCCATCGGACAGCACAGGTCGCCATTACATTCCATCACATGAAGCCTTTTTCACTCGTTTTGCATGAAAACATTACATTAAAAATTTTTCTTGGTCATCACTACAAACTATATACAAATATTTTTGGATGAAGTATTTCATTAAAAAAAAAAAAAGATACTGTTAGACATTTCTCCCACAGATTTTAGATTTTAATGGAGAAATAGCCAAAATGAACAGTAAGATCATTGCACACTCTCAAGAAATTTTAACTGTTACTTACCACTATACCCAAGAAGTCTGAGAAGTCAGTTGTCCGCCTTTTGCAACATGACCAACCCTGTTGTAAAGATGAACAGCACATTTATATGACAATCTATAAGATAATACTACTCCTAATAAGCATCATCATTTTGAATATAATGAATTCCCCAGTTATACTGCAAAGAAAAACAAGTTATTATAAAGGGATGGGTTATCCTACTTTAGCATATGAGCTCTTCGTAACAACTGTCAGGGTCACTGTCAACATTCATTTCTTTTTATACCAGTTGCTTGTATACTTTAATATGCTTAAGTTATTTTCCTGCTCTACTCTGAAGCCTGTCTAATGTCAAATTAATATTTTAATTATAAAATAAACACTACTCCATCCTGAGGCTGCAACATTGCTTATAAAGTAAGGAGCTGACCCTGTTTTTTGGTACAAATGACTTCAATTCTGTCTGCAATAGATTAGAATTAGTCATACATGTTATTTAAAATGCCAGTTGAGCTGTGGATAGAAATCGGCAAGTTTTTTCTCATTATAATAATACATTTGATTTATATAGCACCTTTCGTGTGTTCAAAGTGCTTATTTAAACAACAGGGTATATGTAACATTGGAAACAAATATTTTCTGCATAGAACACTAAACAAATAAATACAGGATATACAAAGCATTAAATAGAATAAAGAAAAAAAAATACGAAGTTCAATACTTAAAGAAATACCTGAAACAAATAATATCATTTGTGATATAACACACACACACAAATTATTTAGAGTATCTGGACAGAGAGGTAAACTGACTAATGTCAGGTTAGTTAAAAGCCTTCCTGAACAGTTGAGTTTTTAAGTTGTTTTTAAAAGAATGAACGGAGTCAGCTCATCTAATTTACTTCAGGAGGTCATTCCAAAGTCTGGGCAGCTAAAGGCCTTGTCACCCATAGAGTGCAGGTTATTGTGGGGCACAACAAGTTTGCCAGTATCAGAGGACTTTAGTGGGCAAATAGGAGCATAATGATGCTGGTGTAGTCCAGTGCAAGGCCACTTAAGGCTTTGTAGGTTAGTAATAGAATTTTGAATTCAATCCTGTAAGACAGCGGTCCCCAACCTTTTTTGCGCCATGAACCAGTTTCATGTCGAAATATTTTCACAGACCGGTACAGAAACAACTAAAAACAAAGTGCGTAAAAATACAACTCACCATCCCACAGAATTAGTGGGAGCCCTGAGCTTGTTTCCCTTTTAAAGGCCAGTCCCATCTGGGGGTAATGGGAGACAATGTCACCCGAAGTGTGTTACTTATATCTAGTCTACTCCGTAATTTGGTTTTGGTCGCTGTCTCTGCAGAAAATCCCACTTCACAAAGATAGGTTGTTGGAAACGGAAGAAAGGAATTCAGTGCTTTTTTGGCGATCTCTGGAAATTCTACCTTGATCTTAATCCAGAACACTGGCAGAGTTGTTGTTTGAAACATACTTTTAAGGCCACCATCATTTGCAATCTCTAGCAGTTGATCTTCTTCTTGCATGGACAGGCTCAATTCACCTGATTTGTTCACAAATGGGTCAAGTATCCATTCTTTCGATGTTCAGGGGTCTTTTGTAGTTGGAAAATACAGCTCAAACTCTTAAAAGCAGAGACAGGTGGTCGTGCACAAGCTGTGAGAATTTTGAATCAGGCTCAGTTTCTTCCAAAACCCCTGCTAATGTTTGAAACATGTCAAATATTACCCTGTTCACTCGGCGTCCCCACAATTCAAGTTTGGGTTTGAATGCAGCTACTTTGTCTGCCAACTTGAAGACAGTTGTCATTTTCCCCTGAAGTGACAGATTGAGTATGTCCCACAAGTAAGCAAGTTTTGCGACCCAGCTCATGTCACTGAAATGTTCTGTAAGTTGTGGCTTTTTTTCTGAAAGAAATCTCCACAGTGGCTCTCGTCACTCAAAAACTCTGGCCAACAATCTCCCTTTAGATATCCATCTTACTTCTGTATGTAAGAGAAGGTGTTTGTGCTGTGCATCCAGCTCATCACAAAGCTGCTCGAACAGACGCAACTTTAGGGCATTTGCTTTGATGTAGTTAATGACTTTAATGACATTGTTCAATACACTGTTAAGTTCAGGTAACATTTTTTCGGCAAGCCAACATTTCCCTGTGCGTAGACTCAAATTCAGGTGCAACCTCCTTAACCCTAGCAATTAAACCAGAAATCCGTCCAGTCATTTACTGATATGTAATCATTTAAAGATTTGAATAGTTCTGTGCCAGTAGTGTGCTTGGCAGTGACAGTGCACATAACATGTCCTCATGCACATCCTCCTGATATATATATCGCACATAAACAAGTAGTATAGCCTTGTTGTCAATACCAGTAGACTCATCAACCTGAATTGCATACCATGGTGACTTATTAATCCTCTCCAACAACTATGTCTCAATGTCCTCTGCTATATCCTCAGTTCGCCTAGTGACGGTGCTAGCCGAAAGAGGAACCTGTGTTATCTTTTTAACAGCAGCCTCTCCTAGCAGTTCACGGCAAATGTCCTTAACGGCGGGCAAAGATCAATTCCTCACCTACAGTAAAAGGTTTCTTCAACTTAGCAATGCGGTTAGCCACTAAGTATGAAGCTCTCAGTGCACTCGCATTTGTTGAGGTGGTGGCCATTAGCAATTGCCTCTGTCCATCTTGTTCACATTTTCTCTTTTCAAAAAATTGCAAAGGCTTGTCTTTTAATGCAGGGTGCTTGGTCTCCATGTGCCAAAGCAGTTTTAAAGGCTTCATAGCCTCATTTGCCAGCATGTCGCCACATATTATGCAGAGTGGGCTTGGTGCATGAGAATCACCTGTAGCGATAAACTCTTATTTTAAGTAGGAATCCTGATATTGTCTATTAAATGCAGCTTTCTTTTTCTTGGAAGTCGAAGGCTCTTCTGTCTCCTCAATGGGCCTTTTTCCCTTTCCAAAGACATTTGTTTTTTTACTCATTTTTGCTAGCTTGTGGGTTAAAATTACCCCAACCTTTTGTGACCTACGACCTTTTTCATTTGGGTAATTTTTTGTGCGGACCGGGTTGGGGGAGGGTGCGGAGACATGTAACAAAAGATACTGAAGTGCGCAATATATAAACTATTCACCAAGTACGTTGCCTTATCACCACCTATGAGCCACAGATGGAAGTGTTTTCCAAAATAAAACAACCTCTTTGGTTGGGGACCCCTGCTGTAAAACACAGGAAGCCAGTGAAGGCGAAGTAGGATGGGTGTTCTGTGCTTGCTGTTTCGTATAAGGACTCTTGCATTTTTGAATCAACTCTAACTGTGATATATAATTAGAAGGGTCACCTATCAGTGAGGAGTTACAGTAATCAGTGTGGGATGTGATAATAGCATGGACACATTTTTCGGTATTAGAAAAGGAAAGTAATGAGCGAATATGGGATATGTCACGGAGGTGAAAGTAACAAAGGTTCTTAATGTGGTTTATGTGAGTGGAGTAAGAAAGGGAGGAATCAAAAATGACACCAAGCTTCTTTGCATTAGAAGGTCTGATGAGATCACCATCAAGAGTGACTGAAAAGGAGCTCATATTCTAAAGTTGTGCTTTAGTGCCAAAAGGCAGGAGTGCACTTTTATTGCAATTTAAAAGAGTTATGCTCCATCCAGTTTTTAATTTCACTGAGGTAATTTGTGAGCTGAAAAAGCACTGATAAAAGTTTCACTTTTAACAATGATACAGAGTTGAGTGTCCTCTGCATAAAAATGATAACCCAATCCATAGCTACGAATAATAGGGCCAAGGGGAAGCATACAGATACAAAAGAGCAGAGGGTTGAAGACAGAGCCCTGAGGAACTCCTTGTGTGACTGGCACAGAGCTGGACCTCTTGTTGCTAAGACAATCAAACACTTGCCAATCAGTCAAACAGGACTTAAACCACTGGAAGGCAGTGCCAGAGATACCCAGAATGTTCTTCATTCTGAACAGTAGAATGTAATGCCTGACAATCTCAAATGATGCACTAAGATCTAACTGAATTAATATGCTTGTTTTTCCAGAGTTTGCTGCCATAAGCAAATCATTGGTTAACCAAAACAGAGCAGTTTCGCAACTATGCTATGGGCTAAAACCAGGCTCAAAGGGTTCCAAATTATTAGAAGTAATTTGTGTGTTGGGAGGCTACAACTTTTAACAAAAAAGGTAAGTGAGAGATAGGCTGAAATTTGTTAAGACAGTCAGCATTAAGACCTGACTTTTTTAACACTGAGGTTACAGAAGCAATTTTAAAAGTGGCTGGCACAAAGTTGATGTCAAGGGATGAATTTATTATTGTCATAATAGTTGGGAGTAGGTATGAAGGCGGATTTAAGAAGTGTGGTGGCGTCCAGTACCCAAGTGTTCTGCTTTGTCTTAGAAAGCAGGTTGTCAACAAATGCAGACGTAACTAGTAAAAATTTAGAAAAAGAGATGGATGGAGTGGGAAGACAGGTAAAGATATACATGGATGGTGGATTTATGTTAGTTGAAATTATTTATATCTTTTTAACAGAAAAAGTGCCAAGAATTTTTCACAGACTTCAGTAAAGGAGGTAATTGGGCTAGATGCAGGTTGAAGTAGTTTAAGAGAACAGACCCCTTAGGTTATCATGGCCACTTTCCATTATTCTGCCATAATGCGTGTTCTTGGCTACAGTTAAATGCACCCCTGTAAGCCCCTTGATGGTCAGAGAAAGCCTAGATATGCACCATGAGGCCAATCTTATGTGATATTCTCTCAAGGCATTGGCCAGCTGCTTTCAACAAATGTAATTCTGAATTATACCATGGAGCTGAACACTTAAAGTAGGGCCCTATGATCTCCACGATGCGGAAAACACAGATGGAACCACGGAATTAACACATAAAAACAGATTTTAGATTTAAAAACGGAAATGCGTGGAATTTAGAGGCTGAAGGGGTGACTGTTGCAAAACTTCCCAATAAGTTAAACAATTGAATAATCTGTAGTTCTATCATTCAGATACTATTTTCTAGTTTGTTGATTTTCAAGCGAACGCAATTCTTGTAGTAATCCAGTTGTGCATCTATCTGTTTGTGTTTCCTGCACACGGATTAGCTAGCTGCATGAGACAGAAATGTCGAAGCGAGCAGTATCAGATACTCTAACTACGCCAAAAAAAACTAAGAAACACGACCTTAACTGCAAAATTGAGGACACAACAATATCCCAAGCGACTTTTATGAATCTGGACAACTTTTCTGCAAGATTTGCCAGCATACCATATTACCCTTTTAAAAATTAGTGAAGTTTCTGGATTTAATAATTGTTTTGCCTCACGGTGACGAGGCACGCAAGGTCCACATTTGACTCTTCTATTATAAACTCAGCACCTGCAAACCTCGGCAAGCACAGTAGGCTTCTCCTCAGATGCAACAAGCCCTTAAAAGCGGGTCTCTCTTTCTTTTTTACTGTTTAATTCCCGGATTTAGCGTCTTATAGATTAGTTTGCTTTTGCTTTGTAATGAATTATTTTAAGATATACAGTAGATGTAGATACAGATGTAATGATGCACATTTTCAATCTGTAAACATTTAAGGTTTAAGAATCACAAGAAACAATTTACATAATTACAATTGCAGGTACTGTACTGAAGACCAGTACTTTTTGACAGATGTTATCTTTATGGAGAGCTGCAACTTTTCGACCTTTTCACAGGCAGCACTTCACTCCATTCACAACAACGATCTGATTCTTAATGACATTTTAGCAGTGGTTACAGACAATGCATCACACTGTCTGAAAGCATACCAGGAAGTTTTGAAAGGGGTTATGCCTAACAGTGTACATTCAACCTGCTTGTGTCATGTCATCAGTTTGGTGGGAGAGACCTGGCAGCACTATAAATACTTCACTAAGGCTGCATCACTAGTGATGTAGGTAAAGTCTGCCTTCTTCAAGAAGCCTGCCAGGAACCCTTGAGACAGGAAACGCCATTTGGAATAGCTGGTTCAAATCAGTAGGGTACCTCGCTGAACATATTCACCTCTACAAAAAGTTCTTTCTGACCGAGAACACATCAGCTCAGGCTGTAACAAATATCCTAGACCCTAAAAGTGGACTTAACCTTCATCTCAGAAGGATGCATCAAACTAATAACAGCTCTTACAATTCTGGAGGGCACTCACTGCACTACTGCAGTCTTAGCATACAGCATCATGGAGCATCTGGGTTCCTGCTTGATGAATGGAACAGCAAAATAAGGTTCAGTGTGCTAGTGTGTTGCTTCATTAAAAGGAATGTAAACTGCCATTTCATTATTGTTTGTTTTGTTGTAGTTGTAGCTACTTACAGTTTAAAAAAAAAAAAAACAAAAAAAAACATAAAAACCCAAAAATCCAAATCAAGGAAAAATAAAAAGAAAAAAATACAGACATACAAAATGCACACACAGGTGAACTAAATATTTTTTGTGAGTTGTGGACACCAACATTTTGTAAATGTTCAGGCAAAACAAGCGTATTCAGTTTGTTAGGGTGGAAATAAGCTATGAGAATAAATGTTTGTAAACATAAGTAGCTCTCAGCCATTTTCATTTTGTAAAAGTAGCTCTCAGCGGAAAAAAACTTAAAGACCGCTGTGTTAAAGGTTTCTAAAAGTAAGTTTACAGTAAGCGGTGGTAAGAGGTAATGACACAGTGAAAAATGCTGCTTTATGATCAGACAGTCCCAAATCACTGCTATAAGTGCTGTCAACAGAGAAGCCAGATGTGCAGATCAGATCCAATTTATGACCACCAAAGTGGGTAGGAAAATCAACATGTTGCACCATGTCAAAACAGTCCAGGAAGGACAGGAATTCATTTCTCAGTTTACATGTAGGAGTGTTGATATGGATGTTGAAATTGCTAAGAAGAATGACACTCTGGGAAAGGGAACTTAAGAGAGTTAAAAGTAAGTCAGATCAGATAAAGACCCACTGTATTTTGGGGGACGATAGACAAAAATAAGTAAGACAGACCAGATTTCATTATTAGTTTAAGAAACAGATATTCGAAGGACAATGGACAGTCAATTGAGATTCTTTTCATACTATACTCTGATTTAGCAACTACTGTGACCCCTACACCCTGTCTTGAGCTGCGAGTGTCTGAAAAGTAAACATATCTGGATGGTATCACCTCTGTGAAAGACAAAGTTGTGTGGTTTTTGCCAAGTTTCTGTTAAGCATGTCACATTAAGTTGGACTCTGTAATGAATTCTGACAGAACCAATGCTTTGAAATTAAGAGACATTGAGTTAAACAATGCAATATTAGCTGAAAAGGATTCATTGTGCACAGATCCATAGCCAGAGGTTATTTTAGCATATTGACAATTTGACACAGTAACACTCTTCTCCTAACACAACAACACCACCACCACTCTTATTTCCAAAGTCATGAGTAGAACGGCATATTCCTGAACAAATGCTGTTGGTGAACTTTTCTTTCTCAGCCTGGAGGTGGCGGCGACCTGACCCACGATGTAAATATTTCAATGCCAGTGTCTTTTAGGACATTCCAGTCTGACCACTTGCTCTGAATAAACTGTTCAATATGAAGAAGTTTATCACAAGTATTTCAGCACAGCACAGAGTAATACATATCTGATAGTAGCAGAGATGAGGAGCAGCACAATGGAGAAGGTGAGACAGGCAGGGTGGAGTGGCACGAATGAGCGATGATAGCAAAGCAGCAAAAAAAACAAACAAAAAAAAAAAATCCCAGACAAAGTATAGGAGAAATTACAAGATGCACATGAAAGATAGCTACCACAATTTGGAGGTTCCAACATACAACCACAAAAATACAACACTGGGTATTACAGGCATGATCGCCCCAATGTTGCAAGCCAGGTGGGCTGCAAACATCAAATCATTTCTACCACACTGTCAGAAAGAGCTTATGTGTTTTACTTCAAAGGCAAAGACTTGACAGTCTAATGAGGGAAATGGTAGTTCAACTTCACACGCATCTGCTGCTCACATTTTACAACTGCACAGGTGTCAGGACTGGCCACCCTTCTGCCACAGTGGTACACAATGTTTTTGTTGTTTCCACTGACTTGGTTGTTAGAAGTGGAAAGAAAATGCATTTGAATTTCCACTTGTGTTAAATGTGCCTATTGCTTATGGAAACATTCCAATGCTGAATCCAGAGGATAATGAATTATCTTCTGTGATTAAGTTATGAAAAAATGTCTGCAACAATTCTGCATTTTAAGATTTTGTTTAGATTTTTTACTTGCATGAACACTTAATCATTTTGTGCTTAATTTAAAAAGTAATACACAATGAATGATGAGTAGCTATTGTAGATATTCAAAAATATCAGCAATGCCAAATTCTGTATTTTGGCAATTATCTGTCATTATTTATTTAAGTATGTCACGATTAACAAATGGTGGCACTAATAACAATTACATATTTAATAAAACCATATAGAATATTTTTAAAATATCCCATTAAGTATTTATTATGCTTTATTAAAAAATGCAGGCAGCATAACAACATTATGCCTTTGTTAGTAAATGTAGGTTCAAAACTAAGTGCACAATACTGCAGCAAAATATAAGATAGTAAATATCATGGCCTGTGTACAGGAGTCCTCACATATGCTCATGGTACACTGGGGTGTCTTGGAGGAATAAAGGTTGAAGTACCACTGCAACACGTGACAGGAAAAAGTCAGCTATGATGGAAATAAAGCAAAGAATTTTGACACTACATATTTGATATGGACTTTTATGATTATATCACAAAGCAGAACATGCTGAGTTTCAACAACCTTCATCTCATCTCACACAAGTAAAAAACAGTGTTGTTTTCATATGTGTTCATACTTGGGATTGCCTCTTAAAAGTATGGCAATGTTAATAAAATATATTAAATGCCTATATTTTTTCTAGCAATAATTGTATTTATTTTTATTCAAACAAAAGATAAAATGGATAGATATTTCTAAAACTTAATAAAGGAACAAATAAGAGAAATGTTCCTGGATATTTTAAACATAAAACAGAAGGTGAGTGGGCAGAGATGACAAGCACAAGCGTCTTAGGAGTAAATTCCTCCAAGTCCTCTGCTAGCAATTCATTCCGACACACTGGAGGAGAACTGGGAAGAATTTTTGTATTTGGAGCAGTTCTGTAGCATCGCAGTGGCATACCTACCTATCAGAGTCACCATTACCTAGAAAGAGAAAGCCCACTGTACTGATACACTAATAAGGACATTCTAATAATGGCATCTCCTCATTCTTTCAGCAGCACTAAGAGAACACAAGAGTTTACACAGTAAAAAGATTGTCTAGTGCAGCATTTAATTCACTGGCTTAGAAAAGAAAGAATATTATGCACCCTAAGATGTTTTTGTCAAAATGAATTTCCCAGTAAAAGAACTTAACTTGACATCACTCAAGTTTCATTCTGTCACTACACTTAAACATTAAAATATGCAAAGGATTGACTGACACGTTTTCATTTACATGACCTGTTCTATGCAGAATGTGTATAATAAAAATATATAAGACTGTACTGTGCTAAAAATACTTAAATTAGTGTTAATTTGGTGAAACTGTTAAGAATCCATATACTGTTGCTTATGTTTTTGTGATCTGGGGCTTTAGACTTAAGATGGAAGAATGCTACCATAAGTAAGAAGACTTAATTTTGTTGGGCTCAGGGATGACTTACTGAAAACAACTCTGATAGTTTAGGCAATTTATTTTCATTTGCTGAAAGTAAGAAAATAAAACTGATTCCAGGGTGAAGTCACACTCCACGCACATTAAACAAATGAAGGAAGTATTTCATAGCAACTTGCTGCCAAGTAAGATAAACAGATGAAGAAACATTCTGGATTCATTTTTGAAGGACCTGTAAACAACATGAAAATAAGTGTTCTATTGGTGGTACTTTGTATACAAATAAGCAATGCCTGAAAGTGTATTTCTTTCCTCCAGACATATTAAGTGATATCACTTCTGAATAAAATGCTGTAAAGCAAGTAGCAAGTAAAACAAACTAAAAAGAAATTTGCTTGGGCGATTAAGGTTTTACATATATTTTTACATCATTGTTTCATTAATAAACTGCCACATAACACAGCACTGTTAATTAATCAAAACATAAGTTCTTAAAAATGGCAACCACATTTTAAGATTAAGCAAAGCCTGGGAACCAGTTTTAAAAGTTAGTGATGAGCTCTGAGCAGTATTCTTAATTTTACACAATAAAAAACTAAAGTCAACAAAATTCAGTTGTACCTTCAAAGCATCATGAAAAACAGGAACACCAGGATGATATGTGCAAGCATCTGGAAAAAAAATTAAGAATTCAAAACTTTAAATTCTCTTCTACAAAAAGCGCAATTATTTAATTACTAAATGAACCACATTAGAATGTTGAAAATAGCGTTATGATAACAATTACTTCACAAGAGAACATACAATATTTTGACAGTCACTTGGTTTCTGTTAATTTACAGTTTTAAACTATGTTCAGTCAAAAAATAAAGTACCCTAGAAAGATCTGTATTTCAAATAAACACAAAAAAGAATGCAAAAAAAAAAAAATTAATTTTATGTCAAGCAAATTAATGAAAATAAACACATGAATAAATACTATTGAGAACAAAATACTGCAGTATTCATATGCTAACATATTATACTTGTATTATTTAACCCAATATGTCCCATAAATAATTTGCATTCTCGGTGATGAACCTTAAATATGAAGTGCCATTAATAAATATATTTATAATATACAATTAATTTATCTGTCCCAATTTTCATCATTAACTGGCTAGTTTATAGTTAGCTTGACCTGCTAGATAATAAACACACTATAGTATACCACATAAACTACATTTCTCTTGTTGTTATATAGTTACTGATATTAACAAAACCATACATGATGTATGATATGTACGTATGCCCTTCATTTATTGCACTATGAGATGGCTATGACAAGCATTGCAATTTACTGAATTAACAGTAATTCTGCAAACTAGTTCTGCCAGTGTGTGCATTTGGGTATAAACAATACCACTCACCTGCTAAATAAAATTCCTGATAAACTGACGAGTAACCTGGCAAAAGGATGGTGTAGTTTACTGTAGCAGAGTGTTATACCTATATACATGTATAAGGGTGGTGTTGATGTTATACGTTTTACTATCTTAAAGGGTATTAAGCTTTTACTTGTAATTTATATTGCCTTGCCTTTATGTAAATTTAATTTAGGAACAATCATTTTTTATTTCTGTCAACAAAATTTAAAATGAAACAAACATATAATCTAATCCCCAATACCATTGTTTGCAAATGTTAATAAACCTCTCCAACCTATGTATTTGGGTTTGTTCATATTTAATTGTCATTTTCTATTCAGCATCAAATACAATAATCATTGTGCAAATCAAAGTAGTGTATTTGATGGTAAGAACTGCACAAACTATAAAGAAATTCTAATACACTAATTAAGGTCCATGTTATTTTTTAAACCAATCTGTCACTTGAAACCCACTTGATCAAAACACAAAAAACAAACTTGCCGACAACCCAATCCCCAAAGAAAAGCATTGCAGACTATGGCAATGTAAACCGAGTGTCTATTAGACTGGTTAAACACATGTACACGAGAAGCCTCCGTTCATATTTAGACATACTTGTAACTGCCTACAAAATACAAACCTCAGGACACTTTAATTCCCAATGACAGACTGCCATCAGAAAGTATTCAGACACCCTTTCACTTTTACACATTTTGTTATATTGCTTCCTTATAAAAAATGACTTCTAAATTATTTTAGCATATCATGAATTAACATTGTAAACCCTAGACTGACAAAGTGAAAACAGGATATTAGATTTTTTTTGGCAAATTTATGAAAAATAAAAAACTGAAAAATCTAATTTACACAAGTATTCAGACCTTCTCTTATGACAGTTTAAATCTGGTTCAGGTGCATCCCATTCTATTGATCACTGATTCTACACCTTGTCGGATGTCCTCAAATGGCAAAGTTTAGCTGAATGTTCATGATTAGGAAAGGCACACACTAGTGTCAGCTCGGTACTAAAACTTTAAATTTGGTACCGATACTACCTTTCCTATCTCAGTACCACTACCAAAGCGATACCGAAGCAAACAGATTATTACAGTATGCTATTATGTTCACCATAAAGATCAACACTAATTATTTAAAAGGAAGAGTTTGAGTGACTCCCAACAATATGCGGACAATCAAAATAAATGTTGTCAGACACAATTAGGAAAGAAAACCGAAAAAAAATCAAGAGCTTATTTCGATAAACAAGCAGGAAATACTTCATTTTCAAGGTTTCTTATTATGATCAAGAAGCATACTCTCATCTCTTGAGGGCGTCTCTAGTGCTCGGCAATGACCACCTTTACATTGTTTTCATTCAAAGTTAAGGGCTGAAAAAGTTTGGTCAATTAGAAAATAAATACAACAAAACTGGAATTCCTCTAAAAGACAAAAGCTTGAAATATTGACGAGTACCTACATTTTAAGCACGACAGAAGCGCTATACAAGTAAAAACATATTACTAGTAAATAGTACTTTGCCTCCAATTCTTACATTTCCACAAAGCTGTAAGACAACACAATTTATCAACTTCTGTTTAAGGTACGCCTATATCATTCGATACGATAAATAAATCCTGATTTTTCCTCCATCTGACTCCAGTCCTTAAGATAAGAAATTGATAAAAGCAACAACGCTATCAATAACTAAACGAAGTATTGCTATTTACTGCCGAACCAAGCAAGACTGCATTCAGAAGTTGCTGATCACAATATTTTTAATTAATGGCACAGAACAGTAAGAAATATTGTTGTCAACTTAAAGGAGACCTTTTCCTTGATAATTAAGACCTCTAACTTATTACAATGAGATATATCTTAGTACTGTAACACTTAATTTTTAGTCCCTTCAGACCGGCCCCATTTACTGTATCAGCCATACTGGAAGCCCGGAAAGAGAAACTAGCGACATTTCCAGAAACACTTCCGGCTACCAAAACATCATCAAGCTAATTGAACATTTTACAGTACTAACAACATAATTAGTTATTTAATAGCGGAAATAATATTGTCAGTCCTATAGATAACCCACTGCTCAACACCAGTCTGCGAAGTTTTACAATAAATACGCGGTCACGTTTTTCACTTTAGTAGATAACGTCTCAACACCATCATTCATCAATGAATATGTCTAATTTAAATGATCCAAATAACACTAAAACAGCTTACGTGTCAATTTAGATACATATGATAACAGAAATCCTGTTCATTTTTAATAATATCTTTTCTGCCTACCTTCCATATTCTTTTCTGGATCAAAGCGCTGCCCGCAGCCTTTGTTGTAACAAAGCAAAGACATAGTTCTGATTAACCGGATACGTATACAACACAAAAAAGTATATACAAGTTCAATTATTTTTAAAGTGCAGACACACGTTTGCAGAGATTTGTAAACCACGTTCCCTACAAACGACCTGCCGGTAACCAACGAGGTCAAACAAAACTGCCTCTCAGTCCCTCTTCCCCCATCCAATTGGTCCGTTTACAGCCGGCTGGTTTCCGGAAACAGTCGTCATATTTCGTGAACATTCCCGAACATTCTGTTGCCGCCTTCGCCTGCGTTCGTCACTTATCGGAAAGTCTCCGAAAATATCCGATGCGCTGTCGGCATTTTCGCGTCAATTGAGTGTTCTATCCTGATCGCCAGCTAATAGAATAACCCCCACGAAGTCCTCGTACTTTGCGATCCTGAGATTTTTTCGCTTCGGTCTCCAACGTTTGTTGATAATCTATTTTATAGCTTGGAAGAAATCGGTCTGGAATATTATATACACAATTCCCATATAAATTTCACTTTAGTCATACCAGGGGTAATCGCTCAACGTAAGATTTCACAATACAACAAACGGTTCTACTGTGCTGTCATATACAATTAAGTGCATTAACATACATAACATTTATTATGTACTTAGATGAGTGTACAGTAGATTTAGATGAACAGAGGAATGAAGTGCACAACTTCAATAATATATCATTTGAAACTAAACAAAGTGAATCAAAAGAAGTAAACCAACATACGTACACACATTGGCACAAGGGTGGTTTAATGCCTGTTGACGTCTATCTTTACAGATCTAAGTGTGTAAGTGTGTGAGCGTGTGTATGTTTGTGTATGTTCATTTCTTTCTCTTCATCATCCATCATGTCCTCTGATAGGGCAAAGAAGCTCCCAGGTAAATTTGCTTATACATTTGTCTGAGTGTGAATGCGTGTGTGCGTGTCCTTGTGCATGCATGTGTGTGCTTCCATGTGTAACTACATATATATGTAAATAAATCTCAAAAAGTACTTGTGCAATAATGTTGCAAGTCAATAGGTCTGATCCCATTACTAAACAGATCAGACTGCAAAAATCGCTGATAAATTTAATAATTCTTAAGGCAGTAATCATGATGGTCAAATAGTTTTTGATGGGTATGGGAAGAAGTACTGGAGCAACAACAAGACAAGCATGAAGTTTATTTGAAAAAGGTCAATTTTTTGTAAGTTCTTTTTTTTCAAGTTAATGCCAAGTTAATGTATTTTTAAAATCTACTTTAATGCACAAAACTATACCCTAAACTAGGATAGGTAAACATAATGAAAGGAAATGACCAAGGGCCTCGTTTATAAAACCTTGTGCTGATACGAGCATGAAAATATGTGTATTGCTAAAAAAAATCAGATTTATGAAACCTGGTATATGCCCATTTCCACATACTGTAATTTACCTTTATAAATCACAATAATCTTGTAGTTGTGAGTATGTGTTGGCGCCTGGAACATTACCTGTCCTTTGCTAATGAATGTCATACATATGTAATCACAATGCTGCAGAACTTTATCGGCTGGAAGAGCAGCCTCCCTCCTGATACATCAAGGCAAAAGCTGCACAACAGCAAGTATGGCATTATCTTGCCTCTCCTGAGCAATCTGAGAGTTCAGGAAAAGTGCAAAGTGCCAGCAACTTAGCAGGTAGGGTAACCACTATTACCTGGCAGATGTAATGATATGGTCGCTGTTACAATACTTTGTATAGGCCATATTAAAAACAGACAGCTCAGACACTTACTTTACCAACAAGCTAGCCACCAAGAGCAATGTCATCACCTCTACCAAAGCTGCTTTGCCTCAAAATAAATGAATCATGGGTTGACCCAGGCCACCAAGCAATAAAGTTTGTCAGCCTCATCTTGGCATTCCCAATGACTTATGCATTAGTAGAATGCAACTGCTTATGGTTAACATGAAGCAGCTTCATTCTCCTTAGGTGCTCTTATTGCAATATGAGTATAATAAATTGCCCTGATTACATTAGGCAAACTGAACACTGCAGCAAAATGCCTTTTTATGTTGGCAAAAACAAGTTATGTTTTATCTATGAATAACCAAACCATACAAAAACTTCAGCACCTCATTGGATGATTAATGGCTTCCAGCACAGCCGGTATGGTGAAGTGAAATATTCCTGTCCTGTCAGCCATTTCCCTGAAAAGTGAAAACAGGTTGCCAATGTAAACTGGAAACCAAAAAGTTTCTTCAGTGCAAATATGAAGAGGTGCCCCCCTTAGAAGGGAACTAAAACAGAGTCTATACTTTATATTCATCACTTTCAAAGCTTAATATATTTGTCACATCAGAATCATTTTTATTCTCCAGTCCTTGTACAGGAATTTGACTTGGTAGATTTGGAGCTGTTTATAACATAACACAATGTCACATGCAAATAACATAAAAAGCATAAGCCAAAAATAAAAAAAAAACTTCATAAAAAGTAGCAGAATAGTACACTTATAAATGATGATGTTCAAGGGTACATACACTCCTTCGTACAGTGCATGGCAGAACACATGAATATACAAAGAAGACAGGCAGAATTTCTGGTTTGAGATTAGTCCTTGGTGATCTTTTTGACATAGTTAGTAACATGAGATGTATACAGGTCTGCAACAGGCAAAACAGAACAGTCAATTATTTTCTCAGCAGACCTCACAACACCCTGTAATTTATATTTGGAGTGTGCCTATGCTGAACCAAGCCAGACAACAATGGAGAATGAGAGTACAGTTTTAATAATGGATTTGTAAAATTGTAGTAGGATTGTCTGGGAAGTATTTAATTTCTTTAGTTGGCATAAAAAGTACAACCACTGCCGAGCCTTCTTAGTGATGGAAGTGGTGTTAATGTCCCAGCTGAGAGTGTATGTGAAAGTTGTGCTCAAATATTTGAAGGATTCCATGACTGAAGAATCATTATTTTCTAGTGGGAGTGGTTGTGATTGCTGTTTGCGAAATTCAGTGACCATTTCCACTATCTTGGTGGTATTGAGGATCAGGTAATTGGTAGTTCACCAAGACACAAAACGAGACATCTTCTTTCTGTAAGCTGCTTAGTTACATCAATGTATATTACAATAATGTCTCAATAATATGAATTAATATTCGTGTTAGTCATCATTTAGCTTATTTGGCTGCATTGCACTACTTGATCAAGGGTGCTGTAATTTCCCCGTTTCTCCAAAAAGTTGCATGCATATTGGTCAGAGTTGCGATAAAGATATGCAATTTCTTCTGTCAAGTTTTTTTTTATAAATCCTGTCTTTTACATGGAAAGTTGCATTTGTACATTTCAGGCCCCTTTTTGTATGTAAGTTTTAAACATCATACGCCAAGAATTGAAATAAGAAGCTAAAACCAAAAATAAGAAATTAGGAAATTACTACTCCACTACTACACACATGCACAAGTTTTTTGTTTATGTTATCTTTATAGCAGCCCTTTATTTCATTATGTTCTATTGGTGTATATCTGTTCAAAGCTAGGTGTATTTTATGTTTTGTTGTTGTTTGTAATCATTTTGAGTTATTATTTTTCATTTCTATATGTTATTTTTTTTGGATTCCATGTGTGATTTTATAATTGTGTACTGTCCATTTATACAGTATGTAGTTTTATGTAGTATGTTCCTTGCTCTATGTGGATGGAGCTCCAGGAGGCAGATGCATCCTGATGTCACCACTCCTAAGCCCTCCCTCTGGTTATTTAAATTGGCCAAGAGGGCTCAGGAGTTGGGTATCATTCATTTCTAGGAGTTTCTGTAAGTATTGTGTTTTCTGTGTTGAATGTTCTGGTTTTCTTCATTTATTATACTTTTTATAAAGTATTCCAATTTTTGAATAGTGTTTTGGGACATATTTGTTTAGGATTACATATTTTATGCTTTCTTTGTATGTTTCTATTTTTTGCAAAATAAACACTTGGGCTATAAAAAATTCTTGATTTGCTCTTTCATACAAGCTGAGGGTTTATGGATATCCCTCCTGTTGTATGGGGTTTTGTTATATTTTGAGATATTTGTAGATGTTTGGCAATTCCCTATTTTTGGTCCTTCTCTGATTGAAGCCAGCAGGTAGCCTCAGAGACCTGGCCTGATGTCAGATCTGCTGGGTAGGCCAAGTAGGATTCTGGCCTGCTCCCTGGCTTGTTTTAGGTGTCCTCACAGTTATTTTACCTTGAGGAAACTCTAAGTCATAACAAAATGATCCCCCACAAAAAAGAAACATCCATTCATCCATTATTCAACCCGCTATATCCTAACTACAGGGTCATGGGGGTCTGCTCGAGCCAATCTCAGCCAACACAGGACGCAAGGCAGGAAACAAACCCCGGGCAGGGTGTCAGCCCACTGCAGGGTACGCACACACACACCCCCCCACACACCAGGGACAATATACAATCGCCAATACACCTAACCTGCATGTCTTGGACTGCGGGAGGAAACCCATGCAGACACAGGGCGAACATGCAAACTCCACGCAGGGAGGACATGGGAAGCGAACCCGGGTTTCCTAACTGCAAGGCAGCAGCACTACCCACTGCGCCACCAAACAAGAAAGATTTCTTTCAAAATTTCCCTGCCTGCAGGCAGAGCTGAAATTTTTGGATACATTTTTAAAGGAGGTAGATCAATTATTTTTGACAAAGCATTCAGTGCTTAAAATCATCTACTTCCCACTGATTTTCTTAAACGTACTGTTACAAGTGACACAGAGGAAGCTGTTAGATGTAGCTATCTTTTTTTCTGTGTGCCTGCCTGTCATTTAGTATTTAAATAAAGATCTCTAGTGGAAAACAAAATCTGGACATTTTCTGTTACATGTAGACACTTTGGTGAGCAGTCAGAATAAAGCACAAATGGTTGTGTTATATTTACAATATTTATATGTTTCAGATGTAATCCATGAAAGATTCTATTTTTGCAATTGAGCCTTTAGCACTGAATGCTAATCATATTGTTGCATGTAATGTTTTGTGCCTCAACTAAAAATACAGTATGCAGGTTTGACAAATGATATTATAACTAATTTGTTCTGTTTCCACTACAAATCTCTCCCCACTAGACCTGAAGCCTACACTGATGGATTAGAAAAATAAGAGGTTAGGACTTCTGCATAAAAGGAATATTCTGATTACCCAGGAAGACTGAGTTGTTTTTCTCTGGTGTCAGGTGGAGACACCACTGAACTGCTCAATACAACATGTCCATTTATTAACTCTGTTTCAGTATGTATGAGAATATTTTTAAAATGTGGAAAATAATAATGTATGTTTTATTATTCTTTATTCTGTGCATTACCTTCTTGCGGTTTGTAAAGTAGTAAATGCTGCCTTTGCTGCTTTGTCTA
Organism: Polypterus bichir lapradei; assembly: GCA_026402145.1. Taxonomy (NCBI): domain Eukaryota; kingdom Metazoa; phylum Chordata; class Cladistia; order Polypteriformes; family Polypteridae; genus Polypterus; species Polypterus bichir. Next base: position 101,227,801 of record JANRMT010028174.1, on the reverse strand, counting down.
CTTTTAAGATGTTTCTAACATTGTAGTTATTTTTAGATGAACATGCTTTATCTGATGTTGTTAAAAATGATGAAAAAAAAGTGCCACTATGCCTTCTTTGATTATATTTGTGGCCACACTGATTATAACAGTGTCTCATCACCCCAGGTGGAGGTCTTAAATGTTTTAAGGCAATTCAGTTGTGCCTTTTACTTTCAGTATCACAATTGGAATGCTTATTAAGAGTAGGTTTTGCACAACCTATAAAACTATTTTAACACAGAGAATAGATAATATGTGGAGCCAATTATCAACTACTGCTGTTCAAAGTAGCACATTGTCAGTCTTTAAATCTCAGCATGACTCAGTAAGGCAAAGGAAACGGATAGGTTTCAGTTACAGTACATGAATGCCCCTTATCATTAAATTTCTTTATGTTCTTATATTCTTACAATATCCAGCTTGTCCTTGACCATTTTATTTGCAGTAGTCAAAGTCTTTTCCTTCTCACATCAAAATGTTTATTTGCTATTTTGAGCATGAATAATTAGGTCTCTCTGGGTGAAATTGGCTGGTACAAAAAAATGTTTTCATCATATCTATCTGATGTTAGCTGTAATATTTCCTAGTTTTAATTACTTGCATTGATTTTTGTATTTCCTTGTACTCAAATGGTGAGACATAAGAATGGGTGATCTGTCTTAAAATTACAGTATTCTCTGTTGCATTTGTTGGTTAGTTACTTTCTGCTCTCTCTTGTAAATGTCACAGGATTGGCAGAATACAATCTGAGGAATCCGGTGCCTGGTGGAGAAACACTGCTAGAAGGAACACTACCCATACAGGAGAATAAAAAAAAATTAAAAAAAACAGCTTGGATGGCATTTTAATTTCATCTCCAAGTCACAAAAAGGACAGCCATGGTATGATATGGCCATAGTAAAGACCTCTGTGCAGTTGTCTGGGAGTTATATCCCTGTAAGCAGACTCAGCAAGATTGTGGATCGATGAAGAGAGCTCCAGAAAAATGTCCTCAGTGAATTTGTATAAGGTTATGAATGACCTGAAAGTTGTTCCCAGAGATACAATCATTGCACTAGAAGTACTCCCAGTTCAGGCCTTAAAAGAACCTTTACAACCCTCACAAAGTCAGTTTAAAGTTGCAAGGATGTCAAAGGAAAAGGGTTCATTGGGTAAGCAAAAAAGGAAGGTTGCAAGGAGAACTGTGAACCTCTGCATTCTCTAACTCTGAATTCAGGCTACTTTGGGATTATTTAGTGCTCAACACAGCAAAAAAAAAAACAAACTTTTTTTTCCCTGAATGCAGATTTCATTTAAAAGTGAAGATATCAAAATAATTAACATTCATTATTGTATTTTATTAATTCGTATTATTTTGCACCTCTAATTTTTGAATAAGCTGGCATCCCATCCAGTGCTTTTTCCCGTCTAGGTTCCAGCTTCTTACAGCACTGTAATCAAGAAAATAAAGATGATTCATAAAATAGGGAGATGGATGGATGAATTTCTGAATGATAAGTGTTAAAACCCTTTTTATAATAAGCTTGAACCTTGATTACACTTTCTGCTGAGCGCTGAAGAAACACATACAGAAAAAAGTGTTTTGATTAAGTAAATAATTGAAATAAGAAATTGAATCCTGTATATAAAGTTCAGTCATCAGCTACGAAACAGACATGTTTTTAAAACAACACAAAGTTTAGGGTTCTGAATGCAAAATGATATTACAAAAATTGGACTATAGGACTAAAATATGCAAAATATAATATGTTGTAAAGGCTTCAGTAATTTCTTTAATAATAGGAAATGTGCTAACAGTACAGCCCTAAAATTTGTGAACACATTTAAAATAAAACAGTTGGAAATATAAAAATAGGACCCTAACCCTAATCCTGCAGTAATCTACAAGTGGAAAAAAGTAAATATTAGGCAGCATACTAAAAGGAAAGCAAATAAAAGTTGTTAATTGAAGACAGGATGGTGCCCTGAGCCCTCCTATAAACAAAACACTCGATGATGAAAACAGTCCATTTTTATTTAATGTGGTGCCTTTTCCTTGGAAAATTACCAACATGCCCTTGGCAATATTATCTAACTAGCAGAATACCCGCGCTTCGCAGCGGAGAAGTAGTGTGTTAAAGAAGTTATGAAAAAGAACATGATTGTTAATGTAATTGTTTTGTCATTGATATGAGTGTTGTTGTCATATCTTTCTCTCTCTCTCTCTCTCTCTCTCTCTATATATATATATATATATATATATCTACATATATACTGTATATATATATATATATATCTACATATATACTGTATATATATATATATATATATATACACACAAATCTACATACATATCTACATATATATATTAGGGGTGGGACTCGATAAAAAAAATTAATCCAATTAATTAGAGGCTGTGTAATAATTAATCTTGATTAATCGTATGTAATCACACACGTAAATTTGCCCCAAATGTGTTTTTTTAATTTAAAAGGGTTTTAGTGGGCGACAGAATCAAATAATAGACATGGACATGAATATTGTAAACTCAAGCTCTTTTAATTTCTGAAAAAAAAAATGCTTTTAAACTGTATTTGAATTCAAAACAGAAACAAAAATATCATCCCTGGTTAAAATTGGGCAGACTTAAAAATAAAGTGGTAGTTTAAGTACTTTAAGTACATTTTCAGAATGGTATTGTCTTTAAATAATAATAACCAAAATTTCAACATAAAGTGCAGTTTTTCTTCTTAAAAAAATAAGTCAGAAACATAAAAGGTAATTTGACCAACTTAATCTTTAAACTCTGAGTAACCTTAGCCAAAATTATTTTGTACATTAGGCTAAAACAGTGTGATCATTGAACATTTTGTAATTAGATGTAATTAGAATTACTAACGGTCACGGAAGTCCAATGATCCCCAGTAAGAGCCACAAAGTCCGCTTTCTGTAATGCATCTAATTTTGCTTGGTTTTCACTGTGCACAAAACCATGCTTTTATCAAGGCTTCGCTCGGGTAGTTTTTTGAAATTAAATTTTCCTCCGATCAGTCGTAGGAACGCGCTTCATCCGACTGTAAAATTTGTGTAGCTGTGATGTGTGCATCAGTGTAATCGATGTACCAGGAAATCATGCATTGACAAAAGTTCCCCTTTGCTTGGAATTGAAAGTGTGATTAAATGCGTTATTTTTTGTTATGGAGTACATGCATCGAAGCTTCTCAGCTGTGCTTGTGCTAAGAATAGGAAATATTTTAAAAATAACGTAACATGATTCTGCGTTAACCGCATATTTTGTCATACGTCTCAAACCAAGGAGATGCGAGGTTAAAATGAACCGAGAAGCGCGCGTACATACTCAGTACATCCACTCTCGGGAATCGAACCTCGGACGTAGGCGATAGAGGCAAAGCCTCTACAATTGCGCCACGGTGTGTGGCTTATCTACAGTATTTGAGAGTATGTAGATCGAGGTATATATATATATATTCGCAGCGAAGACGTAGTGTGTTAAGGAAGCTATGAAAAAGAAAAGGGAACATTTTAGAAATAACGTAACATGATTGTCAATATACAGTAATTTTTTGTGAGTGTTATTGAGTGTTGCTGTGATCAAGGATTCGATTATCATTATTTCTTTCAATCAGGTTCGTATTTGTAGGATGTGTTGTGTTCAAGTTACATTCCGTGTTTGTCAATCGTTGTAAAGATGACAGGTTTCATTCATCGATTCGTTTCTTACTGCATCAATAAACAGCTCGTCTTCTTCTTTATCTGAGACCTGACACACTGCATGCACGGGTTTTTTTTTTACACTGTCTTCCTTTAGCGGGACATTGACTTTTTCCACCGTGTGCTTTGTTTCCGCAGTAGCTGCATTTATGAATATGCTTGTATGTATCACACGCTTCATATTTCTTTGATGCCTTTTCAATTGTGTAATTCGTTTTTTGTTCAGCGCTCTTCGGAACTGTTGCTTTTTGTCTGTGCACTGCGTCAGTTCACGTGAGCCGCTCGGTGTACATGCATCGAAGTTTCCCAGCTGTGCTGCTGCCATGTCGTGCTATGTCCATGGCTGTATCTAATGCTACCGAAGTCCCGGTACTTAAAACTTTCTCTCGCAGTTTCGCTGAGTTTGTGCCAAACACCACCCTGACCATCTCATCTTCCTCTGCATAAACACAGTCCTTCACCCGTGAATATTTACCCGTGGCAGTTTGCTATTGGATTGCCGCTGACGGACGGCCTTATATGGGCAGGCACTAAATTACAAACGCCAGCGGCAGCCTGTCTATGAACTTAATTTAAAGTTTAGGTTTACATAGTGCTTTGTTTCCGAAGTAGCATACTGTATATGTCACTCGCTCGCTTCTTATTGTTTCGCTGCCTTCTCAATTATATAATGCATGTTTTCTTCAGCGCTTTTTGGGCCTCTTCCTGGTTTTCTACGTACTGCGTGATTACGTGGGAGGCATGATGATGTCACACGAAACTCCGCCCCCACGGGTTTCAAGCTCATCTCCATTACAGTAAATGGAGAAAAACAGCTTCCAGTTATGACCATTACGCGTAGAATTTCGAAATGAAACCTGCCCAACTTTTGTAAGGAAGCTGTAAGGAATAAGCCTGCCAAATTTCAGCCTTCTACCTACACGGGAAGTTGGAGAATTAGTGATGAGTCAGTCAGTCAGTCAGTCAGTCAGTCAGTGAGTGAGTGAGGGCTTTGCCTTTTATTAGTATAGATGAAAATGAAATAACAGTCCATAATGAAAATAACATTAAAACAAGTAAATACAAATGAAGCAAAATATTTAGCAATTGATTAATTTGGCACTTTGAAATAAAGCAAGACTAATGCTTTTAAGGAAACTTCATATATGTAATTTTTTTTTACAATGTAAATAAAACTATATTTAAAAGAAGGCATGGCTTCCCAGAACAAATAAAATGTTTCCACTTTATGAGAAACAAGTATTAAAGGCCAACTATTTACTTTGGAATTAAGTTTAGCAGTAACATACAGCACGGAATGGCATATTAACATTTAAAAGAATATGGGTAAACATGAACATAGCAACAGTCCTGTTTTATAGGTAGTAAATAGAGTGACATAACTCTTTGTGCCAGGTAACTGATACAAGTCAGATGTATTAATACAGGGGAAAGAGAAAAAGGTATTCCTTTGTAAAAGCATACATTCGACTTATACTGTATGGCATGCTTGAAAATAAATGGATGAACACCAAATGCAAAACAGGTAAGATTTCCAAAATTGAGATATTATAAACTAATGTTTGGATAAGTTAGAGAATAAACCTAATGTTAAGGAAAATAATTAAGTGTGATGCAAATTGTATAATTAATTTGTAATGTAAATTCTCCTATTGATTCATATGTGTGTTTAACTGACGATATTGTTTCCATTTTAGGAAGCATGATTAGTATGATTTTGAAGAATGAGCAGTGATACAAACAATCTTTTTGTGTGTTCATCTATTGAAGTGCAAAGTAGCTAATTTACTTTAGATAGATAGATAGATAGATAGATAGATAGATAGATAGATAGATAGATAGATAGATAGATAGATAGATAGATAGATAGATAGATAGATAGATTGACTTTGTTTGTTCCCCCAGAGAAAACTAAAACTTTACAGACACCTAAGAGAGAAAAACATACATAATATATAAATACTGTACTATAACAAACATACAACAATCTCCTAAACATACTTAGGAACCTCTGGCTTGGATGCTGGAGACCTGCTGTTGTCAGTGACAGGCTTGTAGAAGGCAGTAAGATGGTCAGAGTTGTCCAGATGTCCATTTAAAGGGATTAATATTTGAATCCAGCAGGTTTACTTTGTTGTGTCCACAAAAGGAACACGGCGTTAGACATTTGTACCATCCAAAGTTGCCTAGTCGAATTCACCAGCATTCAAAATGACTTATCTTTACAGGTATTTATAACAGAGTGAATAATTTCTGTTGCTGAGTTTATAAGCAAATGGAATAGGATGATGCAACCCCTTCTAGAAAGTAAAACAGACAAATTTAGACAGCATTTCAAAGTTTGGATTGCAAATATCAGCTTTAATTGTAACATGCTCGCTTCTTAAAATTTTCATTTACATATAATAAATCTCCAGACCCTCTCCTGCTTTTTCCACTTCATCCGATCTTATTAGATAAAATCCGTCCATAATTAAACAGCATCTGAAATAGGGGGTTTAAGCCATTTCACCGCAGTAACAAAAATGCCACAGCACCTGAACTCGTTATAACTCACAATTAGATGTGAATAAGTTGTCTTTAATATTATAGTACCGGCAGAATGTCAGAACGGTTCCTTTCATATTTTACATGGCTCTTTTAGGTGCTCACTATCCTTAAAAAGACCACTCGTTATTACCACACTAGACGGAATTCTGTTTTGTGGCATTGCACGCATGTCATGTTTATAGGTGCCCATGCTGCTGCTAATGGAATGCCAGCTCATACTATGGGTAATGAAAACAATAAACACCATAACACAGCCCTCCCTTTGAAGTTGCTTCCCTATTGACTACATCCAACGTTTTGAAACGGTGCACAACTCTTCGAAATGGTGCAGTGGTCTTTGTTTCTGCTGCAGTCATGCAACAGGTGAGAAAGGGGTCTTGAGTGTTTTTCTCTTATGTGGCACAACAGGGATGTTAAATGTTGAGCTGTCAGATGGCACAGCATGGATGTTACTAATGTGCTGTCATCTGCACTTCTGTATGGTGATCTACTGATTACAAGTGAGCAGGCAAACAACCTTGTGTGGAGCTGCAGTTTTACAAGTTGTTCTTGGTTGTCACGTCTTCATTGAACTGACAGTGGTCCAGGTCTGAATCTCAGCTTTGAGACTCCCTTTATTGCTTCTCTATTAGGCTTCAGGGGGTGCCTAATTCTTTGCCTGCACAGTTTTATTCACCATCCCCAATTCACATAGCTCACCTAGGGGTCGGTGATAACTCGATCTGCCTCACTTTTTCACATCTCCATAAGCCGGAAGCACTGTCTGTGTCTGTGGAGCCAGACCAGTAGACCCTAGCAGATGGAGAAGTGTTAGTGGAGCTGCAGACATAGCAGTCCCTATGGTTGACTCATTCTTGGCTGATGCAAAATGTCAAAACCATTACAATATTCAATGTAACTGGACACAATATGAGAAGGTTGCTACAAAAATAAGAATGCACAACCTTGTTGTTTTTCTAAATTTTTCCAGCTCATGAAACGTTTTTGCATACTCTCTTGTGGAATATTCTATCTAAATTCTGAAACATAACTTCAAAGTGATGTCTTCAAAACAGGGTCTGCTAAAAAGTTAAAAACATTGGCTGCTTACACAGTGGACAGAATACAAGAAAAAAACACAGATTTTTCACCTTATTGTAGTTGTGATAACAACACAGCAATAAGGGATTACACAGAATAACAGTTAAAACTTTACACATAAATTTTGAAAAGATTTTGTAGATTCAGTTTATGAACATTCTCATATATATTAGTTTGTTTTCAGCTGGAAAAGACAGAATGGCCACAAGACAAAAGAAGAGCTCATTAGGAGCTGATAATAGATACAAACTATCAAGATATTAGCTTTGAAAACAAGATAATGAATGGGATCAGTATATACTTAAGGCCTCAGAAAGTATTTTAGATGACCCCAAATTTTTGTTGAGTTTTAGAGTTGGAAGGAGCAAAGTACAGATACAGACAGTAGCAGATTAATATTTTGATTTAGAGAGTCTGTTCGCGAACAAGTAAATAGGTAAGCCACTGTCCCTCATAGGCACTTACGTAAGTGCAACATCTGTTTCCTTCTAGGAAGGTTGGTGTAGCTACTATTTTGTTTACCATGTACCTTTTTATCCATTCTATTGTTCTTTATTCCTCTACTGTATCTTTTAATATAAACTATAATTTTTGTATTTGAGATTTTTTTAAGTCCATTCATTCTTGTTTAGTGTTGTTGTCAATGTGTTTCTTGATGCTAATATGTTACTTACTAGTTTTGCCTTGTGGTGTTTTAGTTTACTGTGTGTTTAAATTATATATACAGGTATATTGAGACTACAGTGACGTAAATGCATTGTCATTTTGGCTGGTTGTTTTGGTTGACTCAGATTACCAGTTCAGACATGTTGTTTGTTATTATCAGCACCCGTTGTCAGTCTTATAACACATTATCAGGTAAGGACTACAAAACATGGTGCTGCAGTAGAAGCAGTGTCCTAGTTTTCACCTGAAAAAGAAATAAATCAAATAGATATTTGCTTAGTGTTAGTTAGGGGAATCAAATCCAATATAATGTTCAAATTTTTGCTTTTTATTTTTTGACCTCAATTACTGTTTTTGTTCTTTTGGCTTGAACAATTGGCTTTTCTAGTTATTTTCTCATGTACTGATGTTCTGACAATCTCCTGAGCACAACTCTGACTTTTCTTTTTCTCCTGGATATTTTATCAAAAATCAGATTTTATTCAAAGAATTTATTCTCAATCCAGCATCAGATCATAACCTGTTGCCAGAACATCTTCAATACGTCTCAACAAGTGCCTGAATTCTATGGGAGGGATGTGATATCATTCTTTCATGAGGAATTTCGTAACTTGCAGTTATAAAGATGGTCTTGGAAAAAGTTGCCTCAGGCATGCTACTCTTCCACTCAATCAGACTAATACTGTTTGATTGGAACTGCCATGGTTTGTACTCTCATTGTTATCATGCTCTTTAAACCATCCACTGATTCCATTATAGCAGTGGTTCTCACACTCAATTCAGGGGACCCCTTATGGCTACAAGGTTTGTTCCAACCAACTTCTGTTTTTCATTGAATTCTTTGCCTAAATAAGCCAAACTTTTATTTTTCAGTTTCTGTGTTTTGTGGTAAAGGTAGAAATTACAAAACTAAGTCTGGTACATTTTTATAAGAATGTACAAAGAATGTAAGTATGTTTATCTATCTATCTATCTATCTATCTATCTATCTATCTATCTATCTAT
>JANRMT010028174.1:101202421-101213708 GCA_026402145.1 Polypterus bichir lapradei | reverse complement strand
ATAGATAGATAGATAGATAGATAGATAGATAGATAGATAGATAGATATCTGTGTCTTTAGGCTGAGGGCTCTAAGGGTCCTACTATATCGACCCTGATTCTTTCAAAGGGAACATCAATTAAGGGAAGGGGAACAAGAGGAGCATGGTCCCTCCTAGGAATTTGCTGCAATTGACATTCCGGACAAGAAATAAAATTTCCCGGCCAATAAAATCTAAGCTTGATCCACTGTAAAGTTTTGTCGGAGCCTAAATGGCCTCCAAGGAGGTGGGCATGTGCTAACTCACAAACCTGCCGCCGGTAGGTTCATGGAATTAACAACAGTTTCCGGCCCTCCCCCTCATGCTTCATGACCCGATATAATAGATCATTTTCTATTACAAAGTGAGGTCCCTGTGGCGTGGGCTGATGAGTGCGTTGGCCGTTGACGAGAACCACTGCATTTTTTGCAGATTTTAGGGAGTCGTCATTCCATTGCTCCCTTTTGAAAGAAACCATTATCTCTAAATTGAAAGTGTATTTCGGAGAGAGGGTCCGGTCTGACCTCAAGGGGTGGGGATTCCTCCTGACTCGTCAAGGCGCGTGTAGATGACGTGTCCACCTGTGACAGTCCAGGAATCTTCCCGTCCTCCTCATGGGCTTCCGTACCTCTCTCCGCCGGCTGATTACATGGCGTGGAGCCAGCTTGAGACAGGTCATCCCCATCTATAACTAGGCCTAAGCTTTGAATGGGAGTAGTCAATAGTCTACCGCATTTATTATCAGACCAGTCCTGCCCCAGAATTACTGGAAAAGGTGGATAGGGAGGATTGCCATGGGAAATTTTTTAAGCTATCCTCCCTGACTAACGAAACATATGACGGTTTTGTACTTATGGATGTCTCCGTGTATACACGTAATACTGGTCTTTACTTTAATCCGTTGTCGTGGTAAGACATATCGGCAATAGAAATGTTGCTGCCGGATTCAAACAATACCTCAGGTTTATAAGCATTAATGACTACGGGTCCCATATTTGACACCATCAGGGGGTAGGTAAGTGCACATAAACTGCCTCTCCCCTTCCACTTGAGTGTTTTGAGGACCTGAACCATATCTGACTATTGTGGTTTTAAATTCTGTAAATGTAGATTTTTTTTTACTTCTACCTGAGTAAATATTTTCTTTTTTTTCTTTTACAAACATCTGAGTAAAGTATTTATTTAGTTTATTCACTATTGCAGCCATTACATTAAGCCCTTTTCGTTTCATCCCCAGAAACCAGCTCACATCTGTGCGTCTCTTCCACACTCTCCTTTAGATTAAGTACCACCCCGGATTTACTATATGGAAGTGGAGCCTGTCCCATGTCGTTCCTGACCACCGGACGAACTTGCCACCCTGAAACTTAGCCCTGGTACTTTCCCACCTGGTTAGGTCTTTGTTCTTGTCCCGGTTTCTTCTGGGAACCCATCCTGCCAGCTAGGCCACTATGATAAATAGTGCCAAAAGACATGATAAAGGTTTGGAGCAGCCTCCCGTATAATGGATCCTGGCTGCTAAAATTGAAATGATTCAACAGAGATGTTCACAAGACTGAGACCAAATCAGAACTGATCAAAGTCAAGAAAGACGATGGCTTTAAAGACCCGTTCAGAAAGTGACGTCATCTTTAGGGCCAGAACCAGACGTGATGTCCGTGGGACCGGAAGTGAAGTCATCTCTGGGGCCGGAACTGATGTTGTCGAGGAGCAGAAGTGACTTCATCTCTGGGGCCGGACCCTGGAAGTGGTGTCATCGAGGGTGCCGGAACCTGGAGGGATTTCCCGGGAACGGTCTTTAAGTAACTGAGAAAGACAGTCAGCACACTCCACCATCTGTGGTAGGTGGTGGTATTACAATTATTCAAGCCCTTTGGCTGCCTCCTACTCATACTTGTGTGACAATATATATACACACACACACACACACACACACACACACAAACACAAACATAAACACACACACACAGGTTTGTTCCTAATACTGTTAAGTTACTTAAAACAGCAAGACAGTGCTACAGTAGTTCATCACACATTCGATTGAAGGTACACCAAGTGCCACCACAGGATGCTTAGATGAGGAATAGAATGGATTAGTAGTTATCAATTAACATGATAGCTATAATTAATGAATAAAATATGGTGCATTTAATAAAAACAGAGTACCATGCTAGAGTCATAATTTAAATTCTGTGACAGAATGGATTTTGCAGACCTTGTAGCTGATTATTCCAGAACTTGGGGTCATACAGTTAAATACTATGCTTTTTTGTTTATTTTGGATTTTTAGGCAGGTATGTACATTGTAATAAAATGCATTCTCTAGCATAGGATTTAATACCTTTGCTAAAGTAAATGGAGTCTAACCCATTTTGAACTTTTCTGTGTCAATGGAAGAATTTTAAAATTGACTCTACACATTACTTGAAGTTAGTGCAATAATTTAAGACATAGCCCTTCAGTAGACCTATTTACTTGTTGCCATGTTGCAGCAAACTCATTTTTCAAAAACTAATTGTAATTTAACCTTTGCAAAGGACAAACAATTGCTTTTCATTAAAGAGAACAGACAGACAGCACAGAAGACAGAAAAGATTAGGAATACTTACTTTACTGACAAATAAGAAACAATCTGTAGCTGAAACCAGGACACGGCCAAGAGAGATTTGCTCAGCTAAACCAACACACAACCGGGCCAAAATAGAAATAAAGGAATAAAAATAACAAATGGGTTGGAATGCAGTAAAGTCACTATTGAGCTGGCAAGCAACTGAACTATAACAAACTGAACAGTCAGAAGGGGCCTTAGCAGCTGGAAAAAATGTAATGGATGCAATAGTGAATAAACTAAATAAATATTTTACTTAAGTCAAGTCAAGTTAAGTTGGGGAGCATGCATTGGTACAGTGCGTTGCCACACCCATTACACGGCGAAACAACTCGGGATCCTCATTTGCAACCCCCCAGGCAGACACGCGGTCCAGTCCCACCCTCCGGAAATCACTCTCTATCTGCCGCAGCCAGGTGTTACGTTAGCGACCCCTTGGCTTGGTCCAGCCACTTAGATCTCCAACAATGAGGATCTTACGAGCCGGATCACCCTCGGGGAAATGTGCCACATGGCCATAGTGCCATAACTGATGCTCCCTCATAATGCAGGTAATGTGCCTCATTCGGGACTCCATGAGCAACCGCTCATTTGACACAAAGTCAAACCAATGGTACCCATGGATTTTCCGGAGAGACACAGTACTGAAGGAGTCCAGACATCTTCTCAGGTCACTGGATAGCGTCCATGTCCCACAACCATATAGCAAGACAGGAAGCACCAGGACTCTAAAGACTTGGACCTTCGTCGTTTTGCATAGATATCGGGAGCACCACACACCCCTTTCCAGCGACCTCATGACCCCCCCATACTCTCCCAATCCATCTACTGACTTCACAGGAAGAGTCACCAGAGACATGAATGTCACTGCCAAGGTAAGTAAACCTCTCAACAAGGTCAACACTCTCTCCGCAGACAGACACACTGCAAGCCCAGACACTCAGACTCCTCACTCAGTCTGTTGCGCGTCCTGATCTGAGCCTCCATTGACTCTGAGAAGATCACAGCATCATCAGCAAAGTCAGGATCCGTGAATCTTTCTTCACCAACAGATGCCCCACAGCTGCTGGACCTCACGACCTTGCCCAACATCTAGTCCATACAAGCATTGAACAGAGTAGGAGCAAGAACACACCCCTGACGAACCCCAGAATCAACTTGGAAAAACACAGAGGTCCTGCCTCCACTCTGCACAGCACTCACAGTACCAGTGTAAAGGCCAGCCATGATATCCAGCAACCTCGAGGGGATCCCTCGAACCCTCAGGATATCCCACAGGGCAGCTCGATCAACTGAGTCAAACGCTTTGCGAAAATCGACAAAGGCTGCAAAGAAACTCTGCCGATATTCGCGTTTGCGCTCCATGAGAACCCTTAGCTCTTTACTTTACAGATCAGAACTTTACTCAGATGTTTGTAGTACTAGGGTGTTGTACCGTGTTAGCCATTATGAATGTAGAGAAGAGCCAAGCAAAATGACACCTTTTATTGGCTAACTAAAAAGATTACAATATGCAAGCTTCCGAGGCAACTCAGGCCCCTTCTTCAGGCAAGATCAGTTGCCTCAAAAGCTTGCATATTGTAATCTTTTTTGTTAGCCAATAAAAGGTGTCATTTTGCTTGGCTCTTCTCTACACTCAGATGTTTGTAAAAGAAAAAAGTAAATAGTTACTCAGGTAGAATTAAAAAAAAATTCTACATTTACAGATTTTAAAACCACAATAATTAGATATGGTTCAGGTCCTGAAAACACTGAAAAATGACTGGGTCTGATAGGGTTTTTCCAAGAGAGTAGAAACAATGAAATATTAGTATTTATAAAAATCTGCTTAGCATATTCCAAAGGTCGCTTAAGAATGGTTAAGAATCTGAGGACTGGAAAGCTGCCAAAGTGATTTTAAAACACAAAGAGCAAAGAATTAATGGTCATTTCTCATAATCTTAACTCATCTATGACCTCAAGACTGCAGTCTGACTCCTTTCCTGTTTTTCTTATACACAAATGACTACAGGAGTTCACACAAACATAGACATATCCTGAATTATGCAGATGACTCTATCATTGTGAGACTCCTACAAAATAGGAAGGACAGCCATGAACCTATTGTTGATGAGTTTGTTCAATGGTGTGATCATGCCTTTTTACAGATAAATATCTCTAGGACTAAGGATATGGTTGTAGACATTAGGTGCTCCCCTCCTCCCTAACCCTCAACAATAATAAAAGGAGGAACTATGGACTATGAACTATGGACTATGGACTTGGTGGAGCAACACAAATATTTAGGGACAATCATTGATAACAAGCTAATCTTTAATCTCAACAAATTTGTAAGCAGGGACAGAGAGGGGTATCCTGTCTTAGTAAACTCAGTTGTTTTACAAGAAGACTAAACCATAATGATACTTTTATTAAATCTGTTGTTACATTTGCTTTAGTTGGTTTGGCCACTTCAGCATTAAGAATATAAACATATTTAAACATCATTGTAAAAAGTATCAGTAAAATTATTGGTTTACAGCAGACCTCTGCCACTGAGCCACATTACAAACAGGTTAGAAATAAGACCAACTCAGTTCTGTGACACAGAAGACATCACATTTTTCCTAAAATTCAGTTGCAAACAGGATGCAAATTTAGGTTGCCAAGGGTAAAGAGCATATGATTTAAGAACTCTTTCATTCCAAGACCTATAAGCATTTTGAATTATGTTAAGGTAATTACTCTGCCTTGTATTAATTTTGAGTGTGTGTACTTATGGTAACACTGGTTGTCAGTTATTGTGCCATTGCTTATTTTCTTGTATGTTTGTAACAGTCCCTTATGTTTTGTATTTTTTTTCTGCAAACTAATTGCTTTCCGTAATAATAAAGTCTTCATATCCACCTAGAAGAGTAACAAAACAGATTCATATACCATGCAGAAATTCAGAAACTATAAATAAATGAAACAACTATTTATATGAAAATAATATACTAAGTAAGAGAAGATAATATTCCATATTGGTAAGGTCATCACTGGAGATACCCAGGAGTAACTCCAGTGCTCATATGCCCTTAGAGCACTACACTTCTAATTTGTATTAATGACATTGAATCTGATATAGTTTGTAAAATTATGAAATTCACATGTATTTAAAATAGCTGATAATCAGGAGGCTGCAAATACAATCTGTCAGTTCCTTTCCTTGTTCTCTTGGACATCCATCCAACTCAGAGAGCTATGAAATCCTTTTCTGACATCTCCAAATGTTCTTTTGTGAGACAGTAGTCATAAAAAAAGCATCCCAGAGTCTGCCTGAAAATGAGGATCACCAAAGTAACATCTCAGCTTTGGTTTCTGCATACTTAGACAGGTTTAGCTGAAAATGTTGCTTCCTGTACATCTCAACAGCCTCACGTAAAGGTACAAGTTTAGGTTTGGCTCTTAAATGTCTTTAAAAAACCCATCTTTGTTTACACGTTTTAAGCAAGATTGCTACAAATACCACCACCAAATAGATGTAACCTTATTAAGCAATAACCCTTCCTGACTTTACACTCATATACAGTGTGTACCACCAAGCAGAGAATAAGAATGAAGACACATCCATAAAATTTAAAAGGAACCTTGCTTTCACTGCCCTGTCCTGAGGCCATAACACCATCTCAGTCCACAGACCATACTCGGAAACCACTCTTTATTGTCTTCAGACGGTATATAAAGAACATGCAAACTTACTGATTTCACCTCCACACCACATGCTTGGGATCTTGCTGCTCTGACCCGAGATATAAAATCTTCAGTACCTTCTTAGAAAGGAAAATTCACATTTTGGGTTACTACTCAATTAGCATTGTCAGCCTGTGTCCATAACCATATTTATTAGATTTTATAT
Organism: Polypterus bichir lapradei; assembly: GCA_026402145.1. Lineage (NCBI taxonomy): Eukaryota > Metazoa > Chordata > Cladistia > Polypteriformes > Polypteridae > Polypterus > Polypterus bichir. The sequence continues at coordinate 101,207,204 of JANRMT010028174.1, read as the reverse complement.
GTAAGTAAAATGATCATATTAAACAAATAGAAAATGAAGGAATAGTTTGGTCGAATCTATTGGAGAATATAAATATTGATTTTTGACAGCAGAGTGCACATTCCTCTTAAGCTATTACATTGTCCTAGGAAAGACTAAAAATGACAGTGGCTCGGGATGTATTTTAATTATAAGCACACTCAAACAAAAAAATAAAGCTACTTGTTATAGCCGAGAGAAAACCCTGCTGTGTAATTTGAGGAAACAAGATGATCTTTAGTACACATGGCTCTTTAGTGTGGCACTCATATGTTCAAAGACTGCCCTGGAGCAAATCACATTGCTGGTACAAATGCATTCAGTTTGTGCAAAGACACCAACATTAGCAAATGCACACCCAGGATCCTGCCTGCTCTAACTGGCATGTATGCAGGAGATAATGTGGGGAAGTTAACAGAGCTTGGAAAATGTGATTTAAAAATAAGAGGTAACTAAGGATGACATTATTTAATTTTACTTACATTTTGCATTATGTGGAATTAATCAATAATGTCAGTCAATGGAAACAGTACTAAATGTACAAACTACTTGGAAGAAAGTACCAGGACATGAACACTGACTACTTGGGTGTCACATTTTACATCTTGCAGTGAACTAAAAGGTTGCTACAGTGGTGGATAGAGGCAAAGATTCATTCTGAATGCATTAGAATATTTGTGTTGGTTATCTGGCATTAATCTGACAGATATTTACATTATATAAAAACTGATTATTCTTTAGGAATCAAATTAATTAGGAGGTTATATGTATCTTTCTGCTGTTGTTTATAGCCTAACTACGTGCTGTTTATTTTTAACTAATAATCTGTATTTGTCTTAATGTGCTAATCCATTTCACACATGCAGATATGCAGCATTACATTCCAACTTCAATTGTATATATAATGAATTCAGATCAAGAATTCCTGGAAATTCTTCACAAGATATTCACCCAAGTTTACTTATAAGATATGATATAAGTAATTTGTACATTTTGTAATGTGTTAGCTATTTTTAACCAATGGCAAGAAAACTATTCATCTCAGTTACCACCAGACCTTTCTATTTACCGCTTTTCTCACAGCTGATGTTTTCCAAAACTGGACCAGGTTTACATCTTTTAAAGTTCCTGAAGCTTTCCGAAATAGTAAAATGCCATAGTATACAGGTTTAGTTCCTTGCTTCTTTATGGCTCTGTTATTTTAAATTTCCTATACATGCTGCTGGTTATGTCTTAAATCATCTGTGTAATTTAAGGTACTGCAGAAAATAATTAGTAAGAACATAATCAGAATCATTAAAATGAGCACAATAGTTGAATGATGTTAAACGGATTCATGTATTTTCATTTAGATAGAAAAAATGCTATATTCAGTGTTTGTGATTTCACAATTTCCACCCTTTGTCTGGGATGACAGTATAATGTGTGAATGCTATCAAGGCAGAAATTTGGAGTGTTGTCTTGCTAGGTATGAACAAGTGACTCTATGAGATCATTAACCTAGGAAAGGAGCTACTGATTGTTGACTTTCTATTTGATGTTTGGAGTAGTACAATAATAACATCACTTTAGCTTTAGTTTTGGTAATCAGTAATGAGGACAACACATGAAGGATATTGTAAGTCTACAGTATATGGAAAAGTTAATATTGAATCAACTTCAATAAAGGACTATTGTTATTGTAGCTTATACTTTGGCCATCCAAGTGGAATATAAATACTTGTGCCTTTCAGATTTCAGCTGGTTATTTTCTGTGTGATACGTCTTGTCTGTATGGATTTTATATAAGTACTGCCCCTTATCCCAAAGATGTGCAGGAAAGGTTAAATGGCGACTTGTGGGAGCCCTAAATTGACTAGTGTCTCTTCCAGATTTAGAACACGTCTTAATCTTGAAGGTATTTGGAAACCTGTAACGAAAAAACAGATTTCAAATAACTTTTAATTGATTCAGCAGGGTTTAAAGTAAGCATTATCACAAAACAGAACAATTTGCCCATTTGCTTGGATGCTACATAATCAATAAAGGAATTTGTAATAATAATGAAATTCAAATGTTTTACCTTCAGATTTTGTAAGGCAGGGGACATTACAATTCAAGCACTAAACAAATCTGTTTTCCCGTGTTCCTTTATTAAGCTCAACACTTTATTACTTAGGTCAATCTTGGTGGTAGTTCTTGGTAATGGTACTTTCCATCTCACCATTGTAGTTGTGGTTTGTTTGCCACTTTTCCTCATCATTATTTGAAGTCAACCCATGGATTTTGAAAGATAGTTTACACTTCATTACAATCAGGAGACATTGATTTATTCAAGTATTAGGTTCTCCCTTCCCTTGAATTACTTTAAGAGGCAGAGGATATGAGACTCTCAAGTTTCAGTAGTTCTGCAATGAGAGTACTGCCTCCCTCACTTTATAACTATAGACACAAGGTTACAGTAGCTCTTAGCAACTTAAGTAAGTGGTGTGAGGAGTTCCAGTGTGAAACAGGCTCTTATTTGTGTATTTAAACATGCTTATTGAAACTACTGTAGTTCATGAAGGTATTGATCTTACAGTGCTAACAAGGATAGGCAGGTCTTCAGTATAGATCTGAACATTAAGACAGAAGGAGTCTTAAAATTAAATAATGAAAGATTTTCAAAAACAAGAAGCCAAAAAGCTGAAGGAGCATTTTTTGAAATTTGGGTAATTGTACCAGAGAAGAGTAAGCAGGTTGGTTTTAAAATATCTCAACAGTCAAGCAAATTCATAATGCATCAGGAATCTTTACTAAATAGTTTTATAAGTGAATACGCAAATTTTACTGATACAAGAAACCAGTGTCAACAAGCTAAATAAGTGGTAATGTAGTCAGAGAGTAAAAGTATTAGTTAAAAAGTAAAATCTAATAAAAAATCAACAGAAAATTAAATTACATTAACACCTCATCAAAAAGAATATTGTAATGTCCCTTTCCAGGCGGAAGAAATAAACCACAGAGGCAAGTGGTTGTAAGTAGTCCAAAACAAAGGTTTTATTGCTCTTTTGTCCTAACTGGACAATGCAAACTCAGAAAAAAAAAAAACAACGGTGCCCAAAAAAAACAGATGAAGAACAAGCACGTATCAAACACCTGATTCTGCAGACAATGTGTCTTTTAATTTATGGTACACGCTTCCTCAGTTTGTTTGCCCAGTTGATTTCATACAAGGGATGCTATTGGCGGATGGCTGAGAAGCTACCCAATCAGAGCATGTATTACATATTAAATAAAGCTCCTCAATGATATACGTTATGCTTCCTGCGTGGTGCTTCGCACATTTCAAAGCTCTAACAGCCCGTATTGATTTTTGATTGTTTGCTTTTATCTGCACCTGACGGAGGGGGTGTGAGCAGAGGGGCTGTTTGCACAGAGGCTGTTTGTTTAGAAGATAGGGGCGCTCCTCTAAAAAATGCTGAAAAGACTACCTTCACATTGATCCCTTCATTGCATCGGCTTTATCACGGTGCTTCGTTTACCTAAAAGCCCAACAGCCCTATTGATTTTTGTTTACTTTTCTCTCTCTGATATTCTCTGCTCCTGACGGTGCTCCTTTGAAGAGGAAGATATGTTTGCATTCTTTTAATTGTGAGAAAGAACTGTCATCTCTGTCTTGTCATGGAGCACAGTTTAAACTTTTGACTAAAGGGTGTTATTTCATGGCTAGAGGGCTCTAATAATGTTAAAAAACGTATTTAGAAAGTCATAAACAGGTTTTCTATGCTCTAACTGTGAAAATATTTATAAATAAAGATTTATAAATAAAGAATCCTACTTCGTGGAAATTCATTTATCTGTCTGGAGTGGATTAACCGCGACAAACAAGGGTTTACTGTATAACTGAGCGGAGAATATTTACAGTATAAACAGTGTAGGAGAGTTTCTAAGGGCTTAAAATATATAAAAATAACCTTACAAACATATGGTTTCTACTTCGCGGATTTTCACCTATCGCGGGGGGTTCCTGAATGCAACCCCTGCGATCGAGGAGGGATTACTGTACTAGCAAAATACCCGCGCTTCGCAGTGGAGAAGTAGTGTGTTAAAGAAGTAATGAAAAAGAAAAGGAAACATTTTGAAAATAATGTAACATGATTGTCAATGTAATTGTTTTGTCACTGTTATGAGTGTTGCTGTCACATATATATATATATTGTGGTACCCGGCCGGGACGCCCAGGAGGACCGGAGGAGGGCTTGTACCTCCTCCAGACCGTGAGGGGGCGTCCATCCTGGTTATGTTGGGGGCCTCGGGTAAAGGGCTTGGAAGCCCAGCCCTGTAGGGACCCGTGGCCACCACCAGGCAGCGCGCCAATGCCTGAATATACCGGGAACCCAGCACTTCCGCCACAGGAAGTGCTGGGGGGAAGACGACAGGGGACACCCGGACTGCTTCCGGGTGCGCAGCCGGCACTTCCGCCACACTGGGGCGTGGCTACGGAGGAAAGCCGGGAAGCAGCAGGAGCCCATCCGGGTTCCTATTTAAGGGGCCGCCTCCCTTCAGTCTATGGTGGATGTCGGGTGGAAGTGGACAGAGCTAGAGAGAGGACTGGAGGCGGCCAGGAAGGCACAAGGACTGTGAGCCCTGGATATTGGGGAATCGGTGCAAGAGGCACTAGGGTTTGTGGTGCACGTGACTTTATTAATTGTATATATTGTAAATAAACAGTGTGTTGGGTGCAAGAACGATGTCCGTCTGTCTGTGTCCGGGCCAGCGTCCACAATATATATATATATATATA
>JANRMT010028174.1:101081814-101182421 GCA_026402145.1 Polypterus bichir lapradei | reverse complement strand
CGCTGCGAAGCGCGGGTATTCTGCTAGTCTTAAATAAACTCAGGCTAAAAGCCTATCATCTTGCAACTGTCAGATGAAAAGTTTAAAGTCTTCCAAATGCCTTATGCAGAGGTGCTTTGATAAGAATATGTGTGCAATCAATTGCACCACTGGTATTCATTTGCAAATCATACATTGTGTTTAGAAGTAAAAAATTTTATTTAATCTTACCCACATTTTATACAGGGTATGATTAATTAACTCGTTGAATATATCTTTGTCAAAAATAATTTTCTAACAATAGCAAAGCTGGTATAACATGAAAGGAGGAAAAGTCTGTATCCCCATTTTATGTCTTTACATTGTGGTCTAAAAAGTATATTTACTAGCAGACCCCAAAGCCAAAGAAGTTAAAATACTCAAAAATATGAAAGCAACATTGAAAAAGGATAGCACAAGAAAGTACCAAATGTCAAACAAATAGTGAAGATAAACCCCAGCTGCCTTGCTGGGCTTAGCTATCACAATGTTTACCCACCTGTATGCCTGGCAGGGTGCTTTACGCACTTTCGGAGTTAAATAAAAAACAACCCCCTTTTATCATTCAATACCTAAGGCCTCACTTCCTTTCACAGGCTGGACCCTTATTTACCCAACAACTTGCACAAGCTCATTGGTCTGGTATCAGGAAGGAGCTGTTAGGCCCTGGCCATGAAACACCTTCTGAAAGGTTTTGGGAATAATTTATGGGGTTAAGACTTGGGTCTGTGAAGATAAACTTCTAGCATACATCAGACTGACCCCAGGTGTCCTGGCAATTCTGGACCCAAATTCTTAGCATAATCTCCAGATCACCTAACCATTCAACTACAGTAAATATTAGGATGCTAGGTATAAACTATAGGTCAACCAGTTGCCACCTACTGCACTAGGAAAACTTTAATATTGTCCCCCATGATCTTTCAATACTGTAGCAGCCTGATGTGGTGATAACAACAACAACAACAACATTTATTTATATAGCACATATTCATACAAACAGTAGCTCAAAGTGCTTTACATAATAAAGAATAGAAAAATAAAAAACATAATACAAAAACAAAATAAATCAGCATTAATTAACATCGAATAAGAGTAAGGTCCAATGGCCAGGGGGGACAGAAAAAACAAAATAAAAACTCCAGACGGCTGGAGAAAAAAAAATAAAATCTGTAGGGATTCCAGACCATGAGACCGCCCAGTCCCCTCTGGGCATTCTACCTAACATAAATGAAACAGTCCTCTTTGGATTTAGGGTTCTCACGGAAAGGCGTGATGGTTGGACTACACTAGCATGACTATATAATTAACCTTAGTCAGTGCATCCGGCCATTAGGAGGATTCATTGCCAGACTCCTGAACACTGAACACTATAAAAGTTATCACCACACAGGTGAAAATTATATGCATAGATTATAGCAGTTTCTTACATATAACAATTTGAGGAAACTCTCATTATACATAGCAATGCTGTTCTACACAAACATTTGTGCTGTGCATGGTCACTAAATGCAGTTTTTTCATGTCTTTTTAAAAATAACTTTTAGTCTAAAACCATATTTGTCGGCACCACTTCTGTAGAAAGAACAGATAATTGAATACACTCTACTCATATATACGAGTAAATAGAAGGTAATGTTGCTCATATAAACTGCTATTTCATCCTGCCTGCACATTCAAAATATGACTTATGATTATAATCTTCTGGCAGCCCTATGTACTCTAACCACTTAGCACCCTATTGCAAGTGCACATCTTCCACACATGTGGCATGAGATGTGCATATGAATATTATGCTAAGAAGTCATCTTACTGTGGTAGAGCAAATTTACATTTCATTTTTAAAACCAAAAGACAATGAGCATCAAATCCTGTTTGCATCAAATTTCACAGATTTATTTTGTACTGAAAAGAAAGTGGGTCAAGACTTATGGGAATCTAGATATAAACATATTAGGAAAAGGTTAATAGGAAAATAAACCTTAGAATTGTATAACAGTTGAGTCACATGCAACACTAACTAACAAAATTAAAAAATATAAATTTCTTCATCACATTTGTGATGGGCAGAAGGTATTTCTTCCTTGGCCAGTTTTTATCAAAGTTGTCATAATGCTGCATGAGCAAAGTCATAAAATGTGTTCTCTATTTGCTTAATCAAATTTGAGCTTTTTTAAAAAGGCTGAATAAACTTAAATCCACCATTATAACGATGACAGAGCTGTTCTTGTTGAAGCAACGACAGGAACTCCCTGGTAATTGACAATGAAGAAGTGCACCTGCCTTAGGTCATTGTATGATTTGCTACTAATAAATGCAAGTTGAACTTTTCTTTCCATGTTCATTAAGGATGACTTGAATGACACCTAAAGGTTGGCTTAAATTTTGTATGAATTCACTTCCAATAAGTTTGCTAGTTGTAACATAATTTTGTCAAACTGTAAGGAAGATTTAAACTGAATACGTCAGAATTTTAACCAGATTTGCTAAAAATACTAATCAACTGGATTTGAGAAAACTAGGTAACTATACAGTTCATTGTAGAATTTTCTTTCAGGCAATAGTGTTTAGTCATAATTTCTTTTGCTTTTTAAACATGTTGCTTAGTGAATAAAACAGCACATTGCTTAGTGAATAAAACAAGAAAGAAGAAAAAGTCATATATTTTATCGTATTTGTCACTGTGGCACAGTGGTGCTCCTCATTAATCGAGTTAATGGGGTTTGAACCTTTTCCTGGTCACTGGGTAGAGTTTTCATGTTTTTTTCTCTCTCTCTGTACGGGTTTTATTTAGGTTCCTTCAATTTCCTCTCAACATCCCAAAGGTTAAGTGGTGAATCTAAGTTGGCTTTGTATGAGTGTCAGTAAGTGTATGAGCTTAGCAATGGACTTTCTCCCAGTCCAGAATATTTTCTTAACCCATACCTATTGACATGGAGATTGATTTTAGGTCCCCCATGGCCCTAAACAAGATTCAGCATGTTGGACAATTTATTTATGTACAGTATTTATTTATTTATATTAGTTACTTTCAAGTGTTCATTGGTAGTTAATTAAAATGACATGTGTATTAAAGCTGGCATAGTTCCATAAGCCTGCGGTGGGTTGGCACCCTGCCCGGGATTGGTTCCTGCCTTGTGCCCTGTGTTGGCTGGGATTGGCTCCAGCAGACCCCCGTGACCCTGTGTTCGGATTCAGCGGGTTGGATAATGGATGGATGGATGGATAGTTCCATAAGTTAACATTAATGATGATGTCTAAAATGTCTGTGACTAGAAAAACAGTAATAAAGAGAAACTTTATTTTCTATAGATCTAAATTGATAGTTGAATTGTTATTCATTGGACCGTATGCCACCATGAAATAAGGGGGCCCAGTCACTTATAAGTTAGCACTTCCAGTTCACTTTAAAGTTCATCCTGTATTCTAAGTCTCTTACTGCTGTGTTTATTTTTGGTCTGTTATACTGCTTCCACTGATCTGAATTGAAACAATGAATCTGAATCTGTATTTCACAGTCTCTCTGGAAGGTATTTACTGTTGAATATTTGGCCCATTGAAAGGGTAATGACTCAGAGAAAGGCTTGCGGGTTCCTCTCCATGTTATCCATGTCCCCCATTTACTGCATTCTTTCTATTTGTTCTTCATTAGGAAGCCAGACTGACATGTCCTATTATGATTTGCTAAACTTTACAGGGTTTTTTCTGTGTTAAATACATTTTCTGGACTTCTGTTTAATCTTTTCTGAGTTTCTTTTTCATTTGGAATTATAGTTCTCATGATTTAATTTAATTTCAAAATTTTGAATTTCTCACAGCACCATTTTGTTTCCTGTAGTCGCTGCCAGTTTGTTGTTTCATTGTCATTAAAAGACAGATTGACAAGTTTCTTGATAATAAGTTACTGGGGCTATGGTCCTGGAAGTCTTTAACATGATGATTAAAAATCTCCACCACGTAGTTACTGCTGTCCAGGATTGTCGATTCTTGTCTAAAGTATTTTGTGGCATGTTTTATAGTGCTTCTACAAAAGTTTTAATGACTTTTTTGCGTTTTGACAGTGTCATTTAGTTAGTTTAAATGTCTTGGCTTTAGATATGGGTTTGTTTCTTGTTTAAGATCCAGTCTCATCTGCTGGTACTTATCCCATTCTAAAATTTTGGTGTTTCCTTTACATCACTGTAAGAAAGCAGATCAATTTCAGAGGTTCATTAGGAAACTATTTCACCATTCCCTGGGAAATGGCAATGTTTTGCAAAGATTAAATAAGTAGTAAACTCACCTCAGCAATTTAACATGTTGTTAAAATGTTTAAAAAAAACTTAATGTAATGGTCATAATTGCATTTTTCCAAATTTCCATGATATGCTCAATGCAGTTTCTTATCTAGAAAAATATTTTTTTGGAGTATGTGAATTTTGTTTCTACCTGCACTTAGAAAAATGTTACTGCTCAAAGTTTGATCTTTGATAGCTCATGAGATGTAAAACAGATTCTCACTTGTGTTTCATTTAAGAATCACCTTTGTCACAGATTTTTCTCCTAAAATTCCTTAGGAGCAATAGCTTAGATAAAAAGGAGACATGAGATTCAGGTGAGGTAAAATGTTATAAAATTGAGAATTTGGTTTGAAAAGCACCATTATATTTTGTGAATTCTCTTTCTAGAATTGTTTTAATCACTTTTAAGACTTTATATTTTTTACTTATTATTGGACTGATGCTTTGATGCAGGTGAAAAAAGTATGTCTAAATGTACAAAATGCCAAAGTGCTAAAGTACAAAAAATAAACTTGGTTGGACTAATGATAAGTATATTTCAAATGTATTAAATTGGAACAATTGCCGTTAGCCCATTTCCAAGTTGCTTGGGCAAGCCTTTTTAACCTTGCAGTGCTCTAGTTATACCTTTGCTCGTATGCAGCTTAAAATTTTCAGTTCTGCCTTGGAGCTTGAAGGCTAAAGCCATTTGAAGCAGCCATTTGATTGTTTATTTGTGATGAATTTATAGGATATGTGAACTTGCATGTTTCTATGTTTTGGAGTATCATAAATCACATTGATTACTTACAGAATGTACAGTATGATTTCGATCTTTGACCACTGAGTAAAAACTAGAAATGTATGAATGTTCATTTGCATTTCTGCTTTTGGTTTTGAGTTAATATTGAGATATCATGTATTTGGTGGTAGTACTATATGACAAAATAATATATCATCATTTTGAGTGTTTATATGGCATTATTTGGCTGACATTTTATAATTAATGGTGCCCTTAGCCTAATACATTGTGAAATGTAGTCTGTGCCTCTGTCCCCTGCTCCCTCACAGAAAGACTACTGGAGGTCATCTCCTTCCTCACCTGCCCTCCAGTGCTACCTGCTGCTCCAATCTTTTATAACTCTTTCATTGTAATTGATGAAAGATCCTTTTCATGCTATGTTCTCTGTCTGCATATTTATACCTTCAGCTTCACACCATTCACTTGGGGGTCAAAGGCAACATCATCTGCCACACTTTATCCACTCAGTCAAGCGATCCAAACCAGGATCCTTCAGGAGATTCACAGATGGCCATGCACACATACAAATGGATTTAAGCAGAGGAGCAGCTGTTCTCTCTCTCTCTCTCTCTCTCTCTCTCTCTCTCTTTTTTACAAATACCTGCAGAATTACCATGCGGAGTAATTGTCTATTTCCTCTGTACAGACAAATCACTCACTTTCTCCCAGGTGCTTGTGCCTGCAGCCCATCTCCTTCCCCTTCTCTGCCTGCAGTTACATAGTCTAGAAATCCAGCCACCCACTCATTCATCAATTTTAAAATCTACAAGATTAAAAAATTTGTTTTCAACAAATGAAGAGGACTTACAGTGGATTGCATTGTACATTTGAATGCTAATATTTCTGATTAACAAATTTGAGCAAACGTGTTTCTTTCTTAATTGTAGAGATTATGCCGCCACCAAAGAAAAAAGTATTCCCTTTGCTGGACTCGCAGGTACAAGAAATTATCATCTTCTGTTTGATGCTTCTGAATTTCAAGCAAAAAAGGAAGTAAGTAGCTTTCAAACAGAGGCTTAAAATGTCTTTTAAAATATATTAAAAAAATAAGAACACCTTAGTGTAGAATAATGACCAGACATCCAGATCCAGGTGGACCAATTAAATCCTAGCCATGGAACAACAGAGGAACTCTTTGTTCTTTCTTAGATATCTAAAGGGTCATATCTGTCGAGCAATCCTGTCTACATGAGCTTTGTGAACGTTGAAAATGTTCCTGACTATGATATATATATAAAACGTAACAGACAGCATCTATATAGACAGCATCCCAGCCAGGGTTGAACAAATTACAATGGAAGGGTCAGGGAAGATAAGGATTGCTGATTATTATTTACCCCATTATGCTAGGTGGCAGCTCCCCTAGTTTATGATTACCAAATGGACGCCTATAGGGCATGCTGGGACCTGTAGTCCCATGTTGAAGCCCTGCCAGGTTATGTGGGGGCTGCCAGGGGCAGCTGAAGGGATTCATAATCCCTACTTTTTGGGACTTCCAATTGACCCAGGAGTACTTGACCGCTCAACCTCAACCAGGTGAGTCTGAGTTGGTTGGAAGAAGACGAAGCTTGGACGATTGGATAGAGAGAAAGAGAGAAGAAGAATTGTGTTGTGTTTGCTTTATGCTTGTTTTGAAGCCTTTATGCAAGGTATTTGTAAGAATAAACCTTTTATTTAATCAGGAATTTGTGTCTGTGAGGTTGTGTTTGGGGTGTTGCAACGCCCCCTGCAGGTCACTATATATGACCTACACACAATGCACTCAGCAATAATCACCCCAATAAATCTGTTTCTCAGTCCTTGGCCGCCTTTTCTCTTCTCCTGGGAGCTTCGTCCTGCTCCCACTCCCGACTCTGGCTCTCTGATTGCTGGAAGGTGGCCCCTTTTATTCCTACCCAGATGTGCTCCAGGTGGCTGATGACGTCCATCCAGCAGCACTTCCTGGTGTGGCGGAAGTGCTCCCCCTTGCACGGGAAGCACTCCGGGCGTCTCTGGCAGGTTCCTCCGCCATCTTGCCAAGTGTGGCGGAAGTAATTATTTTCGAGTCCTACGAGGCTTGAGGCATCCCTTGGCGGTGGCCATGGGCCCCAACAGGCCAGAAGCTTTTTGTTCTTCTCCCGTGGTCCTCTCCTGCTCCAGGGCGGTTGCCCCCTTGTGGCCCGGAAGCTATTCCTGCCACCTTCTGGTCCTTTTAGGCATCCCGACCAGGTAATGACCCAGGCCATCTGCCACATTGCCCCATCACCAGCAAAGAATCATACTTCGTAGCAGCCTGTCCCGCGTGTGTATAATTTAAATGAAGCGGGCATAATTGATTGTCTTCCATGGCCTGGCCCTGTATAAAATAAAATAGACACAGGAGCGGAGATGTTGCCCTGATGCCACTGTCTGGCATTTCCCTCTCTGAAATAAGGACAACGCTCCTCCCTTTGACCAGCACCCTGGTCACCAAAACCTCGGCACCAGCTCCAGCTTGGTACACTCCCCTTCATCAGGGTACTTAGGGGAATCGCCCTTGCTGAATCTGGAGCTCCCCTCTGCCTCTGCAGAGGGCAGATTGTCACACTACGTGAACTCACAGACTCGCGTCTCATTCTGTAGGAAGAACCGGCTTTCCTCCTTCGATTCTTCCTATTTCTCTGGGGCATTCTGACGGCTTGGGTCTTCCTACAGGAAAGGAAAAAACCCCTTGCCATCTGCACCCCTGTAGAATAGCACAAGACTGATGCTGGCTCCGGCGGTAGAGCACTTAGACCCACGGCACTTGTCAGCCGGCGTCTTGGCTCCACCCCTTCCAAGCAATCAGCACTTTGTGTCGCTTCCACTGTAGGAGAAGCAGCTACTAAGTCCCTGGGCCCACGCGATCCTGGAACGGATTCGCTTGCACCTCCCTTTTTGTTTATGGTATCGGTTTTACTCACCTCTACCGCCACAGACCTCTGGCCAAAGATTCCAGCGTCGCGCCCTTCCGCCCTGTGATGTCCCGTCTGACGTGGCGTGACCACCTTCTCCTTCAGCTCGTCCTAATAGACACGGAGGTCGTGTTCTACCTGCTCGATCCTCTGCATTAATCGAAGCACCTTCTCCGAAACATCCTGATCTGCAGGTAGAAAATATTCATCAACCAGTGGAGGATTTAATTTTAAATCATTCCTACTCACCGGCTATTCTTTCTGGAGCCTTCTTCCGGGATTCAGCGAACCCTCCCCTTGCTCAGGATGGACGTTCGCCGTTCCCGTCGTCAACCAATCACCGATGGGAACACAGCACACACCGTCCAATCCCTCACCTGTCACGGGGCGGGACATCTGGTCCACAGCCATCTTCTTCATTCTCCCGAGGGGTCTGTGAGACTCGTTACAGCCACTCTGCCTCAGCTTCTGGAGATGTGGAGGATCCTCCTCTTCTTCTAGCGACGCCATCCCGGCTTCGCGGACAGGATATGCACACCCCAGCCAGTGACGCGATTCCAGGCAAGCTCCTCCAGACGTGTCAGTGGTTGTGCCTGTTGCAGTCCCTCCAGGGACGATGAACGCTGCGGAACCCCCTTCTCCTCTGCCTTGGCTGGCATTCCTCAGCCCTCTCGGGTGGAAGACAGCAGTCTGGAGAATCATTGACAGCCTCAGTGTGATTCGCGGAGCGTCCGCGGTGCGTGTGCGGACTGTCTCCATGCCGGACGTGTGGGTGGCCGACTGAGGTACCGGGCAGCTCACAAAATATTTATTTTTGGGGTCCCCTGCCTTGGAACAGGCAGAAGGTCCCTGTTCGGGCACCATTGTGAGACTTGCCCGGACACCACCAGTCGGAAAACACATCTTTATAAATTGCACACGTTTATTAAACATTAATAAACACAGTCCCACCACTACACACAATGCACTCAGCAATAATCACCCCAATAAATCTGTTTCTCAGTCCTTGGCCGCCTTTTCTTTCCTCCTGGGAGCTTCATCCTGCTCCCACTCTCGACTCTGGCTCTCCGATTGCTGGAAGGCGGCCCCTTTTATTCCTACCCGGATGTGCTCCAGGTGGCTGATGACATCCATCCGACAGCACTTCCTGGTGTGGCGGAAGTGCTGCCCTTTGCACCGGAAGCACTCCGGGCGTCTCTGGCAGGTTCTTCCGCCATCTTGCCAAGTGTTGCGCAAGTAACTATTTTCGAGTCCTACGAGGCTTGAGGCATCCCCTGGCGGTGGCCACGGGTCTCAGCAGGCCAGAAGCTTTTTGTTCTTCTCCCGTGGTCCTCTTCTGCTCCAGGGCGGTTGCCCCCTTGTGGCCCGGAAGCTATTCCTGCCACCTTCTGGTCCTTTTAGGCATCCCGACCAGGTAATGACCCCAGCCATCTGCCACACAGCATATTTAAAAGTACATAGCAACAGACGCTATGAAATTAGTAATAACTCCTTAACAGCCTCTGTGTAAAAGGGTACATGCTATTAATAGACAGCTCCCCTCTACCTCTGCATCAGTATGGAAAAAGAGGCAGCATACCGATCACCCTGAATTTTAAATGAAAACAATACTTTTTTATTGTTTTTATTATACTACTGTTATTAGTCTCTGGGAGAAATGCAAGTAATAATTTCATTCTTCAATGTACACATGACAAAAAATATGAACTTTACCTTAGATATGCCCAAAAATCATTACATGAACTATTGACATATGCATCCCCATAAGTAGCCACTTTGAACTTAAAACCTATAAACTGTAACATATTGTAATATTATTAGTTCCTTAATACAAATTCTTCTATACTATTTAAGCAGGTAGTTAAATAATTCTCATTACTCAACTGGGTAATTGCTCCCGATGTTGTTTGGTTAAAAAATGGTTTGAACTTGAATATAAACTTCTTGCTTATGACATCGCTAATAAAGGGGGAGTGTTTTTCAAGCAAATAGTGTGTGCTCTGTGTTAATTGAACAGTCTGGACTTTAATGTTAAAGTTCTGGATCAGCATTAATGTTAATAAAGATCTCATTTTGTTAATTACAATTTCTCGGCTTATTTTTCTTCCACAAAAAAAAATAAAAAAGAAAATACAAATCTGTAGTCTTAATATTTGGATAGCAGGAAACTAAAGAAAAACTAGGTAAAAAGAGAACAAGAAGCCCAGAAGTAAACCTTAATGAATTAAAAAAATATGACGGAACACCAAAAACTAGTAAAAAACAAACAAAAGAAAACAAAGAAACTAAACCTTGTAAATGAAAGCATAAAGTTCTAATTAAATTTAAAAGGCCAAAATGTTTTTTTCATTATTAATACAAGTGAGGCTGCCCTGTAATATATTAGCACCTCATCCTTACTCAGTGGTGTAAATATTTTGTGTTTTTGTTCTGCACCTACTTTTTGCATCAACTTTATTAATAATGATTTTCTTGTAATTATCATTTAATTTAGTTATTTTGTTTGTTTTTTACTATCATTTTGTTTATGGTAGCTACCACGATTTTTTTTGTTTTGAACTTAACAGCCATGTTAAGGATGTTTGATTCCATCAAAACAAACTTTCACAGTGTTACAAGGGAGCAAAGAATTTTAAGGCCACAGATTTCTTGCGTGTTGAACTCCACTTAATGTTTTTGTCATAGTAGATTTGATTGATTTCTCAACATTTTGACCTCAGCACATTATGTTTTACTTTGATTTGTGTCTCTTTTATCTTCTTTACTATAAATTCCCTGACTTTTTCTTTAATGGCAGAAACAATGGTTCCAAGCTTTTGTTTACAGAGGCCAAGGTAGGCTTTATCCCCATGACTGTAGTATTAGAACAAGCAGGTTTGTTGAGTAAATAAATTAATAGATGAATGAATAAATTAAGTACATGACATTAACAAAATTGTGGTGGGCTGGCGCCCTGCCCGAGGTTTGTTTCCTGCCTTGCGCCCTTTGTTGGCTGGGATTGGCTCTAGCAGACCCCCGTGACCCTGTAGTTAGGATATAGCGGGTTGGATAATGGATGAATGGATGGACGTTAACAAAAGACCTCAGTTTTGTTGATCAACAGAGATAGTATGGAAAGCAATCAGTATACCTGTGCATTCGTGCTACATTTTGTGAAAGACCAGCTTTATTTAGTAGCAAATAAAATTAAACAAAGCTCACCTAGACATGTGTAATTAAGTTTCATTTAAAGTTCTTTTCATTACTAGTGACAGTGATGCATTTATCTCCCATTTAGTTTTGAATTGTTTCGATTTCTTCTGAGCCCAATCACCATAATTTAATTTAACTGAATTAAAAGGCAATCTCTGGCTAATTTCACTTGATTTCTTGTTGCAGAGAGGCATTAGCAATGAGGTAATGACCATCCTTTCCCGTCCGCCACAGACTCGTATGGCAGAAGACATCAGAATGGTGAGGAGCAGTCCAATGATAAATACAGAACTAAACTGAATCTTGTTTTGTCAGAAATATGAATAGGAATGTAAAGCATTTGGGATTAAAGTATGCAATACTATTTAAAAACACATTGCTATAAGTGTAAAGCGCTCGTGTTACAGGAACATAAAAAAAATGAAAAACACTACTGTTTGGGTAATGTAGTGAATGGGGCTTAGGTTTATTACTGGATAGATCAAAGTCTGCGCCTTTTGTGTCTTCTGTGGTTATTCTGGCTTCTTTAAACAGCTCAAATACACGTATGCTAGACTAGCATTTACATTTTCAAAGTATACAATATGATGGTCTGGCACCCTATCCAGGATTTGTTACCTCCTTGTACTAGATATTATTCTTAATGGCGCTTGCTCTCCACGACTCAGGATTGATAAAAGAGCCTGATAAGGGCACTTTTGTACTTTTTTGTGCTTTAGCTATAAATGTGAGATAATAACCTCATTTAAAAATAAGACCAAAGTACTGCAGCTTTGCAGTAAATTTTAATTAAATAAAATATGCAACAATATCTTTGACATAATTATGGTTTACTTTGGTTTAAATATATGTGCTTGCTACCAAGGGAGGACAGAAAATCATGTAGAAAATGAAATTCTACATGTTCGTATCTAATTACTTTCTACAAAATATTTTCACACTTTTATTACTGTTGAAATTATTAATAAAACTAGGAAAAAGTGAGATTTGTATCATTGCTTTGTGACCACAAAGCAATCTATTTTGTCTAATTGTAAAGAAAGAAAAGTTCATGTGGGAATTCTACTAGAGGGAAGGAACTGTTAGAAATAAAACTTTTTGAAATAAAATTATATATATACTGTACATGCTACAAGTTACATAAATTCAAGCTCAAAGGATTCTAATGCAAATATTAGTCCATAAAGAATTACAGAAACCTACAGAGTTTTCCTGTTTTCAAGTTTTTCTGGCATAGTATAGCTATGGTTTCAATTCCCAGCGTAGTCTGCTGTACAGTAGTTGCACATTGCTCTTATGACCACATGGGTTTTCTCTGGGTACTTTCACCTAATGTTTTCCACAAACCTATTATAAATTTAGTGAATAAAGAAAACAGTTTGGCAGGTTTGTGTTGATAGACATATATGACAGGGGAATTTAAAAACGTATCTAACCATAATAATTACATCTTGCGTAAAGAAGGGGCCTGAGTTGCCTCGAAAGCTTGCATATTTTAATCTTTCTAGTTAGCCAATAAAAGGTGTCATTTTGCTTAACTTCTCACTACATCCATAATGACTAACACGGTACAACACCCTAGTACTACTAAACATTCACATAAGATTATACATCTCTAAAGCAAGGCTACTCAAATACATCCTGGAGGGCACAGTAGTTGCAAGTTTTTACTTTAACCAATTTCTTAATTAGAGTCCATTTATTTACTACTTAAGCAATATGTTTTTTTGGATTAATTTTGGGAAACTCGCTTGTTACGATTCATAACCTTTAATTTCCTATTTTAATATTAAACAGCTGCATTTTGATTTTAAATGTTGCCTGTTTTCTTAACTAGCACACTGTTAATGATGAGGAGCAAATGACAAAAGAACCTCCAGCTCTCCAGCTAACATGCATCTATTTAAACCTGTGTTATACGTATTATGAATATTCTGTGTTAAAAAATGTTTTTAATTAAATGATAGAGGAGGGAAGGACAAAGAGGTATAAATTACCAATCACATACATAAGCATAATGTTCTCAGAAAACAAAAAATCCACAATGTGATGAAGATTTGTCTTGGAAGAATGAAAGCACTAACAGGCTATATAATTAAATACCAAGTTTCATAATCTACTAGGCCTGGCTTCTAATTACGAAACTGTCCGGAATGAAAACCATCAGCCACCACAGCCCTTAAGGAGGTCTCATGTATAAAACCTTGCCTGGATGCCATACTAAAAGTTTGCTTAAGTTAAAAAGGCAATTACAGTGTATGGAAAAAAAATGAATTTATAAAACCATACATATGCCAGGTAATACTAGAGGTTCCTTAGAAATCAACTTAAAACTATGCATGTATGCACATGCTTTTAGCCACTTCCCATCATCTCTCACCAGTAACTGTGTATGGATTATCAAATGCCCCTTTTGAATGTTCATGACCTATTCACCATATACATCTGGCCATGTTCCTGAGTGATTTGTTTACTTTCCATCAATGTGAGAACATAGAAGATGAAAGTGCAGTGAATGTGAACTTGAGGTATTACTGACATTTGGCGCATTTTAAAAAGCAGGCAGGCCCCAAAGGATGCACTATGTTACTAAAATAAGTCTCATGTAAACATTATTCTTACTTCAATTTTTAAGGACACAGTTAATGTAAACATGTTAATCAGTGAATTAGGCACGCTGTGATGCAGTGGTAGTATGGAGACTGGGTGTTGCATCCTGGGTGCTCCCTGTGTGGTTAAGCACATGATGCATGTGGTTTAGTTTGCTCCAGTTTCCTCCCATAGTCCAAAGACTTGTGGTTTATGTGAATTACTCTGTACAGTTTTAATTTCAGATGGCTCACTGTTTCAGATTGTATTTTGAGAGAGGTGTTTTTAACTAGTATATTTTGTTTACGGTCGTTTCCTTTTTTACCTGCCCAAAATATGATCCTGTCAACAAATAGATCCTCGGTGGTCAGCAATGAGCGATTAAAAGTATGCTGGGCTGCGGCATATGCCTGTCATAACAAAGAGCAGCGTGGCAGTCTGAGCAAATCTCTAACCCTTGCTACACTGTGACAAAATATTTAAATATCAAAAATGTTATCTGTCTCTATGATTTAAGAAATAACAGAACACGCTTCATCTTTCAATTCAGTTAAGTCACACTTGAAAATCTTGCTATGCATAGGTTTTCCAAATTATTAAAATTAGAAAGTACTTATTTTGCAATTAAAGATCATAGACAAACTTAAATCCACAGCTTTTTCCATCATTTGAATATCTTTTATGGTGTTTGTGTCCTTTTTTGTGATGATGATGACTGACTTATAAGCCGATTTAAACTCCACAGAGTCATCCTCTTGAAGTTGTATACTAAACTGGAACATACATTACGAAGACCATTTTGCAGAAATCACACAATACAGGTTCCATTACAGTTTTAAATCAAGCAGGTTTAGAAAATGGATGGATGGATGGACTGACATGTCATTGAAATATGCAATGAAATAAGATTTTCTGTTCACTTCATTGTGCTGCCGTCTGGAGTTCCTAAACTGCCAACACCAAAACAGTCTGTTTAGGACTTATAGGAGGTCAAAACTTTCTGTAACTTTAAGCCAATTTCTACACCAAGTTCTTGTTTCATAAACCCTGGCTTGTGCATAAAAATGTCTTATACAAGTTTCCGAGTGTACTTGAGATTTATAAATGAGGCCCTAGGGCAGTAACTGAAGACCTCTGGTCTAAAGGTTATTAAAATGGTTTGGCTATTTAATTCTGATGATGTAGGACAGTGGCCATAGATATAACAAGTTGCAAATCACTAAACATAAAATGCACCATCGACAACAACAGGATAATCTCACAATGACTTTATGTGGTGGCTCACCTACTTACTGTCCACTTATACACCATAATGCAACTCTTACTCTCATCTCTCACACTGTCCCACTGCACCACCACCATACCAGCTAAACTTTTGCTACAACTTATCTCTCAGCTGCTAATCCAATGAGGTACTGTAAAGCAGTGGCCTTTGAACAATTATTCTATTTAGCTGTAAGTAAGTTGATACACAATGGAAGAAATATTAAATCAAATGTATATACGTTTTAAGTGGATAGGAAAACCTTGTAATCTTTTTCTGCCTTCATTTTATGAACAGCTTTATATTAGTGGTCATAAAATTGCTTCCATCCAAAGAAAGAAATCACTATGCAAACAGTCTTACAAAATGTAGTATAGAATTCTGTTAAAATTTGTGAATGAGTAGAAAGTTTTTTATTAAGGTTTTATAGTACCTACCCAGGTTTTTAGAAATTAATTTCAAACATTCTTGCTCATTAAGTAAAATTTCTCTTACTGCTTCAATGGTATTAAGCTAATCAATCATATATACTGTATACATGTACTCTCTTCCTAACAGTTTCCTTTCTTTGTACTCTTACTGCTTTTGATTATTTAACTTTTTTCTTAGTATATAAGTTAATTTACAAAGGAATTCATTAGCTAAGCTACAAAATATGTGTTTAAATTCTCAAAGACATGTATATGTTATACACCTTACGTTTGAATTTAAATTGGAAATGTCTTGCATTTTTTTACCTACTAGGCAGTAATATCTTTGGGAGCAGCTGTGGACACTTTTGCAGAGTATCCCATTCACATGCAGAAAAAGTTAGCCCAGGTGGGCTGGTATGAAAGGTAAATGTTTACAATGTAGTAACAGTATTCTCAGAATTAATAGAAAAAAAGATAATTCCTTTCATGTTGCTAAAATGCTGTTTTTTTCAGTTGCAGATTAAAATTTTGTTTATATTCTGACTTGCTGTTACAAAGCCTGGACTTTAATTATCCAGCAGATTTCTTAATTGTGTCCACTTTTTCTGTATGTTAATTATATACCGTATATACTCGAGTATAAGCCAATCCGAATATAAGCCGAGGTACCTAATTTTACCTACAAAAACTGGAAAAACTGGAAAAACTTATTGACTCGAGTATAAGCCAAGGGTGGGAAATGCAGCAGCTACTGGTAAGTTTCAATAATCAAAATAAATAACAATAAAATTACCATATATTAATTGAGGCATCAGCTCATTAATTGAGCACACAGCCCGGAATGAGTCTCACAGAGGCTGCACAGCACCACACAGAGCCTGCAACAGTTCTTCTACCACCCGCAGACCAAACCAGGTACAGTGGAACCTTGGGTCATGACCGTAATTCGTTCCAAGACTCTGTTTGTAACCCGATTTGGTCATGCCCCGAAGCAATTTCCCCCATAGGATTGTACAATTAATCCGTTCCAGACCGTACGAACTGTATGTAAATATATTTTTTTAAAGATTTTTAAGCATAAATATAGTTAATCATACCATAGAATGCACAGTGTAATAGTAAACTACATTGTAGTTTAGTAAAAACATTGAATAACACTGAGAAAAATAACACTGCAAGAGTTTTCACTATAGCGCTACGAACAGCTCGCTAAAAACACTTTTATTTAATGAGTTTTAAGCACAGGGAAAAAAATGAACATTTGAAAAATCCATAATTTATTAAACCACCAAGAAAAGTAACATTGCAACAATGCACGCTACAAACCGATTGCTGTAAACAGAAGTGAAGCGGAGGTTAAAATCCAATAGAAAAAAAGTCTTTTATTAAATACGAGGTTAAAACAATGCTCGAATCTGTCTCTTTAAAAACAAGCCCGGTGTATTCTTTAACTGCCTACTCGGTCTTATGCGGCCAGCCCTCTCTCCTTCGCTCGTGCATCTGTGTGTATGTGTGTGTCTCTCTCTCGCGCGTGTGTGTGTCTCTGTGTGTCTCATGCATGTGTGTGTGTGTGTGTGTGTGTGTGTGTCTCTCTCTCTCTCTCTCTCTCTCTTTCGCGTGTGTCTGTGTGTGTCGCTCTCTCCCCCTCTCTCTCTCTCTCTCTCTCTCCCTCTCTCTCACTTGCTGCACAGGGAATGCACAGGGAGAGACTGAACACGTGCGGAAATCATCGGCGCGCACAAACCGAAAGGGAAACTGGCTTGTTTGTATACCGAGTGTGTGGTCATGAACAGATTCAAAAGTTTGGAGAACTTTTTGGTCGTAACCCGATTTGTACATGTTCAGAGATGTTTGTGAACCGAGGTTCCACTGTACTTTACACTCCAGCTTTCTGTCAGGTTGGAGGGGGCAGCAGGACCTGACTTGAATATAAGCCGAGGGTGACGTTTTTCAGCACATTTTGGGTGCTGAAAAACTCAGCTTATATTCGAGTATATACGGTAATTGTGAATCCATGGCTATTAACACTGTAAAGTAGTATTAACAGAAGAAGAACAGAAATCATACACATAAGTATAAAATATAAACTGCTCAAAAAACCTAAAGGAATACTTTGAAAACACATCAGATTTCAATGGGAAAAAAATCATATTGGATATCTATACTGATATGGAGTGGGTAATGTGTTAGGAACAAAGGATGCCACATCGTTTGATGGAAATTAAAATTATCAAACTACAGAGGGCTGAATTCAAAGATGGCCCCCCTGAAATCAAAGTGAAAAAACAATGCGGCAGGCTCGTCCATTTTACCAACATTTCATTGCAGCAACTCAAAATCATACTCAGTAGTTTGTATGATCCCCACATGCTTGTATACATGCCTGACAATGATGGGGCATGATCCTAATGAGATGACGGATGGTGGCCTGGAAGATCTCCTCCCAGATCTGCAGCAGGGCATCACTGAGCTCCTGGACAGTCTGAGGTGCAACCTGGTGGTGTCGGATGGACCAAAACATAATGTCCCAGAGGTGTTCTATTGGATTTAAGTCAGGCAAGCGTGGGGGACAATCAATGGTATCAATTCCTTCATCCTCCAGGAACTGCCAGCAATACTCTCGCCACATGAGGCCGGGCATTGTTGTACACCAGGAAGAACTCGGGACCAACTGCACCAGCATAGGGTTTGACAAGGAGTCCAAGGATTTCATCCTGATACCTAATGGTGGTCAAGGTGTCATTGTTTAGCCAGTAGAGGTCTGTGTATCCATCCATGGATATGCCTGCCCAGACCATCACTGACCCACCACCAAACCAGTCATGCTGAACGATGTTACATGCAGCATAACATTTTCCACAGCTTCTCCAGACCCTTTCACATCTGTCACACGTGCTCAGGGTGAACCTGCTCTCATCTGTGAAAAGCACAGGGCACCAGTGATGGACCTGCCAATTCTGGTATTCTATGGTAAATGCCAATTGAGCTCCATGGTGCCAGGCAGTGAGCACAGGAACTACTAAAGGACGTCGGGCCCTCAGGCAACCCTCATGAAGTCTGTTTCTGATTGTTTGGTCAGAGACATTCACTCTAGTTGCCTGTTGGGGATCATTTTGTAGGGCTCTGTCAATGCTCATCCTGTTCCTCCTTGCCCAAAGGAGCAGATACCGGTCCTGCTGATGGGTTAAGGACCTTCTACAGCCCTGTCCAGCTCTCCTAGAGTAACTGTGTTTCTCCTGGAATCACCTCCATGCCCTTGAGACTGTGCTGGAAGACACAGCAAACCTTCTGGCAATGGCACATATTGATGTGCCATCCTGGAGAAATTGGAATACCTATGCAACCTCTGCAAACCTCTGCTCTGGTATCACCTAATGCTACCAGTAGTGACAGTGACCTTAGCCAAATGCAAAATTTGTGAAAAAGCTGTCAGAAAAGATAAGAAGGGAAAAATGTCCGTGGCCTCCACCTGTTAAACCACTCCTGTTTTGGGGGTCGTCTCCTTGTTGCCCCTCTAGTGCTAATTTCATTAACACAAAAGCAGCTGAAACTGATTAACAACCCCCTCTGCTACTTAACTAACCAGATCAATAGCCCAGAAGTTTCATTGACTTGATTCTATACTTTGATTAAAAAGTGTTCCTTTAATATTTTTGAGCAATATATAACATGCCAGTTTAGCTGAGTTGACAATCAAACTTTCCTCTGTCCTTATCTTTTTAATGACTTGCAAGAGCCCTCAATATTGATAATAAAAGAATCAATACCATCTTTGCCTTTTCTCATTTTTCTGCCTCAATCCACACTGTCCATGCAACGCGGCCTCAGAGTGTTTAAACAACTCGGCACATCCACATAAAAATGACAAGAGGTGATAAACAATAAAGCTTTAAAAGACACTTACAAGGCGAGTGATTTCCACGGTTGGATCAAGACAAAGAGAAGCACGTAGACAGAGGTTCAGATTGCTGCATACCACAACCAACCAGACCCAGTGGTTTATATACCTTAAAGATACGCTTCAGACGTGACCGAAACAAGAGATAAAGGGGTGAGAAACGTGAGAAACATGGGGTGTATTGTATTCAAATGTTTATTATGGGACCTACATGCTTTACGTGAGTTTCATAGACTTTTATAGCACCACTGTGAGTGTGGGACGTGACTGACAGGTTTTTTAATAAATGACAAGATGAAGGGGGAACACAGCTCAACAAATAACAGCAAGCAAGAGTAAACAAGTCAGCACACATATTTACCCACTCCACTCACTGGAAGAGGCAAGTGGGGGCAATCCGATGCACCTTTCACTTGTATGCTCCTATATCTCACTATATTCTGTCTCCGTCAT
Organism: Polypterus bichir lapradei; assembly: GCA_026402145.1. NCBI lineage: Eukaryota > Metazoa > Chordata > Cladistia > Polypteriformes > Polypteridae > Polypterus > Polypterus bichir. The sequence continues at coordinate 101,162,621 of JANRMT010028174.1, read as the reverse complement.
TGTTGTGTATGGGTTAATTGGATAACCATTGATTATGGTGAAATTTGTTGTGTAATTACATTGGTTTTGATGGACTTTTATATAGTCATTGATACTGAACACGTATGCAAAATTTGAAGAAATTCACTTCAGCAAAAGTGGATTGCAAGATTTGACCCAGACAAACAAACAGAGGAGCCAAGTTAAATAAAATTGTTTAAACAGATGTACTGAGTGACAGAACAGTTTAATGCAAGAGGGACGACAGCACCATAATGTCTCACACTACCCTTAAGCAAGCTGTTTGTTCACTGACCATAGCACTGAGCACACAAAGCAGATACTGCGTCTGCTTAGTGAATACAAACAAAGTACCCAGAGAGCTTCACTATGCAATACACAACAGACACTAGCAACCTTTGCAAAATATGAAGATAGAATGTTAACCTAAATATGATCTAATTGCTAAAATGTATTAAAAATAAATGCAGATTTTATTTGCATGTAGCATGGTGGCGCTTTAGCTAGCACTGCTGCCTTACAGATTCAGTGTCCTTAGTTGTTTGTGTGGAATTTTGTTTTTTCACATGTCCAGAAGTGTGTTTAATATGTTAATTAGCAAGTCCAAATAGGCTCTGTATATGCGTTAGTGTGGGTTAGTACTGTGGTCCTGTCCAAGGGCGGTCCTTCCCTTGCACCTGATACTGCTAGAAGAAACCCTGGCCACTGGTGATTCTGAATTAAATTTAGTGGGACTGAAAATGCATTGATGCACTTTAGTTATATACACCTTTCAAAATACTCAGTGATAATGTACATAGGTAACTTAACAGAGATATAAAGAAAACAGATACAAAGTATACTATTATAAATGATTAAATCAAGACAAAAAGGCCTGTTTTTTGTTTTAAAAAAAAAATAAGTCTTTAAAACAATAGTAAAAGTTTGTTGGATATAAAAAGTTAGGGAGTTCTATAACCTGACAGCAGCTTTAGCAATATTGTCATTTACCCAAAGACTGGTGTTTAGTGTTTGAGACAGTAAGTAATTCTTCATTAAAAGGCAGCTGGTTACAACATGGATTGTAACAGTATAACATATTAAAGACATGGTATATGAGACCCTTTTCTTAAAGACCTGCATACAAGTATATAAGAAATGTAATTCTAAAAGAGATATGATGTTCTGCAGATAACCACAGAAACAGTATGAGTGAAGTAGTAATGTGATACCATGGTATTCTTTAGGTTAAACTTCTGTAATCTGAACTGCATATTGGCAAAAAGCACTGCTAAATGAGTGCTGACATAAGAGAGTGGTGACAAATGCATGCAGGTAAAATGTTACAAATGACCACAGCTAATGGGCTTCTCTTTTTATCTCAGAAATGCCCAGAGGTAAATGCAGGAATATAATTTAGTAAACATTTACAAAAATGCACATTAAAATGTTATGCGCTGTACCAGTGCATGCTCCCCAACCTGACCTGACCTGACCTGCTGTTACAGTATTTAACTTCAATAACACAGCAGACAATAGAGGAGGTTAGGTAGGTGTTTCTTTATTGTGTTACTTGCTGAACAAAACTATTCACTTCACTAAGAGACACACATCATAGAAGCCTCACACACAGAACATTTCAAGATTAAAAAATATCTCAAGTAATTGCTTTTAATTCAAGGATGTCCTAATGAAAATTGTTGAGTACTGTTGACTACTGGGTTATGGTTAGCAAGCTTTACTGCTATTACAATTGATTAAATTTATAGCCACTTAACTGGTTAATCTGATTCTTCCTGGCAGAATTAAAAGTGGCAAAGCAATCTTTTGATCATACTTTTTTGCCCAGACTTGCTGCCACTTCCATTGTGTCAATAAACTAAGGAGAAAAAAGGTATCCATTTTGTAGCATTACAGGTTTTTGCTCAGCTTTGTGGTGTTGTACTGTGCACCCCCATGTGGTTCTCTGATAGAAAAAAGGCAAAACTACTGCTTTATATAGAATCTTTAAATGTATATTTTATATAAGAGAAATCTCCAAATATTTGCAGATTTCTGTGCTCTTATTACATCTACAGTTATTCCCAGTTTCAAATAAAAACTAACAGCGTCAGAGCCCTAGGGCGGTAGTACGTATCGTGATCTTGACTGAGAAAATAAAAGTGAAAAAAAACTAACTTTTACAAGTACTATAAATGTACACCGTCTGTTACAGATGCAAACCAAATGTATGTGTGTACTGTATAATATTAACAATAAGAGCAGCTCACTACTGAAAATGGCAAATATAGGAGACAGTCGGGATCGAACCGAGGACTCTTGATTACAAGTCAGCAAATCTTACTGCTACACCACAGAAGCTGTGGTCTTATCCTTGAACCTTTTGTGAAAAGTGTTTATTTGACCTTTGGACTTCAGGCTTCACACATTATAAAGTTTATGCCAACATTTTGTCATTTACTACTAAAATATGAAAAACGTTTCTGTTTTAACAATGTGTTTACACAGATTATTGTAGAAACAGAACACACATGAAATGCATGTGTTCCAAATAACGATCTATTATTTCCACTCTAAAACTCCAGCACTTCATTCCCAGATAATCAAGGCATGAGCTGGGAGAACTTTGTGCACTTTCTGCAGTGGTTTGGGGATGGAATAGCAGGCTGCTTTCTGCTTGTCTTTATCAGCACATTTACAGGACAAAAAACGCTGACAGAGAGGTGCGATCGGATTTAAGGTGGGCTGGATCTACGAGTTTTTTCGTAGGCTCTGGTAATTCTAATGTTAAAGAAGTCATCTAAAGCTGTATTAAATAAGGAAGAAATTGTTTTCCTACTGTACAAATAAGGCTCAATTTTACATACCATAATTCATTTAGATAACTATAATATAAATTTTGTTGTTTCAATCTACACACAGTTTTGGCCCAGGAAGAGTCATCATCCGACAGGGACATATTCCTCAAAATTTTTATTTGATTCTTTCTGGCACAGTGCTTGTTTCAAAATTGTCCGTTAACAAGCATACAGGAGAACCTTTTGCAAGAACCTCTGCATTTTTAAAGAAAGGGAAAACATTTGGGGTAAGTATGATTTCAGAAAGCAAGTCAATTGCTTCTTTTTTACGTGTTTGAAATGGAATCTGAGAACATTGACATCATGTGAAATTGTTTTCAGTTGGACCTAGGTCCAGTTTAATAAATGTGAAGCATAAGGCCCATAGATCCACATTAAGAATATGTCAGTTTATTAATAATTGTGGATTATGAAATATTTACTTGGCAGTGAGATGCGCACATGGAATTGAAACTGCTTACTGTATAAAACTATACCAATTTTAAAAGATGATCTTTTACATTCAGAAGAAGTGAATATGTAAATCTAGCATTATGGTGACACATTGGTTAGTAGTGCAGCATTACGGCTCTCATAGTCTGGATTTGATTTTGTCCTGGCCATTTTCAGCATGGAGTTCTGTTCCATGAGTACACAGAGAGATTCTTCAAGTAGCTGGTTATTTTTCCAAATAGCAAAATGTGTATTATATGTTGCATGGATTTTGTAAATTGTCCTGATGTAAGTGTGAGCCTGTAACTGCTTATAGATGGACTGCTTCCCTATCAACAACTGGCTCATGATTGCACTTTATATTACAAGAAGGCTTCAGCTCAAAGTGGCTCAATAAAAGAAGTATGTTCAAATGGATTGACATACATAAAATCCATTCCCTGCAGTATGTAAAGGATAATAGAAGTGATTATTGTAATTCCAAATAGTTGGTTTACTAACAAATAAAAAAAAATAACATACAGAACATGTCTGTGTCCTTCTGACAGAATAATTATTGCTGTGAATGAACCTCATTTTCTTAAAAAAAAAAAAAGCTTGAAATTTTCATATTGTGCTGTATTTGTAACCTAATAAATACATACATTTTAAGAGAATGTATATTCAGGTTCTAAAGAAAATTTCAGATCATGAGTACAAGCGAAGACCTGTCAGCACAGCAGTCACTCCAAGAACACTGGTTTCAGTCACTGGTTCTTTGGAGCTGCCAGTTGCTCCTCATATACGTATGTGAGACTTTTCAGTGGATGTAGATGCTGTATGTGTATAAGTGTGGCCTGCAGTACGATTCTGACTAATATCTTATGGTCCATAACCCTATGATGGAAAAGCAAGTCCTGAAAATGGATGGATAGCACATTAATTACATGTTGTTTAACCTGGGATATTTTAAATCTTGCACTGTTAGCCATTTAGCTTATGTTGCAATAATGCCACAATTAAACCGTAAATATAATATTAGCAACCTCTACAAGACTGAGGTTATATTGTGTATGGACATTATGAAAGAACACTCCATTTTAAATCTGCATTTGTTTTCAAATATGTTTTTGCTTGATTGTGCTAACAAACAATAAGATATTAAAAAAAAATAGGGTGTCTTTTGAAAACTGGGAGTCGCTGCCCCTACAATGTTGAACGATACAATTTTGCTCACCAGGCAATATGTCAAGTTTGAATGCTTAAGGAGGACTGATCTTTGTCAGTTACATAACATATCTACAGCAGCATTTACTGTATTTATTTGAATTTAAATTATTATGCAACATGTGTTGCAGTTTTTTCACTTTGCGCTGTGGTTATTTGCTTTACACTGTTGACAGGGTACACAAATCCACCTAGCTATCAATTCAACTTTGATTATTTTTCTCAACAACTTAAGCACTTTTTTGTACAGGTGGAGCAAGAATAGAACAATATTACATCTTCATTGTTTGACAGTAACTGTTCTGTGTGTTAATGATTTATTGTATATTCTAACTTGGCCTCTCCTGTAAAATTAGCATGAATTTTATATATTGTTCCAAATTATAATGAACAATTGGTTGCTGGTTGAGACCTTCTGATTATATTTTTTAATCTGCTCTCTTGGATTACATAATAATACTAACACTTTAAACTTGTGTTTTAACATAACTGTGGATGCATTGAGTTTACATCTATCATTTATTTATTTACATTTATCAGATTACTCAATTCATTTTTGTATTGAAGGTAGCACCTTGCCCATACCATTCTTTTACAGTGCCATCTTTCTACAGCCTAACTATCTGCACACTTATTACTTTTCTTACTAATGAGGAACTACACATTTAATGTTTAGGATGTGGCCATCTTGACAGGAGCCAAAAGGAATGCCACTGTAACCTGTCACGACACTGTGGCATTGTTAGCTGTTTCCCGACAGGTAAGTCAAGTTTGTATGGGATATTTTTGCCAATCATTAAGGTGAAGGCATTATGAGTTGGTCAGAATAAAGATTCTTGTTAAAAATAATGTACTTATGATTCTTAGCTATCTTCTTTTATTTATCTTAATCTATTTTTCAGTATTACATTTCTTATTACTGGATGTAAATTGTAATGTACTGTTTAAATCGTCTAAAATGCTTTTGCGTACACTCAGGTTCCATGGTTAGAAATATCATTAAGTAAATGATTATTAAGTGGTGGTTTTTGTCCCATTCAAGTATAATAAATTAAAAATTAAACAAGGTTGAAAACAGTTTAATTTAGACTATCTATATAATGAATTTAGAAATGACTCAGACAGAAATGGAAATGGAAATTAATTCATTTATTGTCAGGAATTGTGACTGATGGAAGGCTTTCCAGAAATGTAGTTTGTTTGGTGAGCACAGTAACTCTGTGGGTATTTTCTGTGGTGTTGTCTTGCATTTTATTGTATATATCAAGGAAAGAAAGTGGAAATATATGAATGGAAGCTCTTACATATTTTATTTGTTTAGCTGTTTTCCATCCAATGTACCTCCAATTCCATATGTTTATCCATCCATCCATTATCCAACTCACTATTTCCTAAATACAGGGTCACAGGGGTCTGCTGGAGCCAATCCCAGCCAACACAGGGCACAAGGCAGGAAACAAACCCTGGGCAGGGCGCACACACACACGGAACAATTTAGGATCACCAATGCACCTAACCTGCAGATCTTTGGACTGTGGGAGGAAACCGGAGCACCAGGAGGAAACACGGGGAGAACAGGCAAACTCCATGCAGGGAGGACCCGGTCAGCGAACCCGGGTCTCCTAACTGCGAGGCAGCAGCACTACCCACTGCGCCACCGTGCCACCCCATATGTTATGTTTTGTTTATTTTCGTTCATAACTTGACATTGTCCTTGGCATATTCCTTCAAAGAATTATTTTATCAGAAATCTTTTGCTAGTTAGACAATTCATGTATGACTTGTCATTGCTTGTTACATGATACATTGACAGTTATTTATACTAAAAACCTGTAGTATACTATAAATAAACTCCTTAAAAAATGATTAGCTGATGTGTAGGTAGACCTGTAGTGCTATGGTTGAGTTCACAACTCATTTGGCTGCTTATTTACCTAACATTCAATGACATGGTGCACAGTGTTTTGAGCTCAGATATAGAATATTAAATGCACTTTGTTCAAGCAGAATGGCGTCAAGAAAGAATAGATCATCTATATTTATGACAAAATAGAAGAAACAATGCAATTATGGCCATTTAGCAATCAACTTTAAAAAGGTGAAACAAAATGAAAGTACTGTAGTCCTGTGCACAGTAAGGATCCCCACCCTGATTTTTGTTGTCGCAAACATAGTCAGGTGAAACAAGAAGGATGTTTCACCTTCTAAACTAAACACATTTTGTTTAGTTATATTAGCTCTGTTATCTGTATGTGTGTTTGATAGAAGTCAAGTGGAAATATATTCATTAGATAAGTCTGTTTTGATTCTGGAGCCACATATTCATAGCAAATCCTTCAAGTTGACAAGTGGGAGATTTATGCAACAATATACTGTTGTGTTCCTGAAAAAATGTACAGTTGAGCAACAGCTGAAAAAATGGCGCAGTTCGGGTTCTGCGAGTTATGCACCAAAACCAAGAAGCTCTTCCATCCATACCCTAGACTCTGTCATGAACATTGCAGATCATATATTAAGAATTTTTCATAAGTTGATTGTGATTATCACAACAGATGGGTGCATAATGAAAGTCATATCAGTGTGCACTGAAAGATTTGCAGACTACATTTTTAATGTGCAACCAGGTTATTCTTGTATTAATCTGAAAATAGTTACTTTTAGAATCACTTCTTTCTCCACAAAATGTTTTACTACATCAACTCAAAAAGAAAGTTAGAAAACTTTGAAGTCAATGTAGTTAATCATATTATTTGTTGAACTTTGCAAATATTAATGAACATAGGTAATGTTTAAAACTAAGAATACAGACCATATTTTATTGAACAAGTTTTATTATAATTTTAAAATAAAGTATGCCATACATCTCTATTTTGATTGGAAGCACTGCATTGGAAGTATTGCACGTCCCAAATGATTAGGTCTTGGCGTTGTAGTCAAGGAAATGAAGATACTAATAGGAGTAAAAAAACGGAAAATATTCAATAAATGGGCCAAAGTCAAAAAGAGTCAAGAATCTCTTGTTTGTCATAGTACAACATGGCAAACAAAACTGAGAAGAATCAAAATCCGTAACTGTCTTAGGTGCCTTTCCTTAAATAACTAAAGATAACAAAGAGAAAGTTCATTGTTTTTATTCAAAAAACTTGAATGCTCATGTTACCACGGAGCTATCCTAATTAATACTTTCTATTACAATGTCACTTGCAATGCCAGTATTAGTCACTTGCCTGGCAATGAGCGTCATTGATAACAACAAAGAGCACATAGAAAGAATGTGAGCACAAAATGGTGCTTTCATGATGTCACCAACAAAGAAAACCTGTTCCAAAACCACATATAATGAACCAAAATAATTTCTCACAACACAGCCTGCTTTCACATTATTTGAATTTGGCTGTGTGTCTGGGTCTTTTCTCAGGTACTCCAGTTTTCCTCTATCATTTAAAACTCCTGTAGGCTTGTTAATAGTTTGAAAACATAATGTTGCATTGTTTGCATAAATAGTTAAACAAATAAACATAATAATTCCTTTCATTAGGCACAGAGATGTAAGTAAGAAGAGAGACAGAGCCAACACACAGAAGTCAAGACCTCTGATCAGCACACACAGAAACCTTACAAACTCTGTTTGCATTTATTGTTGTTCTTTCAACTCTATTACTGAACCCATGCAAACTGACAAAGGAAAGATTTAAACATCAGCTATTAACACATGATTGATCAAACCACAGACCACCATTTAGGAGACAGAAGTACCTTGATAATTTCCTTAAAACCAAGTTGTAGCTAAGAAAAGATGTAATAGAATATTTTAAATATGAAACAACCTGCTTTTATCTGCATGTGTCATGGAGTCAACCTTGAAGTTTTCTTTCTTTAACAAGTTAGAAAATGTACTCACGGTGTAACATTTAGGTAAGTTTGGCGATTAAGCTAAGTGATATATTAAAGTTGGAGCATTTCATCTTTTTAGTTGCTTCATCCAAGAGTCAGTTATCATGTTTAAGTCTATTAAATGTTTTTGTAAGAATGAGTCATATTCAAACATAAGAGAGATAATAAGATGCAAACAGACGTGTTTGTAGACTATGTTAAATATATGCTTTTTACAGCACTCTGCAATATCACGAAATTAAAACTTTAGCCTAAATAGGCTTGTAGTGGCAGAACAGCTTTCATACAAGACAGATTCTAATTCACGTAATGTAAACTTGGCACTGGTTGATGTGTGTAAGAGGTGGAGGGGCTGTGACTAACTATTGCTCAGTTATGTTACACAGCATTTTTGAAAGTATGTCCAATAGATTAGTACTCTTAATTACCAAAACCAAGTTCCCTACTTAAACCCAGTAATTAATTAAAATTATATAAATAACCAAGAACATGAAAAGGAAGTGATTAATTATATATCGGGAATACCAAAGGTGACAATTATCTTAAGGATTTTAATTCCATTCTAAAGATACAAAAGAACAAAACTGACTCCTTTGGTCTGGATAAATCATAACCTCAGTTCAGTAATTCATTTTACTACATGGCTAAAATGGACCATTTTTCACTGCCTGTAATAAGGTGATAATTGACAGGGCGCAGCATAGACATCAATGTAATATAATAATAATAATAATAATAATAAATCTTTGTATTTATATAGCACATTTCTCATTATGCAAAGCACTTTTCATAGTGAGTGGGGAGTGAGTTCAACCATCGCTAATATGTAGTACCCATCCACCTGGATGAGGCAACAGCAGCTATTTTTGTGCCAGTACGCTCACCACACATTAACTATTTATGGGAGGTGTTTTCTGCCAAAAAAAAAAAAAGAAAATTATAAAATGAACATGCAATCTCTCTTTTGAATGCTTCAAAAATTAAAATTAAAACGAAATGCCTCCATTTGCAATTTCGTTTTCAATGTCTACATGCAAAGAATGCTGTAAAAATTAAAAATAAAATGAAATAACCCCATTTGCCATTTCATTTTCGGTCTGAACAGCAATGAAGCTGCAAAAATGAAAAGTAAAACGCATTTCTTCTTTGCATTTTCATTTTCAAGTTCTCAACATTGCAAATAGCATGGGTCAATGGGCGGGGTTTGCACCTCGATTTCCCACAATTCTTTGTGCTTCGTAGATGTAGAGCCATTTCGATCAGTAGCATAGTTCTCACTTCAACTTTGCCTTTCCATCTTGGTACTTTTTTTTTTAACAATATTCACAATTATTTCATCCATCCATCCATCCATTATCTAACCCGCTATATTCCTAACTACAGGGTCACGGGGGTCTGCTAGTGCCAATCTCAGCTAAAACAGGGCGCAAGGCAGGAAACAAACCCTAGGTAGGGCATCAGCCCACCGCAGAGATTATTTCATTTTAATAGAAAAGAAAAAGTTAACAAAAACATATGTTAAAACTTGCATTTGTATATACTGATTTGAATTTATTTTGCAATATTTTCATTAATGAATGTCTACAGTAAGCAACACTAAACATACAATACTTTTATGAAGATATTATATCATGGGAATATTGTATTGTGAAATCTGAATTGCAATATGAATTGTATTGTAGAATAAAGGGGGTTGTTTCATGCCTACATTTTAAACTCATGCTATGTTTGTATCACTTGGATAGGGGAGCCGCACCTTTCCAATGTAATTAAGTAGTTCAAAAACCATTTAACTGCAGCTTCTAATGTCACTCCTTCACAGTAATAAACTGCAAATAATATAAGTTCAGCCATATTAGTCTAATATATGTGGACAGAATTGCTTTCCACTTCCATTAATTTCCAGAGAAGTGATTTTTTTTGTATTTTTTTGTTAACTTACCTAAAGCAGCATGAGAAGCTCAACGTGCCTTCCCAGGTGTCTGACTCACATGCTTTGGGCATCCAAACAGCTGTCAGACAAGTAAAAGAGGAAAATGAATAAAATATATAAGTTGGTGTTACCACTGTCACGGTAAAATTAATACAGTACACTGATTCGTAGCTAAAGTCACACAGAGTACAGTACTCTGTTTTACGATAGAAGGGTTTGTAGATTCACCAATTCTTTTCAATGGGAAATTTTAAACTGTTGTACAACAAGAAAATTTAACTGTTTTGACAAATGTCTTTGAACAATAGGTTCACCAACAAAACTGATTCATGGGGACCAAGTTGTTTGATGCAGACAGACAGACAGAGAAATATGACTATCACAGTACGGGCTTCTCACATTATATGCAAACACACCTAAAATATCAGAATGCTGCTTAGTGGTGTTACAGCATATCTTTGTGTGCAAAATGTTTAACTTCAAAAAAGACTAAATTATGAGGATAAAAATGTTGATTTTCATGTGTTCCACTGAAGCAAATAACTTGTAGTGTAACAATCATTTTTAGGATTTTTTAACCACGTTTCTCAGTGGTGATGCACAAGATGAACCAGAGTTCATAGAGTATCTCAGAAAGACTGATGTTCTATCAGGGTGGCCCCTAGATAAACTTCCTTTCAACAAGCCTACCATCTGTGTCCACACCTTTTTCCGGTAAGTTTCATAAATTCACTAAACCTAGTCTATATATGAGACTTGTTCAGTAAACAAATTTATATTTTACAGGTGTTCAGATAGACCTCTTTATACACTCTGTCGTTTTCTGCTGTGTTTCTATTGACTTGACAAAATTTCATAGTACCAAACACTGCTGCTATGTCCTAGATACCGCAGCATTTAAAAATAGAAAGTTACACATAAAGTATTAACATTTAATATCACGGCCAAAAGCATGGGATGCAAAGGAGGTCCTTCTTTACTGAGTTACCACACAGTTCAGAAGGTAACTAACACATACATATCCTTTTACATTAATCTAATAGAATGCATTAATCACAGACAAATTGTTGTAAATATCCACACCTTGTTCATTTTTTTTGTACCAAAACATTTTTTCCATTCCAATGTTAAAGATCATTTGAGAGGTCTAACCCAAGGAATGTTACTACATACAGTATGTGTTTTGCATTAAAAATTTAGTTAAGGATAAGTTATGTAACCAGTTTGTAGCTTTAGCATTTTGGTACTGGGTTGCTAGGATGTGTGTCACTGTTTCTAGGAGCTGCCTTACAAGATGCACTATGAGTCGTTCATGATGCTCCACTTTATAACTCCATGCACAGTGTCCAAGATTCCAGATTAAAACATTGAAAAGCTTTTTGCTTAATAGGTTAACAGATTTCTGGTTCTGTTTGACACAATTAAAATTTTAAAATCATAATTGCTTATTATAATACATTAAAACTTTCATCCAGTGATGACAAAAAAATAATCACTGGATTAGTAAAAACCAGTAAAAATAAAATACTGCTTTTTCTTTTTGCTAGCCTGTCTATCCACTCTCTAATCATGTAACTCTGAGCTGGTAGCAATGTAGTGTTTTTTTTTTTTTGGTCAAGTGGTTAGTGATGTGAAACTAACATATTATATTACCTCTTGATTGTCATCACAATCCTGTTTTGAAGGCCAGGTTCTAGGGGCCAGTTGCCCTGATCTCACTACCTAACACCTTACCCATGAGCTAATTTTACAAGGAAGGCTTGGCTTCTTTTATGACAAAACAATTTCTGTTATCTCCTTTCTTTAGCACTGCCACACCAGGAGACACTGTTTTCATCAAATATTTCAAATTAATGTCATACTGTCTTATAACACATAATGAACTTGTAGTTTGTAAACAATTAAATGCTTGATATCCTTATGTAAGATCTATGTTGACAAGAGATCTTTTCTATATTGTACCACTTCAAAGTTTTAATAGCCATTTATAACTTTCTTTAAAAGGTTCTATGGTAGTTACAGATCTCTCTTTATTAACTGTTTTATTTATATTTTAGCAGGAATGCTGTAATCTCAAGGGACACAAAGGTGTCATCAAAGATCTATATAATTAAAACAGTAGGTGAAGTCTTTGCTTATCACATTATAATAATGCTCTATTAGTACACGTCACACGTATATGATTTAGTGTTGCAATGATGGTACTCATGGGTGTACTTAATAATCATGAGAAGATTAAATGCTTGCAATGGAAATCAGACGACACAATGCAATGTCTTCTTTTCAGATAAGCATGATGACTGTCTGCCAAGGAGTAATGTGTACTCTGAAGACTATAGTGTTATACAGTTGCTTCCTTGTAGGGGCAGTTGTCAGACAAGATTAGGTTTTTGATAAGTACCTGCTTTGACTGTTTAGAAGTTAAATTGCAAAACTTGGATTTCAAGGTGGTTATCAGATTCAATGACTGTTTCATTCTTACCTCCTTCTTCAGGTGATGGGCAAACTCAGTTTACTTTTTGGTGCACTATAATGTATATCAGTGGTCCAGCAGGGTGTAACAATAAATTCAGTGGATATTCTCAGCACTGGCAGCACTAAATGAACTTGCTCAAAAACACAACAAATATACGAGTAGACATTTACGAATGGTGTACTACACTCTTAGTATGTAACAAGTTAATTGCAGTATACTGTAAGTCTGAAACTAGTTCAGTTCTTATATTAGATAACTAACAGAGGTATTTCATGGACTAATTCATTTATTAATTATAGGGTACAGTTAAAGTCCTGAAAAATTTGACTGTGACTAATCCCCGGCAATGTTTGCTCACTACCAGATCTGGTAAGGCTATAAATTAAATTTTCATTATTTAGCATACAGAAATTTAGAATACATTTGATTATAAAGAGCATTTCCAGTTTGTTCTATTTTCTGACTCGTATTTTATTTATTTACAAAAGCTGTAGTATCTCTGTTCTATAATCTCTTTGATTAATTGTTTAGTTTTGCTTAACTTAAATTGTATATTATAATCTTCTGCCTTTTCTATATTCATTTCAGGATTTTTTTCTAAATGCTATTTTTGTGTTTATGTCCTGCTGTCTTCTTTATACTTTGTTAAAAATAATCCCTTATGTGAAAAATGGTGCTCTTCCTCTTCAAATGTACACCTTTATTAGAGTCCTCTGTTGTGTTCTGAAATTATCAGTCAGTTAGTTTGGAACTGGCCACTCTTGCATGTTTGAGTTTTTATTAGCATAAGTATAGTTTCAGATCTTTACTAGAGTAAAATTATCTGGAACAACATTCACCCAGAACTAATAATTACAGAATGTACTGTTTTTGAGAAACAAATACTTTATATATTTGATATACCTGTCTCCCAGTTACTTCCATAACCATTAATGGCATGCCAATTTTTCATTGAGCACACACAGTCACAAGCCTATATTTACTAATAATCCATTTTAATATTAGTAACCTGATTATTTTAAGATATCAAAGAAAGAGTACTTTGTCCAAACTTTCTGATTCTTTAAAACTGTTTACATATTTTTTCTAACATGCCTATAATAAAAATTCAAGATAAACAAAAAGATTATGAGAATTCATGCCATAGATAAAGGCATATGTTCCCAAAATTAACAAGGACAATAACATCAATAATATGCACAGGTGAAGAAAAATACAGCTTTCAAGAAATGACATCTACTGGCCACCACCATAAGGTAATTCATGCATTTTTATTAAGCTGTGTTTAAATATTATATTAAAAACTTTAATCTTTGTTTCCTTAATAATGTGTGTACTATTACAACAGAGTTAAGATGAAAATCTGACACAATAATAACAATCATACCATTACTAGGACCTCTCACACCACAAAAGTAGAGTGGTAGCTCAGTAAATAAAGTCAAACAGAGTTCAGTAGAATGTAGAATGACCCGCAACTAGTGCTGCATAATGCACTCACATTCTAATATGGTAAACTTCAAATACATAGTAAACTGTTACTTTTTAGTAAAGATTCTTTATCAGTGAAGTCTACCTAGGCTTCAAAAGAAATCTGTTTACTGTTTCCATTTGGATCCCCGGATTTCATTGTAATATGTGGCCATTAAATAAACATCATATTCTGATTTCACTCTACTAGTTGTTTTTCTTCTGTGTTTTTCTTTTTTATACAAAGAGCATCACAAATTATGTTAGAATGTTGAAACTCAAGTGGTGATTTACCCTAATTCTTCTTCTTCATGACAAGTTATATTTTTCTTTACATTCTGAAAAGTTCCAACAGTATATACTGATTGCAAATGTTCTACTTTTTATGCTAGGCATTGCTTTAAAACCATTTTCAATGCTTCTATTATTGTACAATAAATAAGAAGATAAATTATGATGTAGCACTGTGTGATAGAACCCCAGTAATGTGTTAAAGAAACAAAAGATACACAAATATGTCAAAGCTATTAAGAAAAATAACCATGTGGGGATGAACACAGGGAAAACACAAATAAGAACAAAAGTTAAGAAAAAAAAACAAACTTGCTGCTCCTCTTGGCTTCCTGGACAAATATAACGCTAACTGCCTTAGAGACAAACAGTATTATTAAAGACCTCACATATCCTACACAATTATGTGTCTCAATACTTGTTTCTCTGCGGTGGGTTGGCGCCCTGCCCGGGATTAGTTCCTACCTTGTGCCCTGTGTTGGCTGGGATTGTCTCCAGCAGACCCCCGTGACCCTGTGTTCGGATTCAGCGGGTTGGGTGATTGATGGGTGGATGGATGGATGGATTCCTTCTTTCTAGCAAACAATACTTGCACCAGTAGATTCAGAGACAATTTCCACCTATTACAGCAACATTTATTTATATAGCACGTTTTCATACAAATTATGTAGCTCAAAGTACTTTACAAGATGAAGAAAGAAAAAAGAAAAATATAAAAATAAGATTAGGTAATCCTAAATAACAAAGAATAAAGTAAGGTATGATGGCCAGGAGGACAGAAAAAAAAAAAACTAAGTCACAAGACCACCTGGCCCCCACTGGGCATTCTACCTAACATAAATGATGTAAACCAGTTTCATGGCTTACAGGCTTCATGTGGAAGAATTAGATGATGATGGTCATGTGGACATCTGGTCTTCAATCCATCAATGTAGGGACTGCATGGTGCCTGCACTGTTAGTCATAAGGTTATCACGCAGACAATCATAATAACAAATATTGTAAGAAATATAAGTAACTTATGTTTATTTTATATCCTGGGGGCTCCGCACACCGCTTGCTTCACTCGTCCACCCCCGTGTATTGGTTTTACCGGATATACAATTTAAAGAGATTGTTATTTTCATGGGAATTGTTACATATGCATTATTTTCACTTTTACTTTAAAAACTTTTGTAAAAACAATACTTGTCCTTTATTTCCGCCCCCGGGCGTGGTTACATCTCTTTCTTGCAGGACGTATAATGCTGCTTGCGTTGTGAAGGGGGGCGGCTGAATGCACGCTAAGGGGATGCCGTCGGATCATCTGCTGTCTTTCTGCTGCTGGCGAGCTGCCTGTTCTGCTTGTCGCATGTCATTGTTTTAAGAGCTGGGAGCCCATGATGCGTGTCTGCCAAAAGCAATCCAACAACTCCTAGGTTAGATGTCCAGACTTGTTTTAAATGATGGCTCACTGCCTTGTCTCACATGACGTTGTAAAAACAATACTTGTCCTTTATTTCCAGCCCGGGGTGTGGTTAAATCTCTTTCTCGCAGGACATATAATGCTGCTCGCGTTGTGAAGGGGGGGCAGCTGCTGCTGCGCTGCCCGTCGATCATTTTAAAGCCTGTGCAGCTGCTGTCCTTTTTGCCACTTTGTGTCTCTGCTGCTCACGTTGTGAAGAGGGGGGGTTAGGGTCGCTGAACGCATGCAAGGAGAAGTGGTTGGATCATCTGCTGTGAGCTGCGTGTTTTGCTTGTTGCTTGTCATTGTTTTAAGAGCGGGACTTCAAATTGTCTTCTGAGAAGATCACGTCTCGTCTCCCTAGTCTGCCTCCCCAAGATTTTTTTTATAATATAGTAGGCGGAACGAAGGGGGTGACGTGAACAGAAGGTGATGGAAGTGATATCGTTGGAGGGCAACTGGAAGTGAAGTCATCAGGGATGGATGGATGAAAACACAGAAGTTCTTCTTGTATCGGGAAGGTGTTTTCGTGTGTAGAAATCAAGGTGTGTGATGGGAAAAGTAGAGTCACAATTGTTTATGAAACAAGCCATGCAAGTTATGATTGTAACACTCAAGCACAATTTAAGAATAATAAGAAGAAAACAAATAAGAAAAAGAATACATATAAATAATAATATAATTAATAAATGAATAATTATACAAGAACAAACTGTGTTTTGCATACTCACAACAGTCAACCGACTTTTGCTCATCCCTATATATCCCCTGGCAAATATATCCATCCATCCATCCATCCATCTATCCATTTTGAAGCCTGCTTTATCTAAGGCATGTATACTGTATAGGGTGGTCCAGATCTAATTATGCAATTTTCATTACGCTATAACTTATTAAGTTTATTACATAGAAAATCACCTGAAAAATCACAGACCATCGAGAAGTGTGCGAACTAACGACTTGAAGAATCGTCTTCATGCTGAACTGGAATTGTCACTGCATAAATCAAAGTCATGCAGATGATCTGGATCTGCATAATTAGATCTGGACCACCCTGTATATGTCTGGTGCTATGTGTACATTTGTGGTGTGTGTATGTGTGTCATTTTGAGTGTATGAAAATAGATTGTATGAAAAAGTTACAAGAAAAGAATAACAACTTAAATTGTACAAGAATAATAATGAATAAGTAATAAAATAAATCAATATGAGCTTGCATAGATATATAATTAGTAGAAAAGTAGAGTCTCATGTATAATATCATATTCTAAGAGTTTAAAGATGAATCCGATGATAAGGTCAGGTGGCTGGTAGGACAGACAAAAAAACTCCAGTTAAGTTGGAGAAAAAAATCTGCAAGAGTTCTGAGGATAAAAGACCACCCAGCTCCCACTGAAAAATTCTACCTATCATAAATGTGCTTGTGTCATTCCTCATTATTTCCAGGCTTTGCCCCAGAGGATTCACCACACAAAGCTGTCCTGCAAAAAATTTTCATTATACTATTTGCACTATGTACTTCATACAAATGACAATAAACTTCAACTATATATTAGCAGCTGCACTACAAATACTAAAGTAATCAGATCATTTTACCATATGGAAATGTTCTTTGTACAAACACTAGTATTTGTGTTTTAACTCCTTTTATTTTAATTTTAACAGAGTTCTGGTATGAAGACTAAAGTGCCATCCAAAAGCATTTCAGTGAAAATGGAGTTGGTATTACCAGTACTACAACAAAATGCAGAAACATTAGTCGAGCAGCCAGTACTACCCCATCTGTGCTTTGCTACGTCAGAAAAAAACAGACACAGCAAACAGGAAAAAAGTGAACTGATATACATTAATGTGCAAACACTTAAAGCTGGTGATGTTTTTGTGAGTAAACATTAATTAAAAAATACATATTTGGATGCACTAAAAGCCTATATATAAGTTTTTTTTTATTTTTGCACCTTTGCTGTCAAGTATCTCTTGTGGTATTATATATCTATAGTTGAAACCCCAGAGCCCCTGGGAAGACTGAGGGTTATGATTTTATTAAATTTGCTGGTGTTTTTTTTATGCTGTAATATCCATGTTGGGATGGGGGTTGAGGTGGGCTTATTACAAATATGTATGGGTTGGGATTTTTTTTTTCTTTTTTACAACATTGGTATTACAGAAATAATTGACTGGCCATGTGAATAACACCACTAACCAATAGGGTGGATAGACGACTGAAGATAGGGCAAAGTTCTGGACAGGAAAAAAGAGACATGATAGTGTTGTGAAATGGAAAGAAAGTTCGTCAAAACTCAAGGAAGAAGCAAAACTCAATTACTATAAAGTGCTGTTTTTTGTTGTTGACTACCAGCACTCTTAGATGTGTATCCATTCTGCTGTTTCAAAATCCATTTCCCTGTTGGTGCTGAAAACTACAAATGGAACTAAGATTCCCTCATCCCCACTAATTTCTAATGGGGTAGCCACAGAAATTGTGTTGTGACACTTGAAGCCAATGCTTCATGCTCCTCTCTTTTCACATTAATACATCAGTTGTGAAAAGATCAGACTTGACACACTTAAAAAGGTTTGGGGCAGCCACCTGTATATTATCCCTGGCTGTAATGGGCTTGGTTTTAGACAGAAGTGTCTCTGTTGGATTCCAGACATGAACTGTTTGAGGTTTGGAAAGATGGTGGTTTTAACTGATAAAACCAGAAGTGACATAGGGGAACCGGAAGTGATATCAGCCTGTGCACCAGAAGCGGAAGTGACATCAGCCTGGGCCCGGAACCAGAAGTGACATCTTCAGCAATGAATCAGACAGGTTTTCCCGCAGCTGGTCTGCAGAGATAACAGGAGAAGGTTTAGTGCACCCCGCCACCCCCTGGCCTGGTGTGGAATTACCTTCGTTTGGTCCATACAACATCCTCCTACTCGCACATGTGTGACACAGTGTAACACATTGGGTACTGGCACTTATGTATGTCTACTTTAGGCACTATTTTGCATATTCTATGGACTTTAAAGTGGTGACTACATTCAACTGATGGAACATATTGTACTTCAATGAATGACATAAACAAATTAAAATTGTAAACATAATGATAATAATATGTAGTCAGATTTCACATTATTGATATTAAATATCCATTTCTGGTCAAAAGAATACACTTTGCAGTAAGATTGTGTTTTTCAAGGACCATCAATAAAAGCCAAGTCTCTAGGAAAAGCAGAAAAAAGCAGGAATTGCTCTAATGCAGAAATGTTTTCATCATGGACAACTGTATATAGCATATTCAATAGTAAGCAGCTCCAGTGACCTAATAAGATAATAATTACTAATTATTTGAATGATGCCTTTATCCATGGAAACTTGCAACACTTAAGATACAATCCATTACATTTCTTTTGTTTTTCTAGTTAGAGTACAGACAGTTGAAGTGACTTGCTCATGGTCACAGAGCATCAGAACCAGGATTTGAACTCACAGCCTCAAGGTTTCAACTCCTAAGTCTAAACTCTTAACCACTACATCACACTGCCTGCCAATAATCGTTTAAAACAAAACAAAAAAACAACAAATATTATATAAAGAAAATCACTTAGTTTGTTGCATAGTACTTCTGATACACTAGATGAAATGACAGCACTAGGCTTATTGTTTTTGTTGTCTTATGAGTAACACAAGCAGTCATTATTATTTTACATTTATTTTGCAAAGACCATTCTCTAAGGCGACTTACAAGATTTGCATTTTCTTATATATTTGGAGTACAGGCAGTTTAAGTGTCTTGTTCAGGCTCAGATAGTGAGGCAGAGGCAGCAATTGAACTAGCAGCTCACTTATATGAACATACCTTATAGTTAACAGCACAAATGTGGACTGAGGAGAATGTGCAGTCCCCTTAAAGACACTGGGCTAGTACCTGAACCCACATTCTTGGAGAACTGACTTAATGACCCTATTTGCTGTGATATAGAGCCACACTTATTCAGACTAAATAAACCTAACCAGACAAGTGATCTGAAAACTGGACAAGTAGTATTTAGCTGACAAAAATGTTTCCATTTAAAAGAGAATCTAAATAAGTAAAGGTTAGTTTGCATTTGTTGTATGAATTCTGACTGTTGCATTGGCTGCAACTTAAAACTACATTTACTGTGGAAATTCTGGGTTACATTTTCCCAGTACTATGTTTCAAACTCCTCACTAAACATACTGGTTCCATGCTAGCATATAATACATGTTTTATAAATTAAACAAAAATTAGAATCTCTTAAAATAGACAAACTTTAAAGGGTACAGCATTAATATCAGATTTTAAAACATCAGTTTTGTTGCGCTCTTTTTTTGTTTTATTTGATTATTTCTTTTTTGATAGTATATTGTTCATTGTGATGTCTTAAATGTTTTTAAGTAACTAATAATAAAATATTAAATATTAATTGTGTATGAACAAATACTACCCGTATTTATTTTTAGGAAATTTAATGAATAAATAGATAAATGCACATTAGTAATGAAAACATTTAATATGAATATACTTTTTAATAGAATGTTATGAGTACATGTTAGTAAGGAATCTCCTATTATGACAATCCGTTCATTTTGCGGGATTCACACATTCATAATATGCTGTATAGTTTGTTACATGGTAATTATTTTACATTCATGTTAAAAGTTATTTATATATATTAATGGCATATTTTCATAAATAAACCATGCTCCAAAGAGGTACTGTTTTGTTTCCCCCTTGCACTGAGAAGTGTTTAGTTCAAAAGTAATATTACAGTCCATAGAAAATGTTGTGTTATCTAATATAATTTAAATATGTTGTAATTCACAGGCAGTAGAATTTATTGATAGGAGTAAAAAATAATTGGGAAGCGACTCTTGTTATGTCACAGTATGTCCACTGCTGCAGTCAAATATATTTTGGCCAGATTCCTAATAACAACTATGCAAAACGTACAGTGAATCCTTTTTTTCTTAACTTCCTCTACATGGCCTTATTGGAATGAAATGTTTTCATATTTATCAGATAGCTATGAATTCACAGTAAATCACAGTCTCCTGATAGTTTATTTGGAGGAATGCTTAATTGGACGTTACTGCTTACTGAAAAATCTGCAATGATGCCTAACGCCACTGCTTTTTATCTTGCTCAGCTGGAGGAAACCTAACCAATCCACCATTACACAATAGTACTGAAGAAGATGAAAACTCATGTATTAGTGTTATATAAACTAGTAGCTATTTTGTAAAATATAAGAAGACATTTATATCTAAGACCTTTTCTAACAGGCTTTATTTTTGTGGGCATGAAACTCGGCTAAAGGGCTGAGTCTTTAAATATCTCTAAAGATGATCCTCAATCTAAGATTTAATAAGCTATAGTGCATGCAGTAGTAAAGAGGGTCACACTTGATCTCTGCAAGAAAACTGTTTTACTTGCTGCAAGTCACAGAAATAATGTTAATTAAAAATATATATAGAGAGAGAAAGAGAACAGAATACATGAAGCTGTACAATGGTTGTTACTGCTTGGTACCTCCTTTGTCTGAAGACAAATTTGGCTCTTTAGTTCATATGAGCTCCTAGTGACTAATCTTCAAGTTATGTTAATAAAGTAATATTATTAATTTTAAAACACTTGTGGCGTAGCAGAACAGCTCTTAAAGGTAACTTTGACATATTTAACCGTAGAAGCAAAAACTAAGAGCAATTTCTTTTCCTAGCAGGGTCTTGCTTATTTATTGTTTGAAGAGACTTTCCCTATGATGCTTGTATCTGAGGGAGCAGAATGTATTGTGATTAGCAAAGATTTCTTCAAACAACATGCACAAGATTCCTACCTCAGAAGACTCTATGATCTGGTATGTCTAATGATGTATTTTACTGTATGTGAAAACAGTAATTACATTATAAAAGTTACTGTTTTTTAAGTTTTATTCAATGATCATTTCATAGCTTTACCTGAGTCTTTGGTCAACAAAGGAGTTTATAGCCTAGGGAAAGTGGAAGTGGACAGAGTGTATAATAATAATAATTTATAATCACCTCTAGTGGTGTCTATAAAGCCCAACACATGTAAATGCCACAAGTGACAAGAACATCTTTCCATAATCTAGTGTTTTTATGCTAGTTTGGTAGAAACACATTGTTAACTACTAAAGGTGCTTATTTGCTTAGCTTTAATAAATTTGGCTCAAAGTTTACACAGAGCTTGAATAAAGGTGTATTTATTGTATGTGTATGTTTGGGTGGAATTGATGAGTTGCATAGTGTGGGGGAGGAACGATCTCCTCAGTCTGTCAGTGGAGCAGGACAGTAACAGCAGTCTGTCGCTGAAGCTGCTCCTCTGTCAAGGAGATGATGCTGTTCAGTGGATGCAGTGGATTCTCCATGAGTGACAGGAGCCTGCTCAGCGCCCGTTGCTCTGCCACAGATGTCAAACTGTCCAGCTCTGTGCCTACAATAGAGCCTGCCTTCCTCACCAGTTTGTCCAGGCGTGAGGCATCCCTCTTCTTTATGCTGCCTCCCCAGCACAAATAAAAAATACACTTCTTATATTTTCTATATAGTTACTTCTTTCAGTTCCTCTACAAGATATAATGCATTTTATTACTTTTAAAAGCTCATCAAGAGCAATGGGAATTTTTCTAATTTGGCAAAACATTCTTTTGTTTTCAACATTAAAAATACAGCTTGACATTGACTGCATCACTGATGTAACCTTGCTCAGTAGTGATCTTTAAAGAAACATTGATGTAAGGACTTTCATATGGAAATTTCGACTAATTGATGATATTCTTGATTGTCGTCATGCATTTCTGTCTCTGGAACATCCACGCATTCTGTATTCTGGACTTTGTCTTGCTCATCTATAAGATATCATGCTCTTCTCCAGTTCAATTGCTCTATGTTGGCAATTACGTCTTACACGTCTATGTGCTTTAGCATTTTGTCTTCGTGTTTTTTTTTTGTCCTTTATCACTTAATAGCCTTCTATGATTTGGTTGACATTCAGCCGATGTTGCTGCTCTTCTTTTTCTTTCTGCCATTATGGGGGTTATCACTAGGTTTGTCAATCACTTAGCCTTAAACACATGACCACAGTTCACTCTGCCATCCACTGTTTACATTTAATAAAGTTTGATGCTCAATGATCAATAAACACAATACTAATACTTAATTATAATTCTGAACATGTCTGTACTATATCTTGAGGGATTATCACTAGATGGTCTTGCAGGGACCATGCTTTTATTATTGTAAACTTTTCTGGCCAACAGCACAGTGGACACCAGGTTGCCGTGACCTCATATTTTTTGAATTTCTAGAACATATCAGGCTATATAAGGATTACTTCTTGCTTATCTGTGTGCTTCAGCATCACAGCTTCTTATTCTTTGTTGTTCTTTATTACTAATAAAATATTATTATTATTATTAATTGGCTCCTGCAATTTTCTTGATAATCAGAAGATGTTGTTTCTCTTCTTTTTCTTTCTGCCATTATTGTGGTTATGGTGTTTTTTGATCACTTTGGTGTAAACACATGGCCACAGGTCACCTTGCTATTTCTATATCAGGTGTAAAAGACACCCAGACACAAACATTGAGACTGCCAGATGTCCAAAAAACACACTGAATTTATTTTGTTTTCTCACTACACAGTCCTTTGCACTTCACACACAGTGCACATCCCACCATCACTATTGCTCACAGTCTTTCCTTTCCTTCTTCTCTGCCACCATCACTCCTCCACTCACAAGCTCTATCCTCTTCCACCCAACTCCGGTTTCCTGAATGGAGTGAAGTGGCCCCTTTTATGTTGCGCCCGGATGTGTTCCAGGTGCACCCTGATGAACTTCCTGCAGCACTTCCTGGTGTGGCAGAAGTGCTGCATGGGCACCCAGAAACATTCCAGGTGCCTTTGGTTCCTCTTCTAGCAGCACTTCCTGGTGTGGTGGAAATGCTGCCATCCAGGGCTCTGGGATCGTCCAGGCACCCCCAGGCGGTGGCCACAGACCCCAACAGGGTTGAGCTTCCAAGCTCCCAATCCGTGGCCCTGATGTAATCCAGGGGGGCTGCCTTCTTGTGCCCTGAGAAAGATATTGGCCATCTCAAGATCCTTCCCTTCTCCAGATGTCCTGGTGGAGCAAGGGTCCTGGTCATCTGCCACACAGGTCAAAAGCTTTTAATTAAGATGAAGATCAAAGTTCTAGCTCCATTAGTTCAAAAGTAATCATATATACCAGAACATTAACAGAATGGGTATAAATGTAAGTTGTCCTATATCATTTTGGACTATGCTGGATGGCTGAGGTCTTTAATAATACTGTCTGCCTTTCTAAGTCACCATGTATTACATACTCGTACAATATATCCTGAACAAAATGCAGCATTTTATATTGTGTGTCACCTTCACTACTTTCTGCAATAGCTACAATCTTGAGCTGAATAGGTGCTATGCTAGGATGTTATGTAGTCAGTGAGGATGGACTCCACTGTGCACCTGTAGAGGTTAGCCAGAACAAATCTGGAAATCTGAGCTTTCTTTAGACGTCTGAAGAAGTAAAAGTGTTGGTAAGCTTTCTTGACAAGAACAAAAATGCCCACAGCAGCTACATCAGCGACGGTCACTTCACAAACTTTAAAGCTATTGATACTCTCAACAGCATCCTCTGCTATGCAGATACAAATATGAGAACTGTTTTGGTTAAGATATATTTATAAATCAGTTTATGAAACAAACTTCAAAATTTATAGTATAGAGCTATAAATTGATAGCACAAAACTATGCAAAAAATATTTACTCATAAAACTGACAAAATTTAAAGTGCACAAAATGTGATCACATGAATAGCCATAGGCATTGCTGGAGGCAAAAACATACATGTCTTTCTAAGGTTTCTATTTTCTATGTTATTTCTCTACATTTGGTAGAAGAATATATGGATGACTTGTATCTGTTCTCTAAAAATAGTTTTTGCTTTTAAGTTATGTAAGCACTGATTACATAACTCTCCAGAAAAAATGTCTGCTGGTATCATCTATATTACAGTATCTCCAAGATATATTTAAAAATTATAGGATACTATCACAATCTAATTAATACAGGTGCATGTTTAATAAACAATACCTTTTTTACTTAAAGTGTTAAAAGGGGCAAAACAAACTGAAAAAAACTGAGAACAAACAGAAAAGTGAAAAACCTGTAAAGTGGTTGAACTAAGTAAAAAAATAAAGGGAAAATAAAAAGAAAAAAGTGGATTTTTGCTGTAACTGGACCAGGTTTTGATCAACCAACAAAACTCTCTCATCAACCCAAGGCTGAATTAAGGAAGGTGGGAGCCCAGGGCTAGAGGCACTCATGGGGCCGTACCTTTACAAACTCATAGTTGTACAAAATACCATAAGTACACATCAACTTCAAAGTCTCAGAGTCACACAGAGCAAAGTACATAACTACTACAGTGTCTAGTATCTGAAAAAGAGAACAAATATGGGCTTACACCATGAAATTCTGAGAGACAATGTATACTACATCAAACCTTTTATCCATTGCTGCACAGATGACAAGTAACTAACACAAACAAAGGTTTGAAAAGTCAACTACAGAACCCTTTTGCAAGTCTCTACAAAAGCAGGAATGTCAAATACTACATAGGACATTATGTACAGTATATAAACACAGACAATGCTTGCTTTTCAAAATTGTACTGTCCTGGATTTCCTTGCAGAAAAGACCTTGACCAGATCACTAAAATCCAAGTTCTGAACCAGATCATGCTCATTTAACCTCAGAGTCAAACGATTCACTCTTTTCTGTCCCACTGTGAATCTGAGCCTATTCTTCACTAGCCTGAGCTTGAAGAATGATCACTCACCAGTCACATTTGTGACAGGCAATGTCAGGTAAAGCCTGAAGGGCTACATCTACATTTGGGAAGATATCCAGAAAGTTTGTTCTCTAAGACACTGTAAATGCTCTGGAGCAGATGAAATGCCTTTAGTGTTTATGAATTCTCTGCACCGGACTGCATCTGCTAATCACCACGCTACTGTGCCTCAAACAATAAAAGACGCAGGCAGAACAATTGCCACAAGCAAAATTGAATAAATCTTCACAAACTAGCAATGAGTGAGAAAAATATCTATTATATCATTCATTATCTATCTAATATATACAGGGTGGTCCTGATCTAATTATGCAGATCCAGATTGTCTGGATGACTTTGATTTATGTGGGGACAATTCCAGTTTGGCGCTAAGACGATTCTTTATGCCGTCAGTTCGCACACTTCTCGATGGTCTGGGATTTTTCGGGTGATTTTCTATCTAATAAACTTAATAAGTTATACTGTAGCATAATGAAAATTGCATACTTAGATCTGGACCACCCTATATATATCCATATACCATATATGGATTCACTGTGCCACCACTTATATAAAATATAGATGGGCACCTACTTTACATTTTTTGCACCCAAGGAACTTAAAGCAACAAGTGCATTTTATGTGTTAAGCAATCATGAGTGATTTTGTAGCCTAACAAAACATCACAGGGGCATTGGGAAAACAAAAGATTATCTAAGCCGGCCACATGAAAGGTTTTCAGGAAATAATTCAGCAATAAAGGTCATTGGGTAGTCCATCAAATTAACTAAAAAATGCTTTTTTTTGGGGGGCCCCAGTCTACTGCCCCAGAAAGCCTTGCTATAATTCAGCCAAGCACCAACAAATACTGAGTTAACTATGAACAGGATACAAAGTTATATTAAAGATTTTTAAGTTGTATTGTTTAAAGTGCTGTGTCCTTTTTAGTCATAAAATAAATATCAATTTTTGTGCATGTGTAAGACAAAAACCTATGTCACTAACCATACAACTATGACAATTTGAATTATGTAAGTATAACATAGCCATAATGGAGATGTCATAACCCATGGAAATTATACAATATTTGTTGTACTCTGGGAAGTCACCCTTCAGCCTAAAGAACTAAGTGTAAACACTCAAACGTATCTAGAGGAAGATAAACAGTCTACAGCAGACTTAGAAGTGTCAAATCTACTGGTATACTGAGAAAACATAAAAGTAATTATGAAATTAAAAGGTTGCTTGGATCTTGTTTGATATTCAGATGATAAAACTGAATCCTGTTTAAGATGAAAAAGAATTGTATTTTTCTCTCATTTTGCACAGAAAATGGGAGAATTAATGAGAAAATAAGTATTAGTGCTTTGGCCTTAATGACAGACTTTACTGATATTGGTCAACGGACATTTGTTTTGGCCTCTACTGAAAAATGAAAACATTTTTAACTAAGTTTTACTTGTGTAGAGTTTGCTTAGTATCAGGAATTGAATATAGTAAAAGAAACATTGTAAAAAACACCACCCCCACAATACATTTGTAAATAAATTTCTGGTAGCATAGAAAGGACTATTTCAAATAATGGAAAATAACATTTAAAGATGGGACTGTGAATTATAAACTAAAATATTGAAAATGAGTCCTCTAGAGTAACTTTGACATGTCAAATTTTCTCATAAAATTGGGTTGAACAACAGTTATGTTGGAGATACAGAATACCAGATGGCTAGAAAAAAGGAGTAAGTCTTCAATGTAGTCAAGCTTTCCAACACTTTAAAAAGAAATCTTTCAGTCTCTGGGTCAAAAAAGGAGCACGCTTTCTGTATTTCCAAATGGAAGCAGCAAAGCAAGAGAAATCAGCACAGAAAAAGCTTACTTGATTCTAGGAACCAGGCGAGTATCAAGTTGCAAGCTGAAATGTCTGAGTGCTTGGAATTTTTCATAGAGTTTCAAGTCAAGTTCTCTATATAGATAAGCTGATTGAAATATTGCGCAATCCATTTTATATTAGATTAGAATATTTGAAAGTGGCAATAATGGCAGAGGCAGGGGATGATATTTTTTTCAGTGTACAGTTGTTCTGTTTCATCTTCCAGAGATCTTGAAATGTTTCATATAATACATAAATAATCAGTTTTTAACATGTCTTCATTCTTTTTTTTTGTAGGTTCCACCATATCCCACAGAAGAAGTTCTGCAGAAAAAACTGCAACAGTATATTAACTGGGAAGCAAACAAGTCATTGTTATTTCATAAACGCTTGTAAGTCTTTAAGACATCCACCACCTTTTTAGACTTTCAAACAAGAAATTCTTCTCTGAAATATGTTTGCTGTAACATTATAAGATAATTTATATTTTTCATACTTTAAGCCTAACATGTTTCCTGTACAATTGTTACAGTCAGGGGGACCTTTTTCATTAATTGCTATGTTTGATGGTATAATGAAATAAAGCCATAAATTCCTTCCACTATACATGTTTTCAGCTCTATTGTGACTTTGTTCATTTCAAAGGACCATTAACCCACTCCACTGATTTTTATTTACACTATCTACTGTCAACTAGCCATTTAGCTGGAAGTTAAATTCATATTTTTGGGTAAAAATACATAAATGTTTGTTTACATATTAGTGCATATGTATGCAAATGTTGTATGGCTGTGTACTGTGTACTGTTGTTACACAATATTTATAAATTTTGTAAGCACTCAGTGAGAAGCCTTACAAGGAAAAATATTACAATTTATTTAATAAAGCTAACATTTTGACCCAATGGCATTGGGTATCATGGAGTAGCACTGCTGCCTCATGGATACATTGGCCTAGGTTTAATCTGGCGCTAATTATTTATGTACAGTTTGCATGTGCTTCCCATATCTATATTGGTTTTCCTCTAGGTATTCTAATTTTTATACTTAATTCCCATAGATATTCTGGTTAGGTTAGCTAGTAGTTCCAAATTGGTGAATGTGAGTGTTGCTGTGTTTATGAAGGCTTTTTCCCTGCCTTGCTGCCAGGACATACTCGCAGGTAGGGTGCCAGAATAACCCTCAGGCCTGATGTTGGTCATTTGACAGCTGCCTTATGTTGCAGTCCTCTTTTTTGTCATCCAGAGTGAAAGGGGAAGAGTGAGGAGGGACTGAATGTGACATCAGTCAGATTCAAGTGGGATTCCCTCTGTCCTGAGGATGGGAATCAAAATTTCTACAGCATATCATGTAACTCCTACTCCAGTCTTCCGTTCTCTCAATAAATCAGTCTCCATAAAACACTTAGTCTTCACATGTGTGATGCTATACAAAATGTGCACAACAGTGATTTCGCTTAAATTTCTGTGACCAGCTATATACTAGAGAAAGATGATTTAGGTTTCTTTAGACCAGAGTTAGACTAAGTCTGTTCAAGAGGGTCACAGTGGCTACAGGCTTTTGTTTCAACCCAGTTTCTCAAATCAGAAGTCACATATTGATGCTGAAGCACTTACTGCTCAACAAACATTTTTATGTCTCATTTTGGTTGTCTTGCTTGTTCAGATTCCCAACTCTTAATTGCTTAGTTGCTCAGTTTAGTCACTCACTGTTTTTAATCGTTCCTTATTAGCAACAAGATGAAACTGACAAAGGAACCAATAATCACAGTCTAACTTATTTCCATTTACACTTTTGTCTATTCTTTATTAACCATCTGATTTAAAGCATAAGTTCAGTATTTTTCAAGTCAATATTATTTCCTCACAATTATGGTATATATTAATTTGCCACATTCCATTTTGTTCTAAAGTTGGCGTTTACTGTAAATTTTAAAAATACATTGTTTTTGCTGCTTACAATGGAGCTAAAGGGTATAAGAATCACACTCGAGAACAACAGCAAAGAGGTTAATAAAATATTTGGAAATAAAACTGAAGAGAAAAAGGTGAAGGACTGAGAATTACTCATTCACTTCAGGCTACAAATCATTTGGATGATATTCTTAGAAGGAAGAAACTCTACGATAAAAGAATGACCTGACATGATATAGAATTGAATATGATCTTTGACTGGAGAGAATTGGTTTCTAATTAAGCAATTAGGTTGGAACAAAAACCTGCAGCCACTATGACCCTCCAGGACCAACTCATCTAGCCTACCCCATCAGGTGCTGTCTTGTTATCTGAGATATGTCAGAATTTGAAAATGACCAGAAATCTTTCACTACAGAGCTTTAAAAAGTGTACTTGTCTATAGAGGTCTAATGGTAATGTTAAGGATGAGCACTGCAAGTACAGTAACTGAGTTTGTCAGAAAAGTTGTGCATTTCATTTTACAAATTATAGCTAGAATTTCCTGTTTTGGTCTAATTTGAAACTACTAAAGTGATGCATACAAAGGAAGAGTTTAACCGAATGATGGTAAATTTCAGGATTCCTTTAAAGCTGTATGCTGTCTTATCAGTAAAGAAGCCTATAAGCTCAGAGTCACTATAATTAGAAGAGGTTTTGCATAGAAGTTTAGATTTCTTTTTTGTTGGATAACCCCCTGCTCTAAATAATAAACTGTTTCTGTTCTCCTTGTTTAATGTGGAAAAGCTTTCAGAGTGGGCCAAATAAACAGATTTCTTAACATTGTTTCTACTATAGACTAACTCTGTTTGGTAAACCTGCAATTTAGTACAATTCTGAATTTCTCTTAATTTAAGTGTGATATTGTTAAACCATAGTGCTCTGAATATTTTTTTACCTTTGTCATCAATCTAATAATATGTACTTGGATGCTTGGGCCCATTTCCTGTTCTTATGCTCTTATCTTGTTGCCCCTCTTGTCACTGTTGTAGTTAAATCTAATGTCTTTGGTCTTCTGGAGTTTTACTATCTATGAGGACAGGGAAAACATGAGCTTTTGTTCTTCCTTTCCTTTATGGAAACCTTTTTCATATCCTTTAAATTGAAATTGACAATTTCTGCAAACAATTAAAACTTCTTAGTTAGCTGATGGCCAGTACGGTGGCTCAGTTGTCATCCACACAGTTCATGTGATCTTGATTTGATTTCTAGCCTTGCTGCTGGGTGAAGTTAGAATTTCTTCCAATATTTACATGGATCCCGTCTGGGTAGTCCTGTTTCATCACATAATCAAACGATGTCCACATGAGGTTAATTTCCAGCTCCTACTTGGCCTGTACTGAGTGTGAATGTGTTTGCTTTGTGATAGACTGGCTTCACATGGGTGGATTGTTATTGCTTTCCTTCTGATGCTCCCATGATAACAGCAATGTTATTTCATAATGTTTCTTTGATTATTTATTTTGAATTATACTGTTATATAAATAAACTGAACTGAATTGAGGGTGATAAAGCGAAACATTACAGCTTCAGAAGCCTTGGTACAAGACCCAACCTTGGTCACTGTTTAAACATGCGTTCTAAACATATTCCCAAAATCTATGTGGGTTTCTTTGGGTATTCCAGTTCCATGCCACAACCTACAGTACATGCATCTACCTTAGACTAACTGGCAAGTCTAAACTGATACTGTGTGACAGAAACTGCTCCCTAGCACCCTGTCCAGGGTTGATTCTGTTATGATGAATTACTGCCGGGTGACTCTGTGCTACAGTAGTTCTCAACCTTGATTCCTCCAAGCCCCTTTAGAGAACCACAAGAATATGTGGGGGTTCCCACACACAATGCTTTTTACCCTCTTGTACTTTTGCTGCTGTTTCAAATATGATTAACAAAATCATATTTGCTGGTATACTATTACAATGTATGTGTTTTTTAAAACATACCACAAGTTATTTCAAAAACAGCCTATCTGTTTTTATAAAAGATATTGTTTTAATAGTGCCTGAATTTCTTGATCACAATATAAAATGAATTGGCATCTGTTTAAGAATAAATAACAAATAATAATTACCAAAATACCAAAATGTCACTGCAGGTATGTTCAATAACTGAAGCCCCTCAGTTGGCTTAAGGATTATTTTTATATTATGCATAAAATAATTGCATAATTCTACAAATAAACAATCATTAAAATACAGAATTATTACACAGTAGGCTTTTTTGATAACTTAATTATACAAGGGACTCCATTATCCACTGGATTTGGCATTGGAGCCTTTCCATCTGTGACAGCATGAGTGGAGATGCTAATGTGTTTAATCTCCACTTACAACGATCAAGAAACAGAAAAAACAAAAGCATCGGTGGCCAGCCATAACACCTTAAAAAGTTTTAAAAGTTAAGCAGAGTGGTGGCAGTGGTGGGTGTCAAGTTGACCTGCCATATCCTTTATGAGACTTTCACATCTTTGGCATTGTTCTAAAACACTAAATTTCTTTATGGCAGTGCAGACTGTCACCTTCTTTTCACTTTTTTTTTTTTGGATCATTGTGATCATTACCATTCTAACTGTAGACTAGTAGCTCTGCTACATTGCGTAGATTAATGGCAGCAGTTACTGGGGATGCATTTTACATACTAATAGTATAATATATATATATATATATATATATATATATATATATATATATATATATATATATATATATATATATTATAATAGTATAATAGTAAATGTATTCTGCTACAATTATACAGTACAGGCCAAAAGTTTGGACACACCTCCTCATTCAATGTGTTTTCTTTATTTTCATGACCATTTACAGCACTCCATCACTCTCCTTCTTGGTCAAATAGCCCTTACACAGCCTGGAGGTGTGTTTGGGG
Organism: Polypterus bichir lapradei; assembly: GCA_026402145.1. Taxonomy (NCBI): domain Eukaryota; kingdom Metazoa; phylum Chordata; class Cladistia; order Polypteriformes; family Polypteridae; genus Polypterus; species Polypterus bichir. The sequence goes on along the minus strand of JANRMT010028174.1, from coordinate 101,130,050 downwards.
TCATTGTCCTGTTGAAAAATAAATGATCGTCCAACTAACCTGACTTCTGCACAACACAACTGCTGGTCCCAACCCCATTGATAAAGCAAGAAATTCCACTAAATAACCCTGATAAGGCACACCTGTGAAGTGAAAACCATTTCAGGTGACTACCTGTTGAAGCTCATCGAGAGAATGCCAAGAGTGTGCAAAGCAGTAATCAGAGCAAACGGTGGCTATTTTGAAGAAACTAGAATATAAAACACGTTTTCAGTTATTTCACCTTTTTTTGTTAAGTACATAACTCCACATGTGTTCATTCATAGTTTTGATGCCTTCAGTCATGAAAATAAAGAAAACACATTGAATGAGGAGGTGTGTCCAAACTTTTGGCCTGTACTGTATATGGATACAATCTATGAAATGAGTGTAGCTGCGTTTGTCAAGGATTTCCAAATAGTTCAAAACAGTTCAAATGCAGCTACCAGAAAGGCACTCCAGCAGTGGTATGACTCGCTGTACATATAAAAACTCCACAGTCTAAGTACCTTTGTTTTAACAATTTTAGAAAATTCTAAGCAAACGGTTCACACACAAAAAAAATAATAACAATAAGGAAAAGGTTGATAATACAGAATAAAAGGAAAAAGGGAAACTTCTTGTCTATGATAAGCATCTAGTATCTTAAGGTTTCTATCTGTTACCATATATTGTATACTAGGACCTATACAACTGATCTATATACATACTGTGACCACAAGGTGGCATCAGAGAGTCCCAAACCACAGACACAGTAACACAACTTTTGTTGTACTGTATACATAAAAAAAAACTATATTCCACAAAGCACCTTTTCACAGACCTCTTCCAGCAATTATACAATAAATAAGCAATAATCTAACAACTTTCCCTCCTTTTTCACCTCTGTTAGATGTTGCCCACTGTCTCCCAGCTCTGAATCCTTGACGTGAGGCAGTGAGCTACCTTTTAAGCTGGACCTGAGAATGTTTCCATTGCTATGCTGTGTCTCCATGGAAGCACTTCCGGGCCATAAAGAAAGTAGGGAGGTCCTCCCCTGACAGCACCCTTTATCGACACCCAGGGACCCCGACAGGGCTGTACTTCCAGACTCCAACTCCCAAGCACCCCTGCGGATGTCCCAGTTGGGCTGCTACATGAGGACCACTGCCACTTGCAGTATGGGGTATGGAACTGCTTCCAAGTTCTGTCTTCTGCTGGTTCATTCATTGTTTTATACAGACTGGGCACAAAATGATCTTTTCATCCAACAGGCCAAACCATGTATCGTTTCTCTCGGGAATCCTGTCCTAGTAACAAAATATGGTACTCCCCAACCTGGATGCCCATTCTTATTCTAAAATACATAACGTACATATTGGTCAGAAAACTATATGCCCTTAATGTCTATCTCTGTAACAGTTTCCTTCTGTCTAACTTCAGTCTAAAGGCTATTCTATTGTTGCACAGAGCTAACATTAAAAGCATTCTACTACCTTAAACTTACAGGGGGTTAAACTGAGTCTTCTATTATCTCTGTTAAGCTATATTATATTCAAGTTCAAAACTAAGCCAGCTATGGTAAATTTACCATTAACCTTAACTTAAAAGATTTGGCACTTAATAACAATAAGCATTTAAGGGGAATCTTTGAGAAAATCGACAGTTGTGTGCTGTATGTAACATACTTTGGAAAATGATAAAACAGTCTGTTTGAAAAAGATAAGTTGGACACCGCTGCTGTAGCTTGCTTTTTAGTGATCTGAGTATTGTGCTGCAATTTTAGAATTATTTTCAGTCATCTTGCATCTCCCCCACCCCCCAGAACTTTAATGATGGCTCCTGATTGAGAAACACTGCTAAATGTGCTTGGAGAAACAATAAATTAAATTGAACTGAATCAACGTTAACTGCTTAAATTACAAGCATCCAAGCCATTTAATTCAAAAACAGAAGACTAAGAGTGGGGTCTTTCATGTTTATGCTTAGTTTCCTGACTGTTGGTTTCTTTTATAGTGTCACATAATGCAAAGTATTGCTGAAAAACAAACTGTCAGCAGTCCAAGTCTATTTTTTGATGAAGAGTGAAGCTTAATGAACATGGTGTCTTTGGAACATTTTTGGGATCAACTTTGATACTTCATACAGCATTGTAGGTCTTTTAAGACCAAAGCTCCAAGTATCTGAAAAGATTTGCCTTCCTCAGCTGACAGTTATATAAGCAGCCCATATTGATTCTATGATAAAAGAAAATAAGTTCAAATCTGCTGTTTTTGACAGCATCACACAAAAAGCTGCTTAATCCCAGATATATACAAGCAGCATAAAATCTACATCAATATTCACATCTTACAGCACCAAAGTCTCAAAGACATTGTAGTTTTGTATTTGTTTTCCACAGCCCTGCTTCCAAATAATTTGTCTTCATAAAGTCATACTAAACATTTTAGTCTCACAGTAGCCCCTAATCTCTCCAGTGTCATCATTCCCACTGAGACTAAAGTGTTGTCAAGATTTTAGGCAGCCTAGCATCATCAAAGAAAGAACCAAACAAACAGTACAGCTAAGAATCATTTTATCTTTACCCTGCCTTCCCTTGAGACTGGTTTTGTGGATATAAGTTGAAAAGTTCTTAGTGTGCTTTTTCTGAAGGCAAATGTATGATTTTTACATTAACAGAAATAAAACGGATTGTATGGTCTGCAACTGTATTTGATAAAGAAAGTCTTACTGCACATTTACTTTTTAATCCATTTGTAATGCCGTTTTATTTGTTACTTGTTTGTTAAAATAAATGTTGGTTTTGAAGAATGCCAACAACAATTAACCACCCATGAAATATCAATGAATTTTAAGATTTTCTTGTCAGCAGTGGCTTCCACTTTGTTACTCTCCAAAGAAGCCCTTTTGCCCAGTATCTTTCTGATTCTGGAGTCATACTGGAGCAAGAGAAGCAGGCCATTCTTTTGCATTTTCTTTTATGATCTTTTCCATCTTCCTGAATGGCCATAAATGGGAATATCGATACAGTTCTAAGTGTTTTCCATTTGGAAATTATGGCTCTTACTGTGGTTCGATGAAGTCACAGAATTCTGGAAATGGCTTTGTAGCGCTTTAGAGATTGATAGATGTCAACAACTCTTTTCTGATCTCAAGAATTTGGTAGCTTTAACCTGATATGGTGTCAAAAGAAGTGAGGTTAATATTGAGCAGGGCTAAAGGAAACCAAACCTGCTGTGTTCATTCAAGTGCATCTAATTATACCTTCAATGGGGTTGATTCAATTAATTTTTCACACACTTGGTGTTTGATATAACCATTAGACTGTATGGGGCACTCATAAGGCATCCCTAAGCTTAGTCTCACTGGGCCAGACATGATTCTCAAACAAGAACACATGTCTGAGGACAATTTGCTAAAACGTTTGCAGAGAATAGCTGTGAAATCTGTCACAGGGTTATTTTCTAAACCCCCCTCCCCAATTTCTTGCAGTGCGTGGACTTGAAACATTTGTGGTTGCAGTGTCCTATTTCAATGAATGAATTAGACAAATACATAAAATAACAATGGAAATATGAAGGAAGCAAATGAAAGTGATCAAGAGAGATGACACTGCGAGAAAACAGAATGGCAAGCTACCCAAGAGCTCAGCATCTAAAGCTTAATAATGAATTTATATATCTTAATACAGTATATATGTATATATCATTACATTGCAAAACAGCAGCAAATAGCATTTAGAGAAGCATTGTGGTCTATAAATATATACTATATGTTAATACACTGTACCATATTTAAGTATAGCATGTTTAGCATTTTCAATTACAGTAGACAATAATGTTAACTTATAATGTTATCTTGTTTAGATATACAGTGAGACATTAAGTATTGTGCAACCTCACCTGAGCTACTGCTGGAATTGTTTCAATATCATTAGGCAAATTTACTGTTTTGGGTTTACTGAGTCGGTGTTGGGTCTCCTCTGACTCTTCTTTAATAACTCGCCTTATGGCAATTCTTGTCAGCTCTTTTCACTGGTTGTGATGGATAATTTTCACTTTATCTTTTATGGACATTGCTGCCATTTGTTTCAGCCCTACATTGATTGTGCCAATATTGTCATAACTGAGAGAGACAGACAGCTCATACAGCTGGTGGCAGTGCATATTCACTTTTACCTTGTTGTTTGCCTGCCTGTGGAGTGGTCATTTCTGGTGGAGGAGCATTGGAATCATCAAGTAGCAGGTTGGTCCTTTCATCGGGTTGGACAGCTCAGCACTGATTCAGTAGTGGAGTGGCCAGTGGTGGTGGTGGTGGTAGTTGTGGCAGATTGCTGGTCAAGGTCATCAGGACTCTGAACAAATCTGTATCCTCATATGTGATAGTTCTGTATTACTACTAGTTCTGTATTAGTACTATTGTACAGTACTGTTGTATTGTAATCCTGAGGTGGCAATGATAGGTTGCCTGTCTAGCTCTGTGAAGAGAATTACTTGCTCTATTTTGTGTATTATATTGCATTTACTCAATTTTTTTTGACACCAATTGCATGTCTATCCTACCTGGAAATGGGTCTCTCTCTGAATTGCCTTTTCCAAGATTTATCCGTAATGACCAGAGGCTTGCTGCCTATCAGACTGGGATAACAAGTGCATCATTGCTCTTTGCTTTTTAAAGCACTATCCCTACTCTGAGCTCTGTCTACATGTGCTGTTGGGTTGGTTTAGAAATTTCAATCTGAGTGAACCATCTAATTGTTACTAGCCACTTTTAATCCTTATTCTCTTATAGTTGTCTCCAGATGTGTGTTTTATATGTCTGGCTCTGAGAGAGTACCCCAAAGCCAAAAGAAAGCCAAAGAGGCCAAAATACCCCAAACTAAGTACAGTGGAACCTCATGTCACGACCGTAATTTGTTCCAAAACTCTGGTCGTAACCCGATTTGGTTGTGACCCGAAGTAATTTCCCCCATAGAATTGTATGTAAATACAATTAATCCGTTCCAGACCATACGAACTATATGTAAATATATTTTCTTTAAAAAAAAATTATACCATAGAATGCACAGTGTAATAGTAAACTGAATGTAAAAACATTGAATAACACTGAGCCAAACACCCAGGCTCCCTGCTCAGCTGCACGAGAGCCTGCGCTCGCTGGCTCTCTCTTGGTCTCTCTCTCACGCTCGCTCACTCTCGTGCTCTCTCTCTCCTGCACCGGATTTCTCCTCCTGCTTCCTGCCTTCTCCTGCAACCTCCCGTTCTTTCCTGTTCTCTTCTTTTTCCCTTTAGCCGACTCGCACTTCTATTTATGAAGAGGACGTGGTAGTCGTGGCAATCAGCGGCTCCTGGGAACAATTATGGATGCGGACCGTTTCTCACCTGTGCACTTAGGTGAGAAACACCCACATCACAAACTCCTCAGGAACCACTTCGGCCACACACCACCACGCCCTCTCGCTAAGCCGCGAGTGCGGTGAATATTTATTAAAACTGGCCTTTTTGATGGGAGCTGTGGACCCGCTATATCACAGAAGGAAGTTGGGCTGAGAGGAGGTTACAGTTTTGAGGGAGAGTCCCTCTGTGTGATGCACCGAGAAATCATCGGCGCGTACAAACCGGAAGGGAAACTGGCTTGTTCGTCACCCGAGTGTGTGGTCGTGAACAGATGCAAAAGTTTGGTGAACTTTTTGGTCGTAAACCGATTTGTACGTGTTCAGAGACGTTCGTGACCCGAGGTTCCACTGTATAATGGAATTGAATTGAGGGAAGAATGAACTAACATTGTAAATAGAAAACAATTACAGGCTTCCACCAAATTAAGAACAACTGTGTTTAGAAAATGTGAGTACATGAAGAAAATAATGTAAAACTATTTTTGATCTTACAACAGATGGAACATTTTCTGAAATTGAATGAGTCTTTGATGATTTTCAAACTCATGCCACTAAAACTAACACCTCATTATATTCTTAATCATTTCTAAGTACACCTTGCTGCAGCCTGCGAAATGGACTAAAGGCAGATGTTCAGCTGCAGCCATGTACTGGAGACGTGAAATCCCTGCTTCAGTCATTCTGGCAGCTGATGCTGCATGTACATGCTGTAGATCAGTCAACTTATAATGTATGTTGCTCACGTTTCTTCTTACATTGTGTTTAGCATGTCTCTTAAAGCGAAGGGAAGGTCAATGGACATTTCTTTGAATTTGAAACTTGAAATGATAAAGTGTACAGCAGGTTAACAATTTTTTTTTTTTTTTTTTTTTTTTTTCCTTTTTTATTAATTTTATTACAATCCATACAAAGCAATCAAGTTTTTACAAAGAGAAAAATTAAGAACAGATCGATCCCCACCCCTGAGAGAGAGAGCAAGCCAAACGGCGTTAAATTTAAGACTTGGAGAGATACCTAAATTAATAAATTCTCTGTGCCTTTTGAACTTATTTTAAAATATTACTGATTAGATCCTGCCATGTTTTGAAAAAAGTCTGTACGGATCCTCTAACTGAATATTTGATTTTTTCCAACTTCAAATAATATAACACATCGGTTTCCCACTGACTTAAAAGAGGAGAGTTTGGGTTCTTCCAGTTTATGAGAATAAGTCTACGTGCCAAAAGTGTAGTGAATGCAATCACAATTTGTTTGTCTTCCTCCGCTTTAAACCCATCTGGAAGAACACCAAACACAGCTGTTAATGGGTTTGGAGGGATTGTAAGTCCAAGGCTATCTGAAAGGTAATTAAAAATGTTTGTCCAGAATAATGTTAATTTGGTGCAGGACCAGAACATGTGACCTAGTGAGGCTGGGACTTGGTTACAACGTTCGCAGGTTGGATCATGCCCTGGGAACATTTTGGAGAGTTTTAGTCGAGACAGATGTGCTCGATATATAATTTTGAGTTGTATAATTGTATGCTTTGCGCATATGGAGCTCGAGTGAATTCTCTGCATTGCTACTTTCCATTCCTTTTCTGATATATTAATTGAAAGATCTTTTTCCCAGTGTCCTCTTGGATCTTTAAAAGGGAGGGATTGTAAAATGATTTTATATATTGTAGAAATGGAGTCTAAATCCTTGAGATTGAGCAATATTTTTTCCAGCATGGATGAGGGTGCAAGATGAGGAAAATCTGGAAGGTTTTGTTTAACAAAGTTTCTGATTTGAAGATAGTGAAAGAAATGTGTAGCTGGAATGTTAAATTTGGAATGTAATTGCTCATAGGATGCAAAGACGTTGTCTATATAAAGATCTCTAAGCAAGTTAATTCCAAATTTTTTCCAAATATTAAAAACTGCATATGTTTGTGAGGGTTGAAAGAGGTGGTTCTCTTGCAGGGGTGCCACCGATAGAAGCTTCTCCGTCTTAAAATGCTTTCTACATTGGTTCCAGATTCTAAGTGAGTGGAGCACAATTGGGTTATTAGTGTATTGCCGATAACGTGTGTTTATTGGAGCACAGAGCAAGGAATACAACGAAGTACTGCAGGAATTTAATTCTATTGCGGACCAAGCCTGTGTATGTTCTTCTATTTGTGTCCAGGTTCTTATCGCCTGTATATTTGCTGCCCAGTAATAAAACTGGAAGTTAGGTAGAGCCATGCCGCCTTCTGCCTTTTGTCTTTGTAGGGTCGCTCTTTTGATGCGTGGATGTTTTGAATTCCAAATAAATGAGGTTATTGTCGAATCTAATTGCCTAAAAAATGATTTATTAATGTATATTGGGATGTTTTGAAATAAAAAAAGGAGCTTAGGAAGAATATTCATCTTAACAGTGTTAATTCTTCCAGCTAGTGTGAGATGAAGGGTTGACCATCTATGCAAGTCTTGTTTAATTTTTTCCATGCAAACGGCGAAATTTTGTTGATATAGAGCTTTATATTTACTTGTGATGTTTACCCCTAGGTATTTAAACTGTTCTGCAATGATAAATGGTAGGGTATCTAATCTAATATTATATGCTTGAGAGTTCACTGGAAAGAGTACACTTTTATTCAGATTAATTCTGAGACCAGAGATCTTTTGAAATTCTGTGAGTGCTGCTAAGACTGCAGGTACAGAATTTTCTGGGTCTGATATATACAGTACCATGTCATCTGCATATAATGAGATTTTCTGTTCCAGTCTTTCTCTGCTAATCCCCTTTATCTGATCAGTATTTCGACAATGTATTGCCAGTGGTTCAATGGCAATCGCAAACAGCAGCGGTGACAAGGGGCATCCTTGTCTAGTACCACGTTCTAGTTTAAAGTAGTCTGAGCAAATGTTGTTGATGCAAACTGAAGCTTCTGGGTTAGTATACAGTAATTTAATCCATGCACAGATGTTTGGGCCAAACCCAAACTTCTCCAATATAGTAAAAAGGTATTTCCATTCAATCATGTCGAATGCTTTTTCTGCATCTAATGATAATAATATTTCTGGGGTGTTTGATTTAGTTGGTGAGTATATTACATTAAACAGGCGTCGAAGATTGGAAGATAAGTGCCGGCCCCCAATAAATCCAGTTTGGTCTTGTGATATTACCGAGGGGAGCACTTTCTCCACCCTTCTGGCTAAAATTTTTGAAAGTATTTTAACGTCGTTATTCAGAAGTGAAATTGGTCTGTATGATGCACATTGTAATAAGTCCTTATTTTGTTTTGGAAAGACAGTGATTAGTGCTTGGCGAAAGGTTTGTGGAAGAGATTGGTTATCTCTGGCTTCGGTAAATGTTGCTAATAAGAGGGGGGCTAGCTGAGCGGAGAATTTCTTGTAAAATTCTGCAGGGTAACCATCAGGGCCTGCTGCTTTCCTACCTTGGAGTGATTTTATAGCATCTAGTAATTCTGATAACATCAGAGGTTTATCAAGTTCCTCCGCACTACAAGCGTCTATTTGAGGTATCTGTAATGTATCCAGAAATGCATTAGATTGTGTATTGTCTTCCTTAAACTCAGTAGTATATAGGGATTTATAGTAGTCTCTGAAAGTGTGCATTATATTTTGGTGTTCGACGATTTTATCTCCGTTCGTACTAGTGATTACCGAGATTGCGTTGCGCACTTCTTGCTTGTGAATTTGTTGAGCTAAAAGCTTATTAGCTTTCTCCCCATGTTCATAGTAATGATGTCTGGATTTGTAAATTAGTTGTTCAGTTTCTTTAGTTGTCAAGAGGTTTAATTCCGAATGTAGAGCCTGCCTTCTCCTATGTAGAGTCTCGCTTGGTAGTCTGGCATGTTCTTCATCTATTTTAGTAATTTCGCTTTTTATATCTGCTACTTTCTTGGCCTCGGATTTATTTCTGTGGGAAAGATATGAGATAATCTGTCCTCTTAAGAAGGCCTTAAGAGTTTCCCAGAGTATCCCTGCAGAGATCTCGGGGGATGTATTTGTCTCTAGAAAGAATTTGATTTGTTTGGATATAAATTCAGTACAATTCTCATCAGCTAATAGAAGCGGGTTGAGGCGCCATCTGCGGGGTGAGTGCATGGGGCTTAGTAATTTTAGCTCCAAGATCATAGGTGCATGGTCAGAAATAACAATAGCATCGTATTTGCAAGATTTAATCTTAGGCAAGAAGTTATTGTCTATAAAGAAGTAATCGATCCTTGAGTAACAATGATGTACTGGTGAGTAGAAAGAATATGTTCTTGAATTTGGGTTTAAAAAACCTCCAGGGGTCTGATAAGTTGTGATCAGTTATAAACTTTGTAATTATTTTTGCAGTGTTAGATGCCGTTCCCCCTGTGGAGGAAGTCCTATCTAAAAGTGGATTCATAACACAATTAAAATCCCCAGCCATTATAACTTTATGAGTGTTCAGATTGGGAATGGATGCCAACAAATTTTGTATAAATTCCTTATCATCAACATTAGGTGCATAAACATTTATCAAGATCATTTTACAGTTAGATAAGTCTCCCATAACCATTACATATCTCCCTTCAGGATCCAATACTACATCTGATACTACAAATGGAACAGTTCTATGTATGAGAATTCCCACACCTCTAGTTTTCTTCGTAAAGCTAGAATGGAACATTTGGCCAGTCCAGTCTTTTTGCAGCCGGAACTGATCCTTGCTTATTAAGTGAGTTTCCTGTAAAAATACTATTTTAGCATTTAGACCTGTTAGGTGAGAGAGTACTTTCTTTCTCTTTAATTCGTGATTCAGGCCTTTAACATTCCAGCTTACGAAGTTAACTGTCCCATCATGGAGACACTGATTCTGTGTTTTTGATGTCATTTTATAGTCTTATTATAATTATAAAGACTGAGAGGATAGATTAGGTATAGATCAGGCCTGCTCTCTTTCTCTCCCCCCCTTAACCCCCCACCCTCCCTTTTTGCCTCCCCAAGTGAGGCTAAAACCCACTTCACATAGTCCCAGTCCTCTGACATACCCAGAGACAGAGTACGTCCAAAGCAAAACAAGCTCCAATGCAGCGGCGCTTAAGGGTTAAAAGATAGAGATATCTCTAAAAAGAAAAAGAAAAAAAAAAAAAAAGAAAAGGAAAAAAAAGGAGTTTTACACTTAAAATATATATATAGTCTTCAGCAATTTTAGTGCATTAAGATGATACACCCAGATAATAAACCATGGGGATGGTATTAAAAATGTGTCCAGAAGAAGCATAACCAGTCTTAATGCAGTAATAGCAATAACAGTAAACCTAGGGTATGATATTGAACAGTCTCGTTTAGGGAAGAGATGAGATAATTAGAAAAGAAAAAGAGAAAAATAAATAAATAGATAAATAAGTAATTAAGCACAATAAAACATAAACATATAGCGCCCTAGTAATACTAAGTAATAATGAGAATATATGCTGATAAAAACCCGTATTTTAAAACGAATAGATCAGACAAAAGATTATTAATCTTTGCTTCATCTTTCTAACCGCCATGACTCACTATTATGTATCAGAATAGTCCCGGGATCAGCTTTCTTAATTCTTTTTCTGCCTCTTCCTTGCTAGCGAAGACATAGAATTGACCCTGCCATTCCACTTTCAGTTTTGCCGGATACAAGAGGCTGTATTTGATGTTGGCTTGCCGTAGCCGCTGTTTAATATTATAGAAGGATGCGCGTTTAGTAGCTGTTGCTGGAGAGAAGTCAGGGAAGATAAGAATGTGGTTATTTTCAAATATAATATCTTCCTTGTTTCGGAGGAGTGCCATCACCTCTAGCTTAAATGATAATCGTTCAAAACGAACTATAAAAGATCTTGGTCGGGGTCTGACGGTGTTTGGTCCGCGTACGCGGTAAGCCGCTGCTATCTCAAATTCTGCTTTAAAGTCGTCCCCGATTATTTTAGAAAAAAGTTCAGCTGCGAATTTCACAGGGTTTGAACTTTCTCGATTCTCCGGCAGACCTTCAATTCTGACATTATACCTTCTACTGCCATCTTCTAAAGCAGCCAGTCTGTCTCCAAGTTTTTCTCCGAGTTTTTTGCATTCGGAACTGACATTTATTGCTCTTTCTTCGGCACTGGCAGCTGAATGTTCGACCATTTCAATCCGATTCGTGAATGTCTCCTTGAGATGCTCCAATTGATCAGTAAGCGTGCTCAGTTTAACCGCGTTTTCCTGAATGCGCTCTTCAATTTTACCCAGCACCTGTCGAAGCTCAAATTGCACCTCTTGACGCAGCCTTTCATTTGCCTGTTGGAATTCCTGTCGCAACCTTTCATTTGCCTGTTGGAATTCCTGTTGGAATTCCTGTCGCAACCTTTCATTTGCCTGTTGGATTTCCTGTTTCAGTCTCTCATGTGCCTTTACCCTTGCTATCTCATTAGCCTTCTCGCTTTTCTTTATGTCTTGCGCGAGCTCAACGAGCAACACCTTCAGTTCAGATAGTTCAATTGTGCTTTCTTGTACCGTAGATGAAGCAGCAGACTTTGCTGTAGCCGGCGTCCCCGCTGCTACAGGCTCGCGTAATTGCGCAATTGAAGCCGCGGACTTCGAGGCCCTTTCCAGTTTCATGTGATCTTCTCCAATCGGCGAGCTATCCAACAATTTTTTTTTTTAAACAGGACTTAATGAAGTATAAATATTTTATTAGCGCTTTATTGATGACCAAGGTTATTATTAAAGTCATTTCTGCCATAATGTATGTACTTTGATGGTATTTGCCAGAAATAAGGGTTTTTTTTAGGGGCCAAGGAATGCTTAAAATTTTTCCCACTGTCACACATGCACATCTGAGGTTTGCCTTCCAAGTTCATTTGAGATAAGCACTGCCAATCTGGGACATGAGGGGTTGCAGTCATTGATGGTAACATCTCCATTTCTCCCTCAGCCCTAAGAAAACTGCCCACAGAGAGAAACTGATTCTGCCCCCTTGTGGTTCCACTATAAAAGTGGGACATGCTGTGTCTCATTCTGGAGACAGCAGACTGATGACAGGAGCTCCTACCTGAACTTGACGCACCAGAGAGAAGACTGAACTATCCTCTTGTTTATACCTTTAGTTAAACTGCATTTTGTTTTGCCTTATTTAATGTGTCATCAAGCACCTGTTTCTGTTCAGGAACTTTGTTAATATTAAAAGGAGCGACCCGGTTGTTGCCTTAACACTTATTTCCTGACCAGTGGATTCCCTCAGTCAATGATACCATCTAAATTAATGCAAACTAAGAGCCCTATTCAAACAGGATTAGCTTTAAACCAGGAGGTGGGGTAATTATTACCAGAGGACCTCTGTAATTTTAATCCTGTCTGAATCACTCATGTAAGTAACTTTTTACAAGCTATACATTCACATCTCAGTAGAGATTATGGAGCCTTTTACCTTCTACAAAACTCAGTAAAGAATAACTTCAGGTTAAACTAGTGTTGTGCAAATCGTTATGTCAGTAAAACTCTTTAGTTTCCTGTGAAAACAGCATTTGCCCTGGAATTTTAGAGGTTTTCACAGAAACCTCCAACAAGAAGAAAAGGATTTATGACACTTTGTTTATTGTGCTCAGTGAAACCCCTGTACATTTGTTTCAAGAATTTGATATGTTCTGAACATTTTATCTAGGCAGCAAGAGTGAAAGGGAAGGTCTACAGGATGGTAGTGAGACCAGCTACGTTATATGGGTTGGAGACGGTGGCACTGACCAGAAAGCAGGAGACAGAGCTGGAGGTAGCAGAGTTAAATATGCTAAGATTTTCACTGGGTGTGACAAGGATGGATAGGATTAGAAATGAGTACATTAGAGGGTCAGCTCAAGTTGGACGGTTGGGAGACAAAGTCAGAGAGGAGAGATTGCATTGGTTTGGACATGTGCAGAGGAGAGATGCTGGGTATATTGGGAGAATGATGTTAAGGATAGAGCTGCCAGGCAAGAGGAAAAGAGGAAGACCTAAGATGATTTATGGATGTGATGAGAGAGGACATGCAGGTGATGGTTGTAACAGAGCAAGATGTAGAGGACAGGAAGATATGGAACAAGATGATCTGCTGTGGCAACCCCTAACAGGAGCAGCTGAAAGAAGAAGAAGAAGATTTTATCTAGTCTATAAAAGACACCTTGACAGAAGGATGTTTCTCATACAACTATTTAAATATGCTCTCCCAAGCCGAATGTTTATGCACCATTTGCTTAAACTAGGATTAGTAATGTCAGTACAAACAGATATGAAGCTCAGAGCCTCAGCCCTGCTCCATTTGCTGGCTGCCTCAATGATTCCTTTCTTGTTATGGAGAGGAGCAATAGTTCTGCAGCTACAAAGTGCACAGCTTTTTTGAGGGGATGACATTGTGTAACTATAGAAGGCATGCCTATCTCTATAATTTTTCCAGACTTTTTGTTCTTCTTTGCCATTTAGTTTTAGGCTTACTTTTTGGTTTTGGTTCATTGTGCTGCTGCATAAACCAATTATGCTTCAGATTGAGGTCACAGACAGATGAGTCGCTTTTCTGTTTCCGCAATTCATGGTTCCTTCAACAATGGCAAGTGTTCAAAGCATCCTCATGCCATCACGTGAACACCGACATATTTTATTGCAGGTATGATGTTCTTACTGTCAAATGCCAGACATAGTGAGGTCTGTATCATCCATTGAGTTCTAAAGAACATTATTGTAAAAGCCTTAGGTATCATTCAGGTGTTTATTTATTTTTTTTAAATAGAAGATTACTGTTGGATAGTAGGGGTTTCCACCTTGCTAATTCTCCATGAATTCCATTTTTTCTGTGTCTTTTTCTTAGCATGGAGTGATAAGCACTGACCTTAGCTGAAGCTAGAGAGGCCCACAGGAGGTTCTTCTGGGAACCTTTGTGACTGTTTGATTGATTCATCACTGTGCCCTTGGGGAATAATTGGCAGATTGTCCTTTCCTGGGAAGACTCATAACTGTTCCAAATGTTCTCCGCCTGAAGATATGAACTCTCTCTTTGGAGTTACTGAGTCATAGAGTACTAGAAAAAAGTTTTTAGGTTAAGATGGTAAAATCAATATAACATAGGTCTGGGGAGAAAAATCATAAAAGTTGTGTTAGAATCATCAGGCACAGCATTGATTCAGGATCTGAAGACATTTTAGGGAATACACACCCTTTATTATTGTTATTATTTACTTATTTGGTTGATGCCTTTATCCAAGACAATGTACAACATTTGAGATACAATTGGTTACATTTTCCAGTTGGAGCACAGGCAGGTGAAATGTCTTGCTCATGATCACGTAGTCTCACTGATGTTAGTACGGGGCTGCCCAACAGTCTCAGAGATTGAAGTCCAAAGCCATAACCAAAACGTCACACTGCCTACCTCACAGACACAAGTCTCTGGTTCAATTACATTCTTTTATTAACAAACTACTTTCACAAAGGTTTCCTCACAATAAATTATTCTCTTTCTTTTCTTCTTCTCCTATAAACCCCCCAGGCAAGCGTTGCCCTTCTCCTCTCCCAAGTTCAACTTCTCAGGGTGAGATGGAGGGCTGTTGATAACTCCTGATAACTACTGGACACAGAAGTACTTCTGGTGCGTCATCACTGTAGTGAGTAAACTTTTCTGAGTCAGGCATAGCCTCCATCAGACAGGGGAGCCTCCTCCAAAAAACACCTTCTAATGACCCTAGTGCATCCCACCAGAGCTGCCTTCAAGAACAATAACACACGTGCAGTCCTACAGGTGGTCAAACAAGACCCATACCAGAGAGATGCAGCCACCTGGTGTAGTTGGGAACTCACCTCCTGTCTTTCCATTATATTATCCTCCTAACCAGGAAAGGGAATAGCAACCACTCTGTCTGGGATAGATATCAATCCACTACATTTATCCATGACTTCTCAACCAGGATAAATAGGCACAAGCCATGTTTTGTTTTTTTTTTTTGTATGGGTGCCACCATATTGTTTATAGCAACAACCTTCATTTATAGTCATGTGTACAGACAGTTCATGACCTGTGATGACATCACACCTGTCCTACAAAAGATGGCAGTGTGCACTATCACTCAAAGTTTAACCAAATAAAACAAAAATTCTTTAAAACCAGTAACAGCGCACTGCATGATACCGTGCAGTGAATACTCTTGTCTTGAGCATACCTAGTTTTCATCCTCTTTCTCTGTACGTTTGCCATTTGTTAGCTCAGAGGCTGATGCGCTTGCAGCTTCTCGAGCAGCCCTTCTTTTCTCCACTCTAGAGGCCCGATTCTTCTCTTCATTTGTCGGCATCTTTTCACATTAAAACTGATTAAGTCAGTGTTTGTGTTGCAATTATTTAGTATGTTTTCCTTAGTTTTTCACTTAAGCTGGCACTTAAGTCTTCAATCTGCCTCAAGAATGATTTAAAATATGAAGAGGTAGGGGAAGTGAAGGCGGACTGCTGGCCACTGCCGAGAGTTGATTCTACAATAAAATAAAATAAAAATAAAAAGAGGAATAACCTTGGAGGTCATTCATCACCCTGGAGGCGGACAGTAGACATCACGTAGTATATGTGTACCAAATTTCAGGTCAATAGGTCAAACGGTTTGCGAGCTACAGGTGATTTAAAATCCTGGACAGACAAACGGACAACCATGGTAGTGTATTATATATATATATAACAACTTAATTTCTAAGAAAATAATTAAGGGTTTTGAACTTTGTTTTGTTGTGGTTATTGATTTTGAATTAATGTTTTAACAATCCATTTTCTGTGAATTAATTCTTGTTCTGTCTGACAATTCTCTTGTCACCTAACTCATCTCTGCCACTCGCAGTTCCAAATGGAGAAATTCCACTGCTCCAGAGTTTCATTAATATCTAGCCATTCCTCTTTGTCCTCTTACATTTTCCTGCCCTCCACCACTACTTATGGGGCAATGCTTAAATAAGTAAGACGTTGCAATCCCTGATAGGCTTTATTTCTCTATAAAGTCAACTGGAAGATAAGTATGGCTTCCTTTTTTAGGCATGGACCATCTCTGGTCTCTTTTCAGTGGTGTCTCTGACCAAAGCTCTTTCTGCATGGTAAGCATATACAGTATAGTACTATCTGGATACTATACATGGATAATCTCCTTTCAGATATGAAAACTAGCAATACATTTAATAGTATGACTATATTAACTCCTGCGGTGGGCTGGCGCCCTACCTGGGGTTTGTTTCCTACCTTGCGCCCTGTGTTGGCTGGGATTGGCTCCTGCAGACCCCCGTGACCCTGTAGTTAGGATATAGCGGGTTGGATAATGGATGGATGGACTATATTAACTCAAAGTGCACAAACAGGACCCCCATTATATTACATATGGAAGCATGGGCACATAAAAATGTTATACCTTACCATAGTTGGTTTAAAATAATCCACCCATCCAGTTCCCCAACATTATATATTATAAAATTGTTGTGTTAAAAAAGTTATTTGCATTGAAATTGTGAATATTGTTTCTGATTTCTAAAATTTGTTCAAATGAAGTTCCAATCAAAGGATTTTTAATAAAAGGTTGTCTTACAAAGAAAAACAGAACTTTATATTAAGCAATATTGCTTTTAATTTTTCTCTTATCTGCTGACAAGATAAATATCAGATTTAAAGGTCTGTATAAATGACATGACAATGCACAGCATTTTAAAACTCACAGAGAGCTGCAGTGGCCGAGGTTTTGTTGCAACTAGTATGTTAATTGAAAGCCAGTTCTTGCTGTTAATGGAAATAGATGGTTTTCCTTAGCTCTTTTTCTGAAGTCTCATAAATAATTAAGAGTGTAAGCTCTTTTTCTCTATGAACTTTACAAAGATTGTATGGCAGACATAGTTTTTAGGACACTTAATTTTCACTCATTGTCTTTTTTTTATTCAATTAAAACTTGGCTGCTGATAATAAGAAAACTAACAGAGGTGCAATTAAAATGGTCCCATCTGCATTTGGATGAGTTCAACATAATGATTCATAGGTATTAATGCATTCCAATTTACAAAAATATACACAGGTAAAAATGTCAGATATGCAACAATGAAGCTGGAACAAGCAATATAATTAAACAACATGCTTCATTAACAACAGTAATGTTTTTCTAATTAAGAAATTAATTTCAACACAACCTGCAGCCACTTTCTTCCCATAAGAAATTGAAACTATGTGATTGCTGGAGTATCATGCCAAGGCAATTTTTTTTACATTATACATTCAAGTCAACAAAAGCAGATTAAACAAAATAAAAACTAAATGATTAATTACAAATTCACAGTTCTAAGTGACTAACTACTAAAACACGATTCATGTTTACTTTGGTTTCAGGTGGCATGGGGGTAATAGTGTAGTAGTTATTTCTTTGCCTCATGGATACAGATCCCTTGAATCAAATCCTGCACCTAGTTGTTTCTGTGTAGATTACATATTTTCTACATGTCTAAAAAGTTTTTTTTCTCTGTGTACTTTATTTTTACTTCTACATCTTCAAACATGCAAATTATGTCAATTGGCAATTCTAAATTGGTCCTGTGAAGTTTCATGAAGACAAGCAGCTCTGGCCCACTAGCAAAAGCTCGAGAAAGGATTTGGGTCAGAAATTAACTAGGAAGGCTTAAGGCCTAAAAGCAAAAATTAACTTATGAACGTGCATGACTTCAGTGAAATAGTTTAGAAACCTGTACGTGGGTCAGATTATTTTATAAAAATTCTGACTGTTGGTCTGGACCAAACATATAAAATCACAAGGATAAGATCCTCTTCAGTAGCCTTGCAATCTTAGGTATGTGACTCACCTCCCTACTCTCTTACAGTATGCCATGGAATGTTTAAGTGATAAATTTCAGCATGTTTCTTTTAAAAAATCTCTATATATAATCTTCATTTGGATCTTGATCTTTGTTTGTCCGCGAATGAATTAGAAGAAGAAGCACTAGATGGCAGTAGAGAGACAGCTAAAACATAGGCATTGCATTAAGAATCTCCTCCAGGCTTATACTACTGAAGACAGTAGTACTCCAGTCACACCTCAAAACACAGACATTCAAACTAAACAAATTTTTGTGCTTTAAATTAACTAAAAAGATCTTCATTTAGATCTTGATCTTTGTTTGTCCGCGAATTCCACGCATGCATAGACCACCTACCAGTTTAGTACATTGTTGTTACTCACGGATGTCAACAATGTGCCAGAATAACGAAAGGCCTGGTTAGAGAATGAGATTGCCGAAGATAAAAGCTACGTGCCTACATAACATATGAATGAAAGAAAGACAGTGGGTAAAATGAATGACAACGTAACAGCACGTTCCAGAAATTATCATTGTTACGTTGTAGCCGGCGAGTGCTGCGCGTCTCACAGTTGTACCGTGGCTTGCTCACATGTCAGTGAAGTGATCCCTATTTATGCTTTAAAGAGCCTGGATACCTATGTGTCCCCCTTTTATAACCATTGCTCCATGTATATTGCCTTACTCTTTGGATTGCCACAAAGCAACCTGCGAGATTGGAGAAAGGTTGAGAAGACATCGTGAGAGGAAACGATAGCGTCGTGAAAACGAGATGGACTGTGAACGGACAGAAACAGAAATGCTCCTACATCACCACATAATTACTATTCAGACAGTGATTCCAAGTAGGCCGTTCCTATCGAATCAATATCCAAGGGTTTTCTTTTGTAATTTTGTTTCCCTTATAAAAAATCATAATGCTGTGCGACGAAGGGCCCAGTTCACAACTGGCAGCCGCGTTTAAACAGGGAGCCCTTCACAGACAACTTTAACACGCGCAACGTAGTTGGGCGCACATGGCTAGTAAAGCAATAAACTTTAGACCTTTTGATGAGTGTACAGTAACTAAAATCAAAGGATAGGTTTGATATTTTTCAAGTCAAAGTTATTTCTTCATAAACATAGTACACTCACCTAAAGGATTATTAGGAACTCCTGTTCAATTTCTCATTAATGCAATTAACTAATCAACCAATCAATTGGCAGTTGCTTCAATGCATTTAGAGGTGTGGTCCTGGTCAAGACAATCTCCTGAACTCCAAACTGAATGTCAGAATGGGAAAGAAAGGTGATTTAAGCAATTTTGAGCGTGGCATGGTTGTTGGTGCCAGACGGGCCGGTCTGAGTATTTCACAATCTGCTCAGTTACTGGGATTTTCACGCACAACCATTTCTAGGGTTTACAAAGAATGGTGTGAAAAGGGAAAAACATCCAGTATGCGGCAGTCCTGTGGGCGAAAATGCCTTGTTGATGCTAGAGGTCAGAGGAGAATGGGCCGACTGATTCAAGCTGATAGAAGAGCAACTTTGACTGAAATAACCACTCCTTACAACCGAGGTATGCAGCAAAGCATTTGTGAAGCCACAACACACACAACCTTGAGGCGGATGGGCTACAACAGCAGAAGACCCCACTGGGTACCACACATCTCCACTACAAATAGGAAAAAGAGGCTACAATTTGCACGAGCTTACCAAAATTGGACAGTTGAAGACTGGAAAAATGTCGCCTGGTCTGATGAGTCTCGATTTCTGTTGAGACATTCAAATGGTAGAGTCAGAATTTGGCGTAAACAGAATGAGAACATGGATCCATCATGCCTTGTTACCACTGTGCAGGCTGGTGGTGGTGGTGTAATGGTGTGGGGGATGTTTTCTTGGCACACTTTAGGCCCCTTAGTGCCAATTGGGCATTGTTTAAATGCCACGGGCTACCTGAGCATTGTTTCTGACCATGTCCATCCCTTCATGACTACCATGTACCCATCCTCTGATGGCTACTTCCAGCAGGATAATGCACCATGTCACAAAGCTCGAATTATTTCAAATTGGTTTCTTGAACATGACAATGAGTTCACTGTACTAAAATGGCCCCCACAGTCACCAGATCTCAACCCAATAGAGCATCTTTGGGATGTGGTGGAACGGGAGCTTCGTGCCCTGGATGTGCATCCCACAAATCTCCATCAACTGCAAGATGCTATCCTATCAATATGGGCCAACATTTCTAAAGAATGCTTTCAGCACCTTGTTGAATCAATGCCACGTAGAATTAAGGCAGTTCTGAAGGCGAAAGGGGGTCAAACACCGTATTAGTATGGTGTTCTTAATAAACCTTTAGGTGATTGTATATACCCATTTGTTGCTCCAAACTGTGTTCTAAAAAGTCAAATGTTTTCTATAATTTTTTTTTAAATACATAGCCGGTCCTGGCACTTTATAATGTAGCCTATGGGACATGATGGGCAACCGGAAAATAAAAGCCTGAAAATGTACCAAATGTCCTTTTCGGGGCTGCAAAAGTTTAAGAAAAACTATAAAGTACAAAAAAACATGACATTTGTGTTTCTGATGAATGTTTGTGACAACAAAAGAATTCTGGAAATAATCATTCTATTGCATATTCCTGGCACTATTTGTCTTGAAGTGGGATATGTTTTCTATTCACTTGTATGATAGAAGTGGCCTTCATGGGAAGAGTACTCACAGAATGCCAAGCACATGGAATGAACACCATACTGTGATTTTGTCTTTTGAGAAGAAACCAGGCCCCTGGTGGGTGAAAGATTATTGCAGAGGAACACAAGCATCAAGGGAGCACACACAGCTTATCTTTTTTAAAAATGGCCGAATGTCATAATACTCCAGTTTTTTGTTTGAACATGACATTTATATGCTATTTTACAATGTTAGTGTAATCTCAAGACGCAGATCAGTGCTCGACAGCACCATGCAAATGATTTATTTTTCTTTGGCTATATTCTTGAATAAAAGCACATTTGTTTTGTTATGCCTTTGGTGAAAGTATTTATTTGATATTTGGACTTCAGTCTTCACACATTATACACTTTATGTCAGCATGTTGTCATTATTACATTAAGATGAAAAATTTTCTGTTTTAGTTATGTGTTCAACAATCCTTGCCTCGCATTTCCTGTCATCCTACATAGACATGGAACACACATGAAATGTATGTATTTCAAATAACAACATATTATTTACTCTATACTGTACAGTTCAAGGCACCTCACACTGAGATAAAGGGACTTGATGGGGATGGGATAGCAGGCTGCTTGCTGCTTGTGCTGATTGACACATTTGCAAAGCAAAGATGCTGATGAAGAGGTGCGAAGGAATTTAAGTTGGCCTGGCATTATGACTTTTTTCGTTGGCTTTAGGGATTCTAGTGTTAAAATAGTAGCAGAAGAGAAAATAAAAAAAAAAAAACTGAGTACCATTCTAAACAATGCTGCACACCCACTCTCTCAAAAAAATCCCTATTATAAAAGCAGAAAACTGGGTATATTTTTCAAGTGGTTTAGATCATCATAATATTAAACAACAAAAACAAACTGTTAAGTAGACGTCCTAAATATTGGAATGATATACTGTAGATACAATGCAGCTTCCAGTAGTACATGAACAATTTTTTTAGTAGAAATACAGAAAGTTTTAAGGATAGAGGGTGTGCTATAGCTGATATCCAAAGCAGACACTGTAGTTGGGGAACCAAGAAATAACTTAGTAATGAAAAACTTGAGCTGCTTAAATATAAGTTTGGACTACCCAATAAATACTGGAACCCATGTTCAGGAAGTTATATATCTAAATAACAGCTAGAACAGTACATGTACTTGGTTAATTTTTCTATTCTGGTACAGTCGATATTATTTTTAAACTTTGTTTGCTTCCCTTTTCCTCAAAATATGTATTGTCTTTTGTATTGTCTACTAGAAAATAAAGCTTTTGGTATATTTTAAGAAAATCACGATGCCCCCCCAACACTCATTTACATATATACTGAGTCATTATCAATCAAAGTAACCTGAGCATTCTTAAAACCAGAGCACAGAGTACAGAAAGTAAGCAGAATGTGCAACCTGTTTCCAATATTTAAGACATCAGGTCCTTTTTACTCAGGTAAATTAATAACCAGCTGATATTTCTTAACTTCCTCCTGTTATCTAATTTCTGCAATAGCAATAACTAATAATGTCAGCTCTGGGCTCAACTTCAGGCTCAGTGATTTTCAGATGATTGTAATGCCAATGACGTTGTCTCTGATGTCTCCATTCTAGAGTGGCTAAAGTGAGTCAGCAAAAAAACCACTGAGTTTTGACATGCACTGGGCATCACTACAGAATTATGAACTCAAAATTGACAATTCAGCAAAGTGACAATCTTTGCTATACTAATCGATTCATGCACCAACAGATATTTTTGAAAAAAAATCTTTTGTATGAAATTTACCCATACGTAACTTCCATCTGTGATACCATATTTTGTTGCAGAATTCATTTTTAAAGTAACAGTTGGCATCCTCTTCATTCTGCTTGTGTATGGGGATTTAATGACATGTGTAAAAGGCCATTTGAACTTTAATTTACAAACAACTTTAGTTAATTAAATGCTAATTAGTAATAGACAAGCCATTTACAATTAAAAATACCACAATATGTATGAGATTTGATGAATAAAGGCCTTTATATTTATAAGGTATAGTGTATGCCTTTGAGTATACTATACAGTACATATAGAAAACATGAATGACTGTTCAGTTTAGCCTGAAAGCAAGTAAAAGAGGCTGGTTGTTGAAAGATAAGACTTGCTGCAGTGATGAGACTATAAAAAGAAACAGCACATCAGTAAAATAAAGCATTCCAAAGAGAAGTGGGGCTTTTTAAAGATAATTCATTCCAGTTGTAAATTAAAACTCATAGCAGCCTCAAGGCACAGATACTCTGGGGGCTCCTTCTTGTTGTATAAAAAGAAAAAAAAAATATTTTGAAGAAGTTTAGTTGACCGTAAGTATTACATACAAACAAAAAAGTGCTAATAAAGTATCTTCATGGTGCACTGACTGACTCCCAGTGCTCACACAGGTTTTCTTTGGAAACTTCCAAGCCCCTAATTATACCCATTAGGTCATTTAGCAATTGCATAATGGTCCACTAATTATTTTTCTGACAGATTCGTTTTTTTACCCTGGGTAGGTTGTTGTTTCATACCCAGTGTTGCTGGTTTTAGCACCACATGAACCTGTAATTTAAAATGCACATGTACAAATTTCAGCTTTGATGGGTGTTTTTTAAACTTATATACAGCACATTTTGTGTTGTTGGCATTACAACACTCTCAATTGTCACAGTTTATGTGGAGTGTGATCATCCACTTCACTTTAGTTTTCTCCAGGTAATCTGACTTTCTCTCATACTCCAAAAATTGTGCAGTTTAGGCTGAAAGGTAGCTCAGAATTAGTCTTATATGAGTGAGTGTGAATATGTGCATGAGTGCCACTGGCTTCCCATCCAGGATTGACTCCTGATGCTTAAAATATAATTATCATTAATATAAGTTTTCCAAATGAGTTTATTCCCTATTTGTGATCACATCTTTTGGTCCTACATGAGTAGTGTGTCCAGTCCAGGATGAGATCCTGTCTTATGAAGGACTCAAACTAAGGCTGGCTCTGATTACATCTGTGGATTTTGGGCAGTTAAGCAACCATCCTTTTCCTCTAAGTGACATTTTTGATCCACTTCCTAAATCCAGTAAATGTAGGACCATCCTAAGTAGAAGGTTCTCAGGGAGAAGCTGAAAGGGACTATTAAGGCTTATTAATGCCTTAATACATTTTATAGGCATAGACATATCATACTGTTCTGGGATTAGCAATCTTTACAAACCTCTACTTTTCTCTGCTTTCTGTTCTGTTTTTTTTTTTGGTGGTGTTTTGTGCCACCACCACCTGACTGAGGCACTGTGCAGCCGCCTGTAGTGCTGGAATGAATTCATGGACCCCAGTTGTTCATGCAGCTGACTACATTGAATCATCTCAGATGAAGCCTGGAACAGGCCCGCCGCCAGAAATATTTGGGCCCCAGACAACTGGGTACGTGTGGGCCCCTCTGCCTTCCCCCGGGTCCCCACATGCCAAAACCTTCAAATACGTATACAAAATGATCGAAATGTAGTTTATCCGACAGCGAAAATGCTGCATTTATGAATACCATACTTGATGAGTTAAGCCTTCTCGCACATCAAAGTTTGACTGCGAGAATGAAAGCCAGTGCTAACGGAAGCTCGTAGCGGAATTGAAACAATACATTAATGAGATAGGCCTATGTATTATCTAACGTATAACGGTACAATTATACAAATGCAATGAATAGGAGTAACATCTGAATATTTTGATATATATTAACGGTTAGGGTTATCTACATGGTGTACAATCAGTATGGTAACTTGCTGTATCAAACTTCAAAGTTTTCAAAAAATCTGGGTGATCCGGAATCTTTAGTGATACACACAAAACCAACGCACACTCGTCACTGCTTTAAAAGCAACAATAAACACCCAAGTGAATGAATTATCAAACTACGGAGATGGACTTCTGCTACACTATACATGTCAACACATCCACGATAGTGCACAACAATATCGCTGTTGTCTGAGACAGAACAGCACCTGTGTGTGTGAAATGAAATTATTCAATTACAGTGTCGAAGTCAATCCATTATCCACGTACCTCGTACAACAAACATACTACTCAAGGTCAAGCTCAAGGACGTCGGCGTCGGCTCTCCTTTGTCTTTGAGAAGCGTGCCGCTGCCGGCCCCCTTTGACAAACATGCTTCACACTACACGAGCACGATATATACTTGCGTGGAGCGTGCAGCTATTAAAACACTTACTTGTATTGTTGTAAGCTAAATGATTTAACTTTTCTATTACATGTAACTTGAATAATTGTCCGAATATATATCTACGCGCACAACATCAGCATAAACAAAATCAAGCGTGAAGGGGCCCCCTTCCATTAGGGCCCCGGACCAGAGTCTCGTTTGTCCCCCCCTGGTGGCGGGCCTGCCTGGAAACAATGAGGAATGACTTAAAACCATTTATGTTAAGTAGAATGCTCAGTGGGGGCTGAACGGTCTTTTGGTCTTAGAATCCCTGCAGATTTTGCTTTTTTCTTCAGTTTTTTCTTTTTGTTTTTTTTCTGTCTTCTTGACCACCTGACCTTATCACTGGACTCATCTTTAGAGACTTACATTATCATATTGTATATATATGATACTCTATATATACTGTGAAAGTTGTACCCCCAAACACAGACAGACCGACACCAGGATGTCCAAAACACACTCCTTTATTTATTTTCTTTGAACACCACAATGCCTTCTCTCACCAACTCTCTTATTTTCTTTCTCTTTCCCTTCAACTCTCTTTCCTTCCTTCTTCTTCTTCTTCTCTTCTCTCTCTTGACCTCCTTCCTCCTCCTCACAAGCTTCGTCTCCTTCCTCCCAACTCTGGCTCGTCTGCTAGAAGGAAGCGGCCCCTTTTATCATGACCCGGATGAGCCCCAGGTGCTCCCCTTGACGTCACTTCCTGGTGTGGCGGAAGTGTCAGGAAAGCACCTGGAAGCACTCCGGGTCTTCTTGGAATTATTTCCGGCAGCACTTCCTGGTGTGGCGGAAGTGCTGCCATCCAGGATTCCCTCACTGTCCGGGCGCCACCTGGCGGTGGCCACGTCCTCTCAAGAGTGTCCCAGGTCACTCCTTGTGGCCCCCAAATAGGCCCGGGCGACTGCGCTCTCGTGGCCGAGGAGTAACAGCGTCCACATCGGGGACTATCCAGGCGTCCCGGCCGGGTTGTGGCCCCTGGCATCCTCGACAATACATATAGAGTATGTACTACTCTTCTACTAATTATACATCTATGGTTAATAAGATCATATGATTTTTTTCATTAATATTCTTACCTAATCTTATTTGTTTCTTGTAACTTCCTCCTTTACAACTTGTAAAGCACTTCGAGCTACATTCTTTGTATAAAAATGTGTTATATAAATAAATGTTTTTACATGCATAAGCCTGCTGGCGGGTTTCAAGACAAAAAAATCCCTCCATTGGGGCAAGTAAATTTTCATGATTATTGAAAAAATTTATTCAGGAAATAAACAAGCTTGTGGAATATGATCCACATCTGTATTCATTTCAGGCATACCAGTGATAAGTTTTTTCTTCTGATGCTGCTATCTCTTTTTCAGTGATCCTGTCATTGAAGTAAATTCAGGAAATGTTAAGCATGCATTTTCTATGCACTTATAACTCAAAACATTCAGATTATGAATATTTGTGGGTGGTGTTAGATAATAAGATTTCATTTTCATGTTATTTTATTATTTTCCTTTCCCTGATGCTGAGTTAACCTATGGGCTGGGTGCCAGCTATACTTGGCATCACAATCAAATGCCTACTGTGCTAGGCAACCTGGCAACACCTGAAAAAGTGTTTTTTTTCTAGCTGCAGCTTATTAAGTTAATACTGAATTAGCTTTGGCATCTTTACTACTATGCAAACTTTACAGTATAAATATTTCAATATGTACTTCTTTCTTCTGTGCATGATTCACACTATTGCAACTAATATTAGTATTCTCAATATTCATCTTTATGGACTGTGCTTTTTTAGAAACAGACAAAAATAATTTGGAACACAGAATGCAGCCTCAAAATGTATGAAACCAGGCCTTCCAACAGCATAGCTCTTAATCAAGAAAACATTGATAAAAATAACATAACTGCCCTCACTGCCATGTGTTCTTTATCCTTCAGCCCTTGCCAACATTATGTCTGGATGAATGCCTTGAGATAGAACAGATATAGATTTATAGTGTCCTTATTGTCATATGAACAGAAAACAGCAAAATTCTTACTTGCATGAGATAATCAACATGCAACATTCCCACACTCTCTGGTACCACAGTAAGTGAGAATAACAACCTAACCTTGAAACTTGTTAAATTAAATTAAAGTCTCAGATGTGCCTTATTCTCCTGATTTTTGATATGCATCGGAGAGGAACGGGTCCCAATCTGGGTGGTTCGTCATGTGGTGGGTGTGGCAACGTGCTGTAAAATCAGCACATACTCCCAACCTGGAGAAGAAGAAGAAGAAGAACATTTATTTATATAGCACATTTTCATACAGATAATGTAGCTCAAAGTGCTTTACATAATGAAGAGACATAAAGAAATAAAAGACAAAGTAAGAATTAGAATAAGACAACACTAATTAACATAGAATAAGAGTGAGGTCCGATGGCCAGAGAGGACAGAAAAAACAAAAAAAACTCCAGACGGCTGGAGAGAAAAAAATAAAATCTGCAGGGGTTCCGGGCTACAAGACCGCCCAGCCCCCTCTGGGCATTCTACCTAACATAAATGAAACAGTCCACTTTGTATTTACGGCTCTCATGGAAGGGCTTGACGATGATGGTCATGTACACTTCTGGCTTTTAATCCATAAATGTAGGAACATCACGGTGCTTTGATTAGGTGGTGGTGGAGCAGATCACCACCACAGAAAACCGGGAAAAGAAACAGAAGAGAGAGTAGGGGTTAGCACGGATTCTACAGCCACCATGAATAGTTATAATGAATTGAATATACAGAGTATTAAGATTAAATGAAGGTGAAGTTATGAGAAGGCCATGTTAAAGTAATATGTTTCCAGCAGTTTTTTAAAGTGCTCCACTGTATTAGCCTGGTGAATTCCTACTGGCAGGCTATTCCAGATTTTAATTGCATAACAGCAGAAGGCCGCCTCACCACTTCTTTTAAGTTTTGCTCTTGGAATTCTAAGCAGACACTCATTCGAGGATCTAAGGTTACGATTTGGAATATAAGGTGTCAGACATTCCAATATATAAGATGGAGCGAGATTATTTAAGGCTTTGTAAACCATAAGCAGCATTTTAAAGTCAATTCTGAATGACACAGGTAGCCAGTGTAGTGACATCAAAACTGGAGAAATGTGCTCAGATTTTCTTTTCCTAGTTAGGATTCTAGCAGCTGCATTCTGCACTCGTTGCAAACGATTTATGTCTTTTTTGAGTAGTCCTGAGAGGAGTGCATTACAGTAATCTAGACGACTGAAAACAAAAGCGTGAACTAATTTCTCAGCATCTTTCAATGATATAAGAGGTCTAACTTTTGCTATGTTTCTTAAGTGAAAAAATGCTGTCCTAGTGGTCTGATTAATATGCAATTTAAAATTCAGGTTACAATCAACAGTTACCCCTAAGTTCTTTACCTCTTGACTTTTAATCCTAATGCATCAAGTTTATTTCTAATAAACTCATTATCTCCATTATTGCCAGTCACTAAAATTTTGGTTTTCTCTTTATTTAGCTTGAGAAAATTACTATTCATCCAATTAGAAACACAATTAAGATATTGTGTTAGTAAAATAACAGTGTCTGGGGAATCAGGTGCAGTTGATAAATACAGCTGCGTGTCATCAGCATAGCTGTGATAACTCACGTTGTGCCCCGAGATAATCTGACCTAACGGATGCATGTAGATTGAGAAGAGCAGCAGACCCAGGATAGAGCCTTGTGGAACACCATATAGAATATCATGTGTCTTTGATTTATAATTACCACAGCTTACAAAGAATTTTCTCCCTGCCAGGTAGGATTAAAACCAATTTAAGACACTGCCAGAGAGGCCCACCCATTGACTAAGGTGATTTCTTAGAATGTTGTGATCAATGGTTTCAAATGCGGCACTCAGATCCAAGAGGATGAGAACAGATACACGGCCTCTGTCTGCATTTACCCACAAGTCATTTACTACTTTAACGAATGCAGTTTCTGTGCTGTGATTTGTCCTGAAACCCAACTGAAATTTATCAAGAATAATATGTTGAAACTTGTTAGCATGATATACGGTAACACCTAACATTCTATTAGCTTTGCTGATCGCTTCTGCACACTGCCTGGATGTAGACAGTAATGAGTCCACTATGACTCCTAGCTCCTTCTTGTAAGGTGTAATTTTGTATTTCAGACCTCCTATTATCAATTGAAAACAGACTGACAGTGAATTACATCTTCTCTCTCCCCCATACAAAGACATTTGTCTGTAACTGAAGGATCAATCAGTGAGACACAGAAATTAACAGCAAAGATACCATAGCCAGTTCTCTTGTTCAAAGGTGGTCTACGCAAATGCTGCCAAGCTAGCAATGATGTCTCTGCCCACAAAAGTCTTTCCTTCCAAGGTGTCTTTTGTGTCTTTATCAATTTGTTCTCAGTTGTTCTCAATGGCATGCCAGTATACTTATTCTGTGGAGAATCCAAAGAAGGTGCTCTGTGCTGCTGACAGTGTACATGTATCACTTCAGTGACCTCCTTTTCTGAAACATCACATCCAACAAACACATCAGGCAAACCATCAATGGCCTCTGGTGTATTGCTACTGATAAGGAAATCTGTAATTAGAGATTTTTACATCAGCAGGGAAGCTGCCATAGGTCTTCAGGTTCAGCTGATCAGTTTGTCTCAAGGAGCTTACCCCCAACTCCTTCACTATCTCCTCATGCCATACCAGCAGTGTTTATCCAAGTCAATTAAGTGGCACATTTGAATGATCCCAGATTTTGTTAAAAATGAAAGTAAGAGTGGCATTTTGTGGAAGCTGTATTTTTAAACTTTGAGAAATAATCTATGGTAACATTAAAGAAAATATGTAATGTTCTAAAAATGAATAGAATTGAATAAAATGCTTTGACTTAGTTATTATGCAAATAGATTCAATTATAATATATTGAATGTGCAAATATATTGGTGGAGATTCTGGAGAACCTTTCTAGTGCAATGAAAATAGATAGTGTGGTAGGAAATTATTGGAACAGAAACTGTTCAAGTATTTTACCCAAAAAAAAAAATGCATATTTCACCCAAGCAACCTGCAAAGTTAGGATACATTTCAATTGTTTATATACATTTATTCTAATAGATAAACAGGCGAGTTAAGCTAAGTGATTTGGTCAGGGTCCCAGAGCAAGTCAGCAGCCTTGTCTAATGCCTTAGCTCTTACGCTACATTGTTTGGCCTTGATAAAACATAATGTTTTATTTAATTTGGGTTTAAGCAAAACTCATATATCACTGAAATCAGTCTTAGATTCTCAAACATCTTAACTTCAATGTTGTGCTAAATAGAGTCAATGTCCATA
Organism: Polypterus bichir lapradei; assembly: GCA_026402145.1. Taxonomy (NCBI): domain Eukaryota; kingdom Metazoa; phylum Chordata; class Cladistia; order Polypteriformes; family Polypteridae; genus Polypterus; species Polypterus bichir. Next base: position 101,099,643 of record JANRMT010028174.1, on the reverse strand, counting down.
AATCAAAAACCACGCCTATCCCTGTCTGTGTGAAGGTTGCACATTCCCTGTATGTCTGGGTACTCAGACAATGTGCTCATCACTAAATATTTTAATCATAGTATGGTTTGGAAATGAGCAGTGAATTCATATCCTACATAAGTGTGATGGGTGCAGACTTTGATTCTGATTTCTGTTCTGCACTTATTGTATTGTTTCAAAATGAATAACTACAATCTAACACTATGCATCATATTCACACTTTAACTTTACTATCACTCTGTAACTGGACTATCCTGCTAGCTTCTAGACTGAATGCTGCTAAAATAAGATTCTCATTTGCAACCTGTCTAACTTATTTTCGAACATACATTTTTCTTTACTGGGCCACCGGAAGAAAGACACTTGGCACAGAAACCAATTCAAGGTGGACTTTAACTGCAGACACCTTCAAGCAGAGAAACACATCAATTTACAGCCTGCAATTAAACTGCCATGCATGTCTTTTGGGATTAAGGGATTAGGGAGGAATTATGAGCATCTCATTAAAATTCTGCACCATTGAATGAAAGATCTCCTCAAAAGAGAGCTCTGAACGAGCAGATCAAGGAGACACAGCGCAGTTCTGAAAAGCAAAATGTTTAAAACAGGCAAACATAGAGACTGAAGTTGTTTCAAATGCACTAGAAGAGGTTTGAAGAAGATTAATACATAATATACATTGGGAAAGGAAAGTTAGTAAAAATTTTGCCTTTGTCTTCCTTTATAATTGTACTAGTCACAGCTGTGAAACTCTCCAAGTTTCAGGGTGTATTTTCATGTCTTACTGAATTTCTTAGTGAGTACTGACATAGGGTGATTTTACAAAGCAATCAACATTAATAATATTACAAGAACAAATAGTGAAACATTACCACTAGAGGGCAGACTTAACACAGATTTACCCTTTTATGCTGTAATCCCAGCTCATGTTAGCCAATTTCGGAATAAACTCTGTGCACAGTCTCCTTCTCTCTTCATTACAATTATAATAACATCTGGTACATAATGCAAGCTATTTCATGCTTCATAATAAACTAATAACCTTTCTTAACACTTTTTAAAGCATAAATGCTGAGTAACAAATATGCTTATCATAGTGATGGCTAAATTGAAATTACAAACTGCATTATACATTCATTTCTAAATATATATACTGTACATATATATTTAAATAAAAGGATTTTTCATTGCCTAGTTTAAAAGTAGTTTCAATGCAATGTTAATTACTGTTTTTACTCTAAAACTTCAGGTTGAATAGCATGTCATAGCTTTGGAAATGTGTACCTCATGGTTTTAAAACTAGAGATCAAGGAAATTAACAATACCTGCTAGACATTATTGTATTAAATGTACAAATAAGTATTTCATAAACAGCCTAACAAGTCATACTTAGAGGTGGTTCCTATTTCATGCACAGTACATCTCAATGCAGACCCATTACAGGAAATTCCGTTTAGCCTCCATGATGTCACTTCCGGTTACAGTCATAAATGCCTCAGTTCCTCTGCCGCATTTTAAAAACCCACCATCTCAAGCTCATCAGTTAGTTCTGTTTTGGACTCCAATCTGTACATACCATCCATCCATCCATTATCCAACCCGCTATATCCCAACTACAGGGTTACGGCGGTCTGCTGGAGCCAATCCCAGCCAACACAGGGTGCAAGGCAGGAAACAAACCCAGAGCAGGGCACCAGTCCACCGCAGGGCGCACACACACACACACACACACACCCCAAGCACACACTAGAGACAATTTAGGATCGTCAACGCACCTAAACTGCATGTCTTTGGACTGTGGGAGGAAACTGGAGCACCCGGAGGAAACCCACGCGGACATGGGGAGAACTTGCAAACTCCACGCAGCGAGGACCCTGGAAGCGAACCTGGCCTCCCTGTACACAAAATCAATCATTTTGTAGCCAAGATCAATTATACGGGAGGCTGCCCCAAATCTTTTTTGGCTCTCTTATCTCATCTTTGACAACATATAGTGTAAGAGCCAACCATAGAATGTTAAAGCTTTGAGTTATACTCATATTAATGTTTGCTTAATTTGAATAGAATATAAATTTCGTCCATAGTCATAGACAAAGATAGCCTTTTCCCCCTAGTAAGAGATAGAACTTTCTTCCTGTAACTGAGATACAGTGTGATAATTTTGTTGTTGTTACAACAGGTCCCAGTACACAGGGACTTAAAAGGCCCATTTTCAACTTAGAAATGGGATAGGCATACAGTTTTCTGACTGTCGTTTTGAAATGGTTCAGAAATGTTTTGAAGTGATTTGTAATGATTTGAAATGTAACAAGATTTAAGCTTTGAACATAACTTTTCTTAACAAGAATTTTTCTCCTTTTTTTGCTATTTTAATTTTTTCTTTTTTGTGTGAACTGTTTTACTTTGAATTTTAACTAAAATGTTTTAAAACAAAGATATTTTGCCTGCGGAACCATTTGTTGAATCCCATTTTTAAGCTAAAGCTGCTGAACGTTGGTAATTTTGGAAAAACGCAACTACATATAGTATTTATTTATACTTGATCAGTCAAAAAAAAAAAAACAGAAATAAACTGCTTTAATGTTTAGTCTACCATTTAATAATAATTTGATTTAGAAATCCTTCTCAGAAGACATACAGCATATTGAGTTGAAGATGAATGATAAAGGAACAAGTAGCTCAATGGAAATAACTGACTAACTCCATGATACCTGAACCTTTTCTTGAGCTGGTATTGTCTAATTACTTCTGTATTACAACATGCACTGTGAGTGTAGCAATTGGATGCTGTCAGAATATTCTGCTGTTTAAGGAGTATCATTTTGGAGTATTAATGTATATGAACAAAGCTGTAAGCTGTTTGCCTGTTTGCTAATAGCACAAAAATGGCAGAACTGATTTTCATGAAATTTTTCAACTTTCAAGTTTCTCATCAGGCTGCAGCAATGCATTTGGATTGAGTGGAGGACACTGTTATCAGTTGTTATCTTTCTTGCCTGTCTCTGGACCGTGTTCAGAATGAATCAGGAGAGCTTTTCCTTCAGCGTTTCCAGTCATGCGCAAGGCCAGAACGTTGTGCTCCAGAGTGAAACCCTGTTCTTGAGTTCCCTTGTCCAGGTTAATACCAGGGAGCGACACATGAGGATTGAATGCTCTAAAAATTTGCCTTTTATTATCAGCTTACAAGGTGCTTCTTTCAGTTCAACAAAGAACTTGAATAGGAATCAACTGACCAAAAAGAAACAGAACTTCTGAACCCTCAAATTACTTAAACTCCACCCACATCTCACTTTTAGAATGATCTAGATGTTAGGCTTGCCATGTTACACTCCCATTCCAACAGAGCACACAGCCAAAGCGGGATCTCATCTAAGACTGTAGGTACAGAGTTTTCTTCTTAACTGATTTGGATAACAATTTTATTGTCTTGCTGGATTACAGCTTTTGTCTAAGAATATTTCATTTCATTGGGACTGGTGTTTAGCCATGTTCAATTTCCAAAAGATGTTTTTAGTCATTAATTTTCATTTAGACCCTTTTCTGAGAAATAGGTGGGTCCAAAAAGGGGTGAACAATTTTGCCAAACCCTTAAGAATTAACAGCCATTTTAGTGATTCTGACAGTTGCAAAATCACATGCAAAACAAAGTTTATCATTAATTTCACAATATAGTACACAAAAGGAAACTTGGCTGTTTCACTCTATTTCGTGATGTTTTATTAAAAGCAGGATTTGAAAATAGATGGATTGATGGATGAATGGATATTATACATAACCAATGGAGTGAAACCTGGGCAGCTAGGCATTGACAGTGGCGGCCTGCTCCATGTTGGTCAAACATACGGATTTTAGGAATAGGAATTTCATTGTACTGTTTACACATGACAATAACTCTGAAATGAACTTGTGAAACTAATTTTTTTTAATCAAAGGAAAACCTAAGCCATCTGAAAAAAGGTATGGCTATTGTACAGCAACACATAACTACTAATTATAAGTGAACAGAAATGTTCAGGAATTTTACTGAAGTCTGCAAAATTCATTGAAGTCAATGGGGAAGGAGGGTCTGATCTATGTTTTATTGGATTATGATACTGCAATGGTCTTTTAAGTGTTCCTGCAGACTAGGAATGCATTTGCAAACTATGCTGGAGCAATCAGTATGGCCAAAAATGTTATTTGTGTTTTGATACAGTAGTTTTAACCACTGCATCACTGTGTCTCACATAATAAAAGACAAAGATGGAATGAATAACAAAGAAATCCTATGTTGGGGCAAACATTGGTTGTGCTAGAAAGCAGCAGCATGTGACTGTTTTTTTTCCATTGTTTGATGGGCAGAGCTGTGGAACATATTTTTTGCTTTCCATGCTTATGTGCAGAAACTTTGTAATTTTTTCTTCTATTAAGAACAATTAGATACTTTGCAAATTGTAATAAATCTTTTGTGATTATTATTATTGAAAAGGGTTTCATTCAGATTCAAGGAAATTGAGGGGAGGGCTTGTTTTGAGATCATTGATGGGCATATTGCTAATTATGCTTGCTAATTAGCCAAGCGGTGCTGTGCTGACAGCAACACTGGGATCAGCGTTGTATATCTGTTGGCAGTACTCATTATGGTCAGCTAATGTGCCCCTTATAAGGAAATATTTTTTTGAAAGCATGTGGGATGGAAAGCTGATTAGAGTACTAATTGGGTCATGATATCACGCGTTAAGATGATCAGTAAAATGATCTTACAGCAGGTATATGTAAAGGTTCTGTGCATAGGCACTAAAGCTCTCTGATGTCACAATGGCCTTGCATAGTGTCGTAAGGCACTGGGAAAAAAGTGTTCACCTAAGCCTGCTGCAAGGCGCATTTCCATAAAAATATCTGGCGACAAAGGTGATAGTGACAATCACTTTGGGGAATTTTGCCAATCAATAATTTTGGTGACTCCAAAAACTTTATTAAAGGGGAAAGTTTAGCAGGTGCTCCTCACCTTTCTTGCACAGGAATTACAAATTATTGCTGAAAAATTTCAGGCTTCTGACTAAAGCACTCAAGATTGTGGTTCTTGTTTTGTCCCCTATGTTTTTGGGTCATACAGTTTTTACTCACTGTTTTTTCTGATGCAGATGATAAGAACTATAACGGAATAAAGAATGTGCATGCTTACATGCAAAGTATAGAGATCCTGAATTCACCCATAACAGTTTATCTTCTGGTATCTCATCCACGCTAATGAGACTTTCTTGCAATGTTACATATGAACGTGCCAACCTGGAGGAGCTGGACTACCTGTGCATCCTGAAACAGCTGCAGTTACTGCCTCATTATACCAGTAATGACAAGGACACTAGCAAAATGCAAAGCTAGAGAAGAATCAATCAAAAGGAAAAGGAGAGAGCAATTGACTATGGCCACCACCTGCAAAACCATTCACTTTTTAGGGTTTCTCTTGCTGTTGTGTCTCCAGTGCACCTGTTGTCACTTTCATTTGTACCAAAGCAGGAGAAGTTAATTGACAATCACTTATGTTTCCTGACGGAACACATTGATATCCCTGAAGCTTAATTGACTTGGTGTTAGATTGTGATGATTAAGTGTTCCCTTAAATTTTATGGGCAGTGTTTTTACCCACAGCATCCTTCATTTTTTTTTTTTTTTTTTACAAAGTATTCTTATAAATGTACCTTTTCACACCTTAAATGTTTGGCTTTCTTGGGCAATACAGTATACAGAACAATATACTGTATGCTCAGGAGGTTTAGGAACCAAAAGTGGACAGGATGCCAATCTATCATCAAGTATACCAATTTGAAATGGCCAAGAATTCTAACAAAAAAATCTACTAAGATACCTGCAGGATAAGCAAATTCTACACAGACAGTGATCAGGCTGAAAATAAAACTCATTCTTCAGACCCTGCATGACAGCAGAGCTAAACCAGACCAAAACACATTAAATGTGACCATGAAAGTCAAATTTTTGTGTTTTAAAATTCTTAAGTAATAATAACACATGTTATTCTGCAAAGAAGTGCTGATTGGGACACTATATTTAAGAATCTATTAATATGCCACAGTTATTTTTCATTTCATTGTAAATGGTTGTCTACCATATTTTTAGCTGTCATCAGGTGAATACTGTGATGCCTGTTCACAACCTCTGAGCCTCGTGAGGACTGTAGAATCCCTGTAGCAGACATTGACTACAAGAAATACAAACAGTAAAAAGTTTTGTGCCTCAAGACAGAGGAAAACTGAGATTAGTCTGAAGGAGAAGGTCTGTTGACTCCCATTTTTTGTCAACACATGACAGTTTGGGGAGCCACTGAAGGATATAAAAGAATGCTTATTAATACTTTTGGTCAGGATTTTCTATCTAAAATCCCAAAAGATGATGTCCAGGCAGAACTACATTTATTCACTAAAAAGCACTGAACCCAATTAATAGCACTGATGAAACCAAAAGGTGCAGGAAATGTGTTATGTGTCATCTTCATTGCTCTTGGCAGCTCACAGACACTCATTCTCCAATGCAATAACTGTTGACAGCTTTTTACAATATCTGCACCAATGGGCCTGTCAGCAAGTTCACCTAATCTCTGCAGTGTATAATGGCTTCCAGCCTTCTCTGCCACCACACAGATCTATTGTCTCTCAAATTCTAGGAGAATATGTCCTTTTCATTGGTGTAGCTTTACTCCTCTGTTGTCTAGCCTTCACTGCTGTTTAATTATTCAGAGCCCTTTTTTTAGTGCTGCCTTTCCATAGTGGATATCATACCAGGGAAAATATTAAAAACCAGAGAGGGACCAGCAGGAGGCATTTTAGCAAAATAGAAAATAGATAGGAAAACTGACCTTAGTGATTTTATAACAATGCTCATTTTATAAAGTAACTACTGATATAGATTTTATGGATGAAGAAATTCCTCTTCAATTCATTTACTTGCTGCTATTCAAATATCAATGCTAACAAGTTTAGTGATATTCATTTCAGGCAGAAGTCATCATGGACACCTTATATGCACTATGTACAGCTCTCAGGCTTTACTGAAATATTTCTGTATGTCAATGGTATTTCATTTATTCTGGGCTGCAAAAATTAGTTCTCAATTATGCTGTAAGATAAGAAACAAACACAGGGAAACATTTAGGGTACTTTAATGAACCAGTAAAATATAAATACAGTGCATCCGGAAAGTATTCACAGCGCATCACTTTTTCCACATTTTATGTTACAGTCTTATTCCAAAATGGATTAAATTAATTTTTTTCCTCAGAATTCTACACACAACACCCCATAATGACAACATGAAAAAAGTTAGAGGTTTTTGCAAATTTATTAAAAATAAAAAACTGAGAAATCACATGTACATGAGTATTCACAGCCTTTGCTCAGTACTTTGTCGATGCACCTTTGGCAGCAATTACAGCCTCAAGTCTTTTTGAATATGATGCCACAAGCTTGGCACACCTATCCTTGGCCAGTTTCGCCCATTCCTCTTTGCAGCACCTCTCAAGCTCCATCAGGTTGGATGGGAAGCGTCGATGCACAGCCATTTTAAGATCTCTCCAGAGATGTTCAATCGGATTCAAGTCTGGGCTCTGGCTGGGTCACTCAAGGACATTCACAGAGTTGTCCTGAAGCCACTCCTTTGATATCTTGGCTGTGTGCTCAGGGTCATTGTCCTGCTGAAAGATGAACCGTCACCCCAGTCTGAGGTCAAGAGTGCTCTGGAGCAGGTTTTCTTACAGGATGTCTCTGTACATTGCTTAAGTCATCTTTCCCTTTATCCTGACTAGTCTCCCAGTTCCTGCCGCTGAAAAACATCCCCAGAGCATGATGCTGCCACCACCATGCTTCACTGTAGGGATGGTATTGGCCTGGTGATGAGCAGTGCCTGGTTTCCTCCAAATGTGATGCCTGGCATTCACACCAAAGAGTTCAATCTTTGTCTCATCAGACCAGAGAATTTTATTTCTCATGGTCTGAGAGTCCTTCAGGTGCCTTTTGGCAAACTCCAGGCGGGCTGCCATGTGCCTTTTACTAAGAAGTGGCTTCCGTCTGGCCACTCTACCATACAGGCCTGATTGGTGGATTGCTGCAGAGATGGTTGTCCTTCTGGAAGGTTCTCCTCTCTCCACAGAGGACCTCTGGAGCTCTGACAGAGTGACCATCAGGTTCTTGGTCACCTCCCTGACTAAGGCCCTTCACTCCCGATCGCTCAGTTTAGATGGCCGGCCAGCTCTAGGAAGAGTCCTGGTGGTTTCGAACTTCTTCCACTTACAGATGATGGAGGCCACTGTGCTCATTGGGACCTTCAAAGCAGCAGAAATTTTTCTGTAACCTTCCCCAGATTTGTGCCTCGAGACAATCCTGTCTCAGAGGTCTACAGACAATTCCTGTGACTTCATGCTTGGTTTGTGCTCTGACATGAACTGTCAACTGTGGGACCTTATATAGACAGGTGTGTACCTTTCCAAATCATGTCCAATCAATTGAATTTACCACAGGTGGACTCCAATTAATCTGCAGAAACATCTCAAGGATGATCAGGGGAAACAGGATGCACCTGAGCTCAATTTTGAGCTTCATGACAAAGGCTGTGAATACTTATGTACATGTGCTTTCTCAATTTTTTTATTTTTAATAAATTTGCAAAAATCTCAAGTAAACTTTTTTCACGTTGTCATTATAGGGTGTTGTGTGTAGAATTCTGAGGAAAAAATGAATTTAATTCATTTTGGAATAAGGCTGTAACATAACAAAATGTGGAAAAAGTGATGCGCTGTGAATACTTTCCGGATGCACTGTAAATTAAAGCAAAATGTTCGTTTGTATAAAGGTGAAAATGATGTCTTTTCAGATGGAAGTCCAATAAAGAATGAATTTGAAATGGCTTTTGGTCATATGGATTCCAGGCAGGAACTTGTGAGTCTAGGATGGCGGATAATGGAAGTGACGTCAGAGGTGGAACAGTTGTCAGTAGTCTGTTCTGCAGAGGGAGGAAGAGAGAAGGAATTAGAACACAGTGCCAGCTTCTGGTTCGGTGGATAATTACCATCACTAGAACCCTTAAGCTGCCTCCCAAGTGAATGCTCATGACAATGCTGCTTGGCTCTGGATACAGAAAGTACAAATCACTAATCCAGTCAGAAAAGCATTCTCCACTTTGGTGTCCAAAATGACCTGGGTTATTTCACTCACGCACCGAAGACTAGTTTGCAAAAAAAAATCCAAATCCAGAAACAGAATTGCTCTGTCTCATTCAGTTTTTAAGAACTGAAGGCTTAAAATGAAAATCAAAAACAATATTTTAGAAAAAAACATGATATGAATTGTGTAGACTTGAAAATATATAAATTATACATACAATTTTTTTAAATATAATTATGTCTTATTAAAAGTAGCCACCTTGTAGTTTTTTCCTCTTATAATCTTTAGAAGGTGTTTCATGGTGGAATGACCATGAATGATTTCTGCTAACATTAACTTACTCCATTTTCCACTACAATGTCTCTCCATTTTAACAATGTCCTGGTGGAACCTCTCCCTATGTTCATCAGAGACGGCTCACATATTATCTGGGAAAAATCAAAATGTGAGTGAAGGAAATAGATTTTTATACAGTTAGCTTACCTGTTACCTGATCAAGGCAATGGATTGCACAACCCAAACTTGCATATTTCTGCAAAAAACATTTAAACAACTTTCTCTCTTGTGGGCAATAAAAAGGCATGTTTCTGAATTTGTAAATATAAATTTCTGGCTGTTTTGAAGGAATAAGACAAGAGAAAAAAATACTGATTGAGAGCAAAAAAATAACCAAATATTTGATGTTGGGTTGTGTCCACCTCGACTAATGTTAAGAATGAGGAAGTCTGACATTTTTCATCTCAAAATGTACTTTAAATAATATTCTGAGGATGAAAAACACTAATGCCATAAAACAAACATAACTTTTTTTTAAAAAAAGCAATATTTTTTTTCAAAACGAATTTTGCATTATTAAGCTGTAGGCGTCTAAACAATTAAACAAAAACACTTCACATTTCTTAATGAGTTCCTACAGCTCATTTGATGGAAGGATACTGCGGGTGTCCTTATTTCCTCACCTTTGTTACCATCTTTACAATTCCCATGGTGACCCACTTGTTTTTTCCATACCCCTTACCTCTGTCACTACTTTTGAGCTTCCTTAGGTTTTCTTTATGAATATGCCTTGCACACCATAGAATAATTTGATGTCACTAAGCCCAGTCTCTGCTGCTTGAATCGGCATTGCATAATTAAGGTCAAATGTATGAGTGACCAGTGTACTTTTTATTGTCCTTCAGAATAGTGCAATAAAATTATCTAGTTAAAATTTGATTTTTTGGGCATAAATAGACATGTAAAACAGGAGCTTTAAAATGAAATGGGACGGTGTAAGTTAAAGCTTTTTTTTGTGTGTATACTCTTTTTTTTACTTTCCTCAGTCACTTCCTGGAATATGGATTAAAGAGAAGTGATGACTGATGCACAGCTCTATAGCTCTATAAGCTGAATTAACTCTACACCTTGGAAAAGTTACTGCTGGCATACTGAAATGATAACAGACCCATGGATTCAATAAAAGCAAAGTGGACTTTTCCATGTCAAAAAAAAAATGACAAACTTTGCCTTTCTGGAGATATTTGAGGGGTCATCGGAGTTTGGCAATTCTGTCAATATATTGACTTAATTGGTGTACCCCATTTTATTCTGCTGACGGTGCCTTAGAAGTATGAGGTTTCTGAGTTTTTTCTGCATGCCATTTGGTCCCAGTATTTGTGGAAAGTGAATTATGCTTACATACTTAAGTTGACAACATTCAATGTGGGCATTGACTTCACTCATATTAATGGTTTTCATTGATAAGATACCAAATGGCAGCTAAGGTTTGAAGGGGATCCATTTGGGAATTTGAGTTCTAGATCATTGCTGTTTGCAGATGACATTGTCTTCTTGGCCTGATCAGACTGTGATCTCTGGAGTACAGTTGAGGTTAATGCAGTTGCCATTAACACCTGGAAATCTGAGGTCAAGATCCCTGCCCAGGAAACAGCTGATTGTCATATGCAGGCAAGAGTGAGGAGCCTCCCCAAGAGGTGATCATGATCTTATGAATTAGCCAGGGTTTTATCCCTGGCTCATGTAAATTCTGTAACTAAGGATGTGTCCATGGTCCATCAAGATTTGTATGTTAGAATTATTTAGCACTTATGTACTATGTGTATTTATGGTTTAATATGTTCAGTTATATATATCTTGTGTTTCATGAGGACAACCTTTGGACGAGTGGCAACTATTTCTATGTCAGCTGGAGTACAGCCCTCTGCCTATACATTCTTGGCAGAGAGGTGTGTGCTTCAGATCAGCACTGAGACCTGTAGTGGAAACTTCTTTTTGTGAGAACCTTTGTGATTTTTTTCATCCTAAAACAGTATTTTTGATGGAACATGTCATTTGATTTGTGGATGTGCATTCAAGTCCATTGTTTTGTCTCTTTTTTTTTGGTCTTGTTTTTTGTTTTTGGTAAAAAATATCTTATTTGTTAAGAAACAGAGTTTTAAAGTTTTTTTTTTCCCTTCTTTGGCAATTTTTGGATTGGAAGATTATTAATTACTGTTTTGTGGTTGGCTTTCCCCTGTTTAGGTTGACTCCTATTTAACGTTTTAGGGAGATGTCATTTTGAACAGTAAGCTTCAAGCCTGAACCTAGATTTTGGGAGACTTGATTTCATTTTGGTATTTAATAGCAGGATTTCATAACATTATGAAGATTGTACTAGACCAAATTGGTTTGTAAACTAGAAGTTTAGTCAACAGGTAAACTGTGATTACTAGTTAGACTATGTTCACATCCTGTTTAGTGATAAACACTGAATAGTAACTGAAAGAATGAAATTGCAGGAAGATGAAATGAGTTATCCCCCACAAGGATGCTGGGATCACTCTCTGTGACATGTTGAGAAGCTCGGTAAAACAGAAGTATCTTGGAGTAGAACTGCTGCTGCTTCTTCAGATCTAGAGAAACTCAATTAGGTGGTTTGAGCATGTAGTTAGAATAACCCCTTGGTGCCTTCTGTTGGGAGTAAACCAGGTCCAGCCCACTTTCAAGAAGACCAAGGAGCACACTCAGGACACCCTGAAGGGGTTATACCTCTCATCTGTTCTGGGATTGTCTGGGTATTCCCCAGGATAAGGAAGTAGTTAGGACCATCATTGGTTTATGCAGAGTAAACAATATAATGGCGATCTTCATCAGTTTAGAAAAAGCTGTGTAAATGGTAAATGCCTTATAGATGATTCATGTTCCTCTTAGTCACAGAGGCAGCACTAAGCATGAACAGATAATCAGCTTCACCTTTCCTTCCTTCAGTTATTCTTCCCATCTGTGTACCTTTCTTCCCTGCAATTTGTTATAAGCTATAATGTAACTGTCATGATTAAATGGCATATGTTGAGTTGGAGATTAGGTAGACATTACTAATCCTTAATGTAGTAGCATGTTTGACTATCAACCATATGTAGAGCATATCACTGGATAAATTCTTTCAAAAATGTCTTCCTATATGGCTAGTATAAATGGTATGTTTGAATGGAATAGCTTACAATCCTTAGAATCCATCACCTACATTATGACAGAGCATGAGACAGGTCATTCACAATACAATGTAAACAAGAGCTTCATCAGGCTAAGTTTCTCCTCACAATTTTTTTGCTGGGAGTTGTTGCTCCAGTTCATCTGTACATCATTAATATTCCAAATATTTCATGTTCCTATATGTATCATCATGATAACTGGGTTATCCATACCCCAAGAAAACTAAAATGTCTTGCAGAATGCAGCTCTTAATTACTGCTGGTATTACAATAAAACTACATTTTGAACTTCATTGTAGGTAATTTTACTGCCAATAATTGCCTTCTACTTGCCAACCTTTTAGCTATTCTGAAAAACACAGAATGGATAGTGACAATTTATTTGGTGAACATCTTATTTTTAGTTAGTAATGGTTTCCTTAAATGATATTTAGAGGATTTGTTATAAGATTTGTATCTATAAATAAAAAAAAGATTAACCTTTGGTGAACTTGGCTCAAAAGTATAAAAAACATCAGATAAAAAACAATTAAAATTAATACCATGACTGTGACACATAAAATTTGGACAGTGAGAGTTTCACTTGGTTTTGCCTGCCAAATAAATTTAGCATTAAAATTGTTTTTGAAACTCAAGGGAAAAGTTTGTTTTTGTCGCCAGAGCCCATATAAACTGATTTTCTAGACTAGAATGGAAATTCATGTATTGTGTTAAGTCACACCATCTGCTTTCAATAAACTTTCTAGGAATTCAATTTTATGAGTGCATTGACACGTCTTAATTGCCCAGATCAACTAGTTAATGACTAATTAAGGTTTTCTATCTAAAGTGTAAGTACTCCCCAGTATTTTTTAAATTTATTTGCATCTATTTACTATACAATATATTTATTATCTTAGTTTAAGTAAATTCCAAGTCACCCATCTGGAGCCACTTTGCATAGTAAAAAAAAAATAAAGTTAACACTAGTGCAATTGTTATTTTCTGAGATATTAAGGGCTTTTATCAGAGGAAGAAAACAAAGGTGTGTGTGTATGTGTGTGCGTGTGTGTGCTTGAAAATGTGTGCACTACAGTGGAGTGTTTCCCAACTATACCGGCTCCTACTTGCCTGCTATTACTTCTGGGATGAGCTGTTGTTCCACATAATTGTAAAGTAGCTGACTCTGAGATTATATTGACAGTAGAAACATACTGACACTGCAAATGTGGACTGATTAATGTACACATACACATTAAAATAATGCAAAATATGTAAACTGCAATCATGTCAAGGGAAGGCAAGTAGAATGTACCTAATTTAATTGTGAAAGTCTTGTGAAAGAGCTTCAGGCAAAACTAAGGATCCATTCACAATTGAGCGTTGAAAATTTCCAATGTTTATTATTTTTCACGCTTTTTAATTGCTTCTTGCAAGCATTTTACAAAAGTTCTTCAGATGCTTTTAGACCTATTTTCATGCACTTTTAGGGTGTTTTTCTGAGTGTCTTTCAAGCATTTTTCCAGTTTTCACAGAAGCAGGGAAATATGATTGATATAATTTCCACTTTGTAGGTCATGAGGTGTTGTCATGTGGTGAGGCAATTGCTGTGTCTGCAGAATGTCTTCTATGTCTTAAGTGCATTTAATCCTGGAGATCACAGTACTGAGGAGCAGGTGTCATCAGCATTGTGATCGCACATATTGGGCTCACCCTGTTCTGCAGCAAAGGGAAATGAGAGGGCAATTCTAGACTTTCTATGAAGAATTAAGGTAGCATCTGTAAAAATTCCAGGATTTCACATGGGTGTTGATAAGCATGGAAGTAGTGATAAGTGGAAAAAAAACTTCTTCTATTTTTTGCCAAAAAAAACAAAAAAATTGCCTGCTGCTATCGGTGTATCATAATGCAGACGTGATTTAAATTCAAGCTAGTGAGGAAAGGGCTATCATGAACAGCGATAATCAACTCAAAAGAACTGAACATACATTGTATTCATATACTGTAATTTTAGTCCTGCATGTGCTGAGGGGTAAACTTAATCTGCCCAGTTTAGGTTTATTGAGGGCCAACAATTATTGCAGCAGCACAGAGTACAAGGCGACAAGCCAATGTGGTGCACGGTACACCAATCATTTTCAGGGCTCAATTGCACAGCCAAGCAGAAAAGAGTGGGCTGTCTACAATCTGGTAAAAGAAATGTATTAATAAAGTATCTGTTTAGCTTTAATGTATTTTCTAAAAACATTTTGAAGCAGTGGATCTGGTGGCGGTGTGGCTAATGTTCACGTTTAAAATAATAGTCAGTTCATCACGCTCATTAATACCAATCAATCCAGAAATACATGGGTGCATGCAAATCCCATATGATACCATGAGGAAGAGCTCTGCACTACCACTCTGCTTTTTTTAACACATCTCTACTAAACTTTAACCTGATTAAAATTAAATGTCACTTGATTATAAGCTACGTACCTTAGTCTGTCCCTCAACAGCTGTCAGTAGAAGACAGGGGCATGTGTGTGCACAAGGAATCTGGCATTTTTTTTTCTAGTTTCAATGAGCTGCTTCATTCAGGAGGAGGCATTTGCTTACTGTAAGAAATGGCTACCCTGCAGAATTTTATAAGAAATTCTCCGCTCAGCTAGCTCCCCTCCTATTAGCAACATTTACAGAAGCTAGAGACAATCAAATTCTACCTCAAACTTTTCGCCAAGCATTAATCAAATAAGAACTTATTACAATGTGCATCATGCAGACCAATTTCACTTCTGAATAATGATGTTAAGATACTCTCAAAAATTATAGCTACAAGGATGGAGAAAGTGCTGCCTTCGGTAATATCACAAGATCAAACTGGATTTATCAAGGGTCGACACTTATCTTCCAATCTTCAATGCCTGTTTAATGTAATATACTCACCAACAAAGTCAAACACCCCAGAAATATTATTTTCATTGGATGCAGAAAAAGCATTTGACATAATTGAATGGAAATACCTTTTCACTACATTAGAGAAATTTGGGTTTGGTCCGAACATTTGTGAATGGATCAAACTACTGTATACCAATCCAGAAGCTTCAGTTTGTATTAACATTTGTTCAGACTATTTTAAACTAGAACGTGGTACCAGACAAGGATGCCCCTTGTCACCGCTACTTTTTGCAGTCACCATTGAGCCACTGGCAGTTCACTGTCGAAATGCTTATGAGATAATAGGGATTATCAGGGAAGGACTTGAACAGAATATTTCTCTATATGCAGATGATATGGTACTGTATATATCAAACCCATAAAATTATGTGCCTGCAGTCTTAACAGCACTTACAGAATTTCAAAAGATCTCTGGTATCAGAATTAATTTGAATAAAAGTGTGCTCTTTCCAGTGAATTCTCAAGCACACAATATAACATTGGACACCTTCCCTTTTATCATCGCAGATCAGTTTAAATACTGAGGGGTAAACATCACAAGTAAACATAAAGCCCTTTATCAACAAAATTTTGTCGTCTGCATGGAAAAAATTAGGCAAGACTTGCATAGATGGTCAACCCTTCATCTCACTCTAGCTGGAAGAATTATGAAGATTAATATTCTTCCTAAGCTTCTTTTTTATTTCAAAACATTCCAATACACATCAATAAATCATTTTTAAGCAATTAGATTCAACAATAACCTCATTTATATGGAACTCAAAACATCCACATATCCAAAGAGTGACCTTACAAAGACCTAAGACAGAAGGTGGCATGGCTCTACCCAACTTTCAGTTTTATTACTGGGTTGCAAACATACAAGCTATAAAAACCTGGACACAAATAGATGAACATACACAGGCTTGGTCCGTAATAGAAATAAAATCCTGCAGTACTTCTTTATATTCCCTGCTTTGTGCCCCAATAAATGCAAGTTATTGGCAATATACTAATAACCCAATTGTGCTTCACTCACTCAGAATATGGAACCAATGTAGAAAGCATTTTAAGATGGAGAAGCTTTTATCTGTGGCACCTCTGCAAGAGAACCACCTCTTTCAACCTTCACAAACATATACAGTTTTTAATATCTGAAAATGATTTTGGATTAAATTGCTTAGAGGTCTTTATATAGACATCTTTGCATCCTATGAACAATTACATTCCAAAATTTAACTTTCCAGCCACACATTTCTTTCACTATCTTCAAATTAGGAACTTTGTTAAACAGAATCTGCCCGATTTTCCTCATCTTGCACCCTCCTCCATGTCGGAAAAAATATTGCTCAATTTCAAGGACTTAGACAACATCTCTGCAATATATAAAATTATTTTGCAATCCCTCCCTTTTAAAGATCCAATAGGACAATGGGAAAAAGATCTTTTAATCAATATATCAGAAAAGGAGTGGAAAATAGCAATGCAGAGACTTCACTCGAGCTCCATATGCGCAAAGCATACAACTACTCAACTCAAAATTATATTTTGAGCACAACTGTCTCGCCTAAAACTGTCCAAAATGTTTCCAGGGCAAGACCCAACCTGCGAACGCTGCAATCAAGTCCCAGCCTCACTGGGTCACATGTTTTGGGCCTGTACCAAATTAACATCATTTTGGACCAAAATGTTTAAGTGCCTTTCAGACAGCCTTGGTGTCACAATCCCTCCTAACCCATTAACAGCTGTGTTTGGAATTCTTCTAGATGGGTTTAAAGTGGAGAAGAACAAACAAACTGTGATTGCATTCACTACACTTTTGGCATGCAGACTTATTTTGCTTAACTGGAAGAATCCTAACTCTCCTCTTTTAAGTCAGTGGGAAACCGATGTTTTATATTATTTGAAATGGGAAAAAATCAAATATTCAGTTAGAGGATCTGTACAGATTTTTTTCAAAACCTGGCAGGATCTTATCTATACTAATAAAAGGCAAAGCCCTCACTGACTCACTCACTCACTCACTCACTCACTCACTCACTCACTCACTCACTCACTCACTCACTGACTGACTCATCACTAATTCTCCAACTTCCCGTGTAGGTAGAAGGCTGAAATTTTGCAGGCTCATTCCTTACAGCTTCCTTACAAAAGTTGGGCAGGTTTCATTTCGAAATTCTACGCGTAATGGTCATAACTGGAAGGTATTATTCTCCATTTACTGTAATGGAGTTGAGCTTGACCACCGTGTGGGCGGCGTGATGATGTCACACGAAACTCCGCCCCCACGGTGG
>JANRMT010028174.1:101036118-101068397 GCA_026402145.1 Polypterus bichir lapradei | reverse complement strand
AAGCTGTAAGGAATAAGCCTGCCAAATTTCAGCCTTCTACCTACACGGGAAGTTGGAGAATTAGTGATGAGTCAGTCAGTCAGTCAGTCAGTCAGTCAGTGAGTGAGTGAGTGAGTGAGTGAGTGAGGGCTTTGCCATTTATTAGTATAGATGACAAAATGTAGGTATAAACTGTATAATGTATGAAGCCTGAAGTCCAAAGATCAAATAAACACTTTCACAAAAGGTTCAAGGAAAAGACAACAGCTTCCGTGGTGTACCAGTAAGATTTGCTGACTTGTAATCAAGAGTCCCCAGTTCAATCCCGACATTTTTAGTAGTGAGCTGCTCTTATTGTTAATATTATACAGTACACACATACACTTGGTCTGCGTCTGTAACACACAGTGTACATTTATAGGACTTGTAAAAGTTGCCGTTTTTTTTTTCACTTTTATTCTCTCTAAATCACGATCACGATACATACTACATGCTAGAAGTACTCCCAGGTCCCGATGAATCAGAGCTGAGAGCAGAGTAAGATAAAGGTTACCTGGATAAGAGAAAGACAGGAAAACTGTCTTGATTACTGTTGTGAGGTAATCTATGGAGTTAACTGAAGAAAATGAGAGTTTTTTGAGCATGGGACTTGTGTTAGTATAACTGTGGTCTGAGTTTATGTTTTAGGTTGACAAAGTTTAGGCTACACTATTGAGTTTATTTTCCCTATGACACCTTCAAAGCACATTTTTGTATTACAAAGCATGGCTAAAGCTCTAATCCTTTGGTATGTGTAATGTACTAAATGAGCCAATTCTTATTTTAAAATACTCTTTGGGTGCCCCCATTAATTTGAAATGTTCTGAGTGTGTTGTAGTATGATTCTGTATAAACAAATTTGTCTATTAGTTAACTGAGCAGTTCAGTTCTATTCTGTGAGTAAAGAAATAAGCAAGGACATTTTTGCAAAGTCTCTTTTTAAAAATTTTCTTTTTAAAATTTTTTAGAAATTGTGATGCT
The DNA here is from genome assembly GCA_026402145.1 of Polypterus bichir lapradei. Classification (NCBI taxonomy): domain Eukaryota; kingdom Metazoa; phylum Chordata; class Cladistia; order Polypteriformes; family Polypteridae; genus Polypterus; species Polypterus bichir. The sequence continues at coordinate 101,067,398 of JANRMT010028174.1, read as the reverse complement.
TGGGATGTAGCAATATTTCACAAAAAAAGGAACGCTCAGAAGCTAAAATTGTAGTTGGAGAGCGAAACCATGCCAAAACAAACAGCTCTGGCTGCCAGTAACATATCAAGCCAAATTCAGGTAAACAGCAGTACCAATGAGGGTGCTGCTCAAACATACATTAGAAATGAAGTTATCAGTTGTTATTAAAGAAGAATAAAAGACAAGAGCATAGACAGAAACTAATGTAAGGTCCAAATTACAAGCAGGAACAGATCAATGTCTTGATATTCAAAGTAGGAACACATTTAAGCAAACAATTCAAAAACAAACCTGAACAAAACTGGTAATAGGCACAATGCTAGAGCACTAGTTGGAAGGTGTACACCTCTTTTTCCCCTCACCTTTTTATCAAGGCTGTCTTAATGCATGGGCATTCTGGGCAGTTGCCCAGGGCCCCACGAGTATACGGGCCCCACGCTCTTCTTTGTATGTTGTGACTTGCTGAGTGGTTGTGTAGGTAGGGGCCCCAGTACACTACCTATAATGCTGTTAAAATGGCCCTGCTTTTTATCACATGTCTGGCATACAGTTTAAACTGGAAAGCATCACATTTATTTGGACAAAATCTAAGATACAATAAGTGAGCATGCAGTACTTTAGAGAAAGATTTAGTCCTGTAATCAATTTTTGTTTTAAATAGTATAGGGAGAAAAAGCATATTTTATGATCATTTTGTTTGTTATTAATTAAAATCACAATTTTTTGCATATCTTAAATTGCTAAATGTGAAAAAATATCTGTTTTGATAGGCTATAATAGAATTTTATGGTATAAACATAATTTGCATTTCAAGCTGTGAAAGTGTTCAGTGCTTTTTTATTTGTTGTAGTAAATGAGGATGTTATTTTTATTACAATAAAAATGAGAATATGTGTTTACGGCATATGCCAAAAAATCACCCTTGGTGTTCTTTTTAAGTTGTTTTTCAAATCCTGACACTTTAAACCAGATTGGAAGGGAATCATTAACTTGTATACACATAAAAAATATCTAGAATATTTTATTGAACTTAGAGTGTTTACATTTTGTTTTTGGCTTATATGAGTGGCAACATTTTTCCAGCAGCTTACAGCATGTGTCTGTGTGATATGAAAGCAAATGTAAAGTATATGAGAATAACATAAGTAAGTTAACAGGGATGAACTCTGACTGCATTTTCACCTGTGCGACTTCTAGTTACAGACTTTCGAACACACACCTAACTTTCCGTTATGTCTGTATAATTAAAAAACTCATAATGCCTTAACTGTAATAACCATGTCCCTTTTAATAAATCTGATAACCACTGGGAAATCAAAGAATGAAGTCATAGACATTGTATAACTGCATTGCAAAGGCAGACAGAGATAGAGAAAACCTGACAAGTTATTATGACTTGTATGAAGGGACATATACAACTATATGCTAAAAACTTGCTAATGCAGATACTCTTTATTCCTTTTCAAGAGAAATTATTTCTGTGCAGATCTGTTGACAAGATGTATATGGTTGTATACTTCTGCCTGCTTTTGTATACATTTTAGAGAATATATAATTTTTGATAAGCAATTATGCACCAGATGTTTGTTACTTTTAAGGAAATTAAGAATCATTCTTGTAGTGTAGCTCTGTCTTTTGAACTGTGAATGAAGTAAATGCCCCATACATACAAATGTTCAAATCCTCAAGTGGGTAGCCAGACTGTAGACTGCAGTTTATAGCATTGCTGCTTGCTTTGCATTTTTCTTCAACACTTGTATTGTGGTATGACAAGTCAAGAGACAGTCCCAGAATGATATCAAACATCAAAGCAGCAAAAGAAAAAATATTTGACAGAATGAGGTAAAATAATCCCCATGTCTGAGAAGGTGAGCACTGTTCAGTGTTCTATGAGATGGTGCCTAGGGCTTCAAAATATAAATATTAAAAAGTAAAGGCTTTATAGCAAAATCATATTTCTAAAAAAGATGGAATGCAAAACAACTTTTCTGCACCATGATAAACCGAGTATTTCTAAACATTATGTAGAACCACCTTCCTTGCTTCCTTTTTATGGAGAATATTTATGACAAAATAAATAAATAAATATGAAAACAAATTTTGTTTTGTAAAATCTGACAAGTACATACAAAGACAATGGTATGTGAGCATTAATAATTAAATGTTACAAAATGTGTTTTTGCTGCTTCTTTCCTTATGTATTTATTTATTTCTTTATTTATCTCAGTGACTCCACATGCAACATGAAAACTGTTATTTTATTTTAACATTTTGTTGAATTTATTAAAAGCAAGTAACATTCCTTAAACACCAATCAAACTTGACAGAACTAAATTCAAATCAATCCCCACCCATGAGAGAGAGAGCAAGGCCAACAGCCAGAGTAAAACTTTAAGAGTAGAAAAAAGGGTGGTGGTGAATTTTTAAAAAGTTTTGAACAGATTCTGTAAGTGAGAATTTTATTTTTTTTCAATTTCAAATAGTATATAACATCAGTTGCCCAATGACTTAAAAGAAGTGGGTGTGGATTCTTCCAGTTGGGCAAGATAAGTCTACATGCTAATAGTGAAGAAAAGGCAATTACAGCTTGTATGTCTTTCTCCACTTTAAGCCCATCTGGAAGTACACCAAACACAGCTGTTACTGGATCAGGAGTGATTGTGACACCAAGGCTGTCTGATAGACATTTAAAGAGTTTGGTCCAGAATGTTGATAATTTGGTGCATGCCCAAAACATAAGGCCCAATGAGGCTGGAGGTCGATTGCAATGTTTGCAGGCTGGATCTTGCCCTGGACATTTTGGACAATTTTAAGCAAGACAGATAAAAGATTTTAAGTTGAATAATTGTATGCTTTGTGCATATGGAGCCAGAGTGAATTCTGTGCATGGCTGCCTTCTACTACTTTTCTGAAATGTTGAGTAAGTGATCCTTTGTGATCCTTTTCCCACTGTACTCTGGGATCTTTGAAAGGAAGGAAATTTAAAATGTTTTTATATATTGTAGAAATGCTGCCTGAGTCCTGAAGACTGATCAATATTTCTTCCGGAACAGAAGTAGGTGGGAGGAGAAGAAAATTGGGCAGGTTTTGTTTAGCAAAGTTTTTAATTTGGTGGCTATAGCGAGTTGCATAATGGATGGTTGGTAGTGGAAGAATTGTATTGATGGAAAGTTAAATTTGGAGTATAATTGTTTGTAGGATGCACAAATACTAATTGATTTAATCATGTATGTTTTCCAAACATTAAAAACTGCATACTTTGGAGAGGGTGGAAAAAAGTGGTTTTCGTGCAGAGGTGCCAAAAATAAAAGCTTCTCTGTCTTGAGGTACTACCTACATTGGTTCTATATTCTGAGTGAATGAAGCATAATTGGGTTGTTAGTATATTGACAATAACTCATATTTACTTGGGTACAAAGCAAGGAATATAAAGAAGCATTGCAGAATTTTATTTTTATTGCGGACCATGCCTCTGTGTGTTCATCTATTTGTGTCAAATGTCCAGGTTTTTATAGCTTGTATATTTGCCGCCCAGTAATAAAACTGAAAGTTAGGTAGAGTCATGTCATCTTCTCTCTTAGGTCCTTGTAGGGTCGCCATTTGGATGCATGGTTATTTTGAATTCCAAATAAATGAGGATATGATTGAATCTAACTTCTTAAAAAATGATTTGTTAATGTATATGGGAATGCTTTGAAAAAGAAAAAGAACCTTAGGAGGGATATTCATCTTGACAATGTTAATTCTTCCAGCTAAAGTGAAATCAAGGGTAGATCATCTATACAAGTCTTGCTTAAGTTTTTCCATACAGAGAGCAGTATTTTGTTGATAAAGAGCTTTATGTTTAATTGTGATGTTTACCCCTAGGTATTTAAACTGATCTGCAATGATTAAAGGGAAGGTGCTGTCCATCTAATATTGTGTGCTAGAGAGTGCACTGGAAAGAGCACACTTTTATTCAAATTAATTTTCAGTCCAGAAATCTTTTGAAATTCTACTAGTGCTGTTAGGACCGCAGGCACAATATTTTGTGGATTCAATATATGTAGTACTATATCATCTGCATATAGTGATATTTTCTGTACAAGTCCTTCTCTGATAATCCACTTTATCTCATAAGCATTTTGATAGTGAACTGCTAGTGTCTCAATGACGATTGCAAATAGCAGTGGTGACAGGAGGCATCCTTGTCTAGTACCTTGTTCTAGTTTGAAGTAGTTAAAGCAAATAATGTTGTTAATACAAACTGAAGCCTCTGGACTGGTATAAAGTAGTTTGATCCATACACATATGTTCAGACAAAGCTCAAATTTCTCCAATATAGAGAAAAGGCAAGCCCATTCAACCATATCAAATGCTTTTTCTGCATCCAATAATAATAATATCTCTGGGTTGTTAGACTTTGTGGGTGAATATATTACATTAAACAGGCATTGAAGATTGGAAGGTAAGTGTCTGCCTTTATTGATTCCAGTTTGACCTTGTGATATTACCAAAGGAAGAACTTTCTCGATCCTTCTAGCTAGGCCTTTGGAGAGTATCTTAACATCCTTATTCAAAAGTGAAATTGGGTTGTATGATGCACATTGTAATAAGTCCTTGTTTTGTTTAGGAAAGACTGTGATTAATGCTTGGTGAAGAGTTTGATGTAGAATTTGGTTGTCTCTAGCTTCTGTAAATATTGCTAATAAGAGGGGAGCTAGCTGAGTGGAGAATTTCTTATAAAATTCGACAGGGCCTGCTGCTTTCCCACTCTGAAGTGACTTCATAGCATCTAGTAATTCTGATAGCACCAGAGGTTTATCCAATTGCTCTGCAATAAAAGTATCTATTTGTGGTATCTGTAATGTATCCAGAAAAGTATTAGATTGTGTTTTGTCTTCTTTGAACTCATTAGAATATAAGGATTTATAGTAGTCTCTAAATGTGTGCATTATATTTTTATGGTCAATGATTTTATCTCCATCTTTGTTGGTAATTACTGGTATTGCATTGTGAACTTCTTGCTTGTGGATTTGTTGAGCTAAGATCTTATTAACCTTCTCTCCATGTTCATAGTAATGATATCAAGATTTAAAAATGTTTTGTTGTCAAGAGGTTGCGTTCTGCATGTAAAGCCTGTCTTTTCCTATAAAGTGCATCATTTGGAAACCTGGCATGTTCTTGATCTATTCTGGTAATTTCACTGATTAACTCCGATGCCTTCTTGGTTTATGATTTATTTTTGTGGGAGAGATATGAAATAATCTGTCCTATTAAGAAAGCCTTCAGAGTTTCCAAGAGTATTCCTGCAGAGACCTCTTAGGATGCATTTGTCATTTTCACTCCTCAAAATTGAGAGGGTGAGCTCTAGCAAGCATGGTTTTTTGATTGGTGAATCATCGGTAGAGGGGAAGCTCACCATGGCAACTTCGCATATGCCTGTGAGACACAGGATTCCTAAGGCAAGCAAAGCACATGCTGGCAATTGTAACTGTGTACATTAGTGCTGGACATGTAGGCAAGAAAAAGTTGCTGCATGAAGCACCTACACAAGAAGCCCTGAATGCATCATCCTGTCAGTAGTCCGATCTGATGTGTGATGTCTACCTATATATGTAGCACTTAATGGCAAAAGATTTATGCACACTGTTCAACCATTGAAACACAGTACCCTCCAGAGCCCACCCTTTCAGCTTTGACAAGTGAATTGACAATTTTAATAACATGGTGTATTCCATAATGCATATGGTGTCACTGTCATTGAAATAAATAAAATAAAAATAGTACATGAAGAAATAAGCAATAATAATACATATTTCATGACACTTTTATTTATCCTCCTATATCATTATGGTTTAATTAGTTTATTGTTACATTTCACAATACATTTATTTATTTGTGCATTTACTTATTTAATTTTAATCAAAATATCCCTCCAAACCTTATATTCTTATTTTCTTATGGCACTTCCACTTACTTTTCAGCATCACCTTACTCTTCCTTCTGTTAAGAAGCCCTTGCTGTTGCCTCCCCAAACATATCTGTATCATGTGGGTAAAGGAGGATAATCATACCTCACCCAAATGACAACTTTAAACAGTGGTCCCTAGAAAAATTGAACTGCTTATTGCTGGCCATTCTTTTTAAAACATCTTGGGCCCACTGTGTTGGGTAGTGCAGTATGCTCTTTGGCCACTATAGTTATACTGAATTCATAATTGTGACTTATAATATCAGCACATTTTGGGGGATACACTTAGGCTACATCCACACTACTATGTTTTCATTTAAAAACAGTGTCAACACTAGCATTTTCATGTTGCTTGCAAAAGTATTTTCATCCATACTAAAATGGTGTATGATGTAATTGTCCATCTACAGTCGGCTTGTATGCAGCATTGACTTATTAAAGTACAGACATTATGAACTTCTTTAATGAGAAAATTAAATATAAAATATCCCACATACTAGCTTGGCAGACCCTGTCTCACATTGCATTCAACACTTTAGAAATTTTAATTCTGTAACAGAGCAGGAGGTTTTGACATTAATTCTAAAATAAAAACTTACTACTTGTTCCTTAGACCCAGTGCCAACAAAATTAGTAAAAAGTACAATGGATGTTCTTGCAGCGCCTATTCTTAACATTATGAATAGTTCATTATTGCATGGCACAGTACCTGATATACTAAAAGTGTCAGTCATTAAACCATTACTTAAAACATCAGACATAGACCCACACATTCTTAATAACTATGGCCCCATTTCAAATTTACCCTTTCTCTAAAATACTTGAAAAAGTAGTCGCCAATCAGCTTCAGCCACACCGTATGCATCACAAATTATTTGAGAAATTTCAGTCTGGTTTTCGTACTGGTCATAGTACAGAAATGGCACTAATGCGGGTTGTAAACGACATTCTGATATCCTCTGATGAAGGAAACTCCACTGTAATTATGTTGTTAGACTTAAGTGTAGTGTTTCACACCATTGACCATTCTATTTTACTGCACAGGCTAGAAAATTACAAATTTGCTTACAGGCACTGTCCTTGCCTGGTTTAGTTCTTATTTATCAAATCGATTCCAGAATGTACAGAAATGTGCTGAGAGTACTCTATCATTATACACAGAACTGAGATATGGTGTCCTGCAAAGCTCAGTACTGGGACCCTTACTGTTTTCACTTTACAAGCTTCCAGTGGGATCTATCATTAAAAAATGTAATGTTAATTTTCACTCGTATGCAGATGACACCCAGTCATATTTTTCTTTTAGACCAAATTAAGTTTCTCCGATGTCTTTAATTAGTTGTGTTAGTGAATTAAAGGAGTGGATGGATGAGAACTACTTGTTCTTTAAACACTGATTTAACAGAGATGTTAATTATTGGAGACAATGATGATGATCGCAACAATATTTTGTCATCATTTAACTCAGTTGGAATCACCATTAATTTTACTGAATCAGCCTACAATCTAGGAGGTATCTTTAATTCTAGCATGTCATTTAAAGTGCACAATACAAAGTTGTCTAAATCATGTCTCTTCTATCTGAAAAATGTTGAGAAATTAAGGCGTTTTCTAAATAAGCGGGATTCTGAGAAATTAATTCATGTATTTATTTCTAGTAGGATTGACTACTGCAATTCGGTGTTCACTGGATGTTCAAACTGTTCTTTATACGGCTTCCAGTTAATCCAAAATGCTAATGCAATAATTATTACAAGAACAAGAAAATATAACACATAACTCCAGTTCTTAAATCCTTACACTGGCTCCCGGTCAAGTTTAGGACAGATTTCACAATCCTCCTTTCAACATATAAAGCTTTAAATGGCCAAGGTCCGGCTTACTTGTCTGAACTTATCATGACTTACAAACCTGAGCACACATTAAGATCTCAGGGCACCAGTCTGCTTATGATTCAAAGGATTAATAAAATAACAGAGGGAGGTCGAGATTTTAATTACAGGGCCCCTAAACTGTGGAATGGTCTGCTTGTTACTATAAGAGATGCTCCTTCGGTCTCAGCTTTCAAATCTCGACTGAAAACTCACTACTTCAGTTTAGCATATCCTGAATAAAGCTGCTGATTAACTGTGCATACTGCATCTCTGTTCTTAGTCATTAGCACTAAAACATAAGTAATATGATAGCTATAATTTGTTACTAACCCTCACCTATTCTATTTCTCTTTTTGGTACTCAAATGTGGCACTTGGTTGCACTGCCCACCTGCCAAGTTGTTTTGCCTGCCCAAGGTAAAGTCATCTCTGATGGAGGATTGCAGGAATCATTAGGTGGATTGGCTGGCCCAGCGTTGACTCAACTGTGGAATGGCAAATAGGGGGAGGCAGCTTGATGGCAAAGTCCCCAGAACTCTGAACAAATCCAAATCCTATAATGTAATATCATCAACTGTTGAATTCTGCTCTGTACTTGTAATATTTCGATTGCACTACTATATTGTATTGAGGATTACTTGTCTGCGGTTTCCACCCACAGTCCAAAGACATGCAGGTTAGGTACATTGGCGATTCTAAATCGTCCCTGGTGTGTGTGTGTAAGCACACCCTGCGGTGGGCTGGCACCCTGTGCTGGCTGGGATTGGATCCAGCAGGCCCCCGTGACCCTGTAGTTAGGATATAGCGGGTTGGATAATGGATGGATGGATGGATTACTTGTGTTCTGTTCTGTGTACTGTATTGTATTGACCCCCTTCTTTTTGACACCCACTGCACATCCAACCTACCTAGAAAGGGGTCTCTCTTTGAACTGCCTTTCCCAAGGTTTCTTCCATTTTTTCCCTACAAGGGTTTTTGTGGTGTTTTCTGTTGGGCTGTCAAAAGGCAGGGCCTATTAAGGCCCACTGCGGCACTTCTTGTGTGATTTTGGGCTATACAAAAATAAATTTCTGAGTTGACCAAATTTCAGGTTCATCAGCTATCATTTCGCACACAGTATTAGAGTGTTTGTGTTGCCTGATTGCCAGTCTTTTTCGGCTGGTGCACAATCAACGATTTCTGTCTTGTCAATCAGACCGAACATGCTCATGCAGTTTGAGCACATATACAACTGGGGACTCTATTGTGCAGTGTGAGTAGTCACTTGACCACAATTTCTAAAAAAATTCACACAAATGCTGTTTAGATACATACAGGTATACAACACAACAAGCACCATGGAAAAAAAAGCCTTCTATGACCATTATGTTGGAACATGTTTTTCTGTCATGAAGTGTGACCAATCAGGGAATGAGCTGTTATGATAAAGGAATCCAGTCAGAGAAGTGTCACATAACAAGCACAAACAATCAGAATGCGATGGTGTGAAAGTTTTAAGAAATCCTCATTTTCATCCATCCACACTGAAATGCCCCACCAGCGTTTTTGAATGTCTATGGCTCTACAGAGCATTTTCAAATGTTTTAGCTTTCGTGGGTTGAAAGCACCGAGGTAATGTGAATGAAAGGCAAAAACAGAAAACAATGTCTGCATTTTTAAACAAAAATGTACCAGTCTGGACAGATACTTAATGCCCATTTTATTATGTGTGCCTGCCTAGTAAAAGTGGTTAGGGCAGCCTAACTTACCAAGCCATTATTCAAACAGGTCTTGAAAGTGCAAAACAAGTATGCTCTTTGCCCCATGTCATCTTCAGTGTGTTTCATGGTTTTTGAAAATCATCCTGGAATAGCTTGTTCCGTCTCATTCCACATATGTTCTCTTGGATTGATATCTAGTAACTGGGACAGTTACTGCATTAAGATGAGTTCATGGATACTATCAGGCCTTGGGTCATGAACTATTGCCATGAATGAATATGCACATAATAGGTAATGAATAAAAATATTACTCTATTTTATTTTTAATAATGTATACCAGAATAAAACATCTCAGACCATTACATCACCACCAGCTGAAATTTCTGACAATCAGAAGAGTGAATTCTTGAGCTATTAGGGGTTTTTCAACATCTTGGTCTTTCCATCAGCAGTAATGAGCAGGAACTATTACTTTAATTAATATTTTTCCTAGTGCGTAGTTTAGGTGTTTCACAGCCCACAAAAAGAACAGCTTCTTATTTTTTTATTCGCAGGAATCAAATTCTTACCTCATCCTTGACAATATATGATGAGAGGTGTTTTCTAATATGCCTTTTTTGCACTACTGTTGTACTTACATATTGATTGATTAACTGTAACCATTCTATTAGTTTGAAGAGTTGTCATCCACTATTAACTCTTTTTACCAATGGAATATTTTTGACCACACTACTACTGTTGGTTGTGTGATTTATTTTTTTTTAATTTGGCTGTGTTTCATTGTCAATGCACCAGTGACACTGTTGTAAGGGAACAGAGTTGTTCCTGATAAACTAATGTTTGCAATTCTGTAATCCACTTTCAAAGACACTGAAATTTCTATCACTTTGTGTCAAACACAGCATTCGGTATCTGCCTACCTGTTAAACAAGAATGTCTGCACATATGATACTGTTACTGATAAATATATCAATTATGTTAGAAGGGCAGGAGAATGATATAAAGTAACAACTCAGTATATTTAATTCAAGTCAGTTTACTTTTGCACAATTCTCTTCATAAATTGCAAGCTCAAAGCACTGTGACACATTAACAGGTAGATACAAATAGAAACTTTATAAATTAGGAATTATATAATGAGTATACATAAAGACACAGATTTGTTTACACATACAGGAAACAAAGGAGTTCAAAACTGATTAACACCAATTAAGCCCAGCAATATCTATCCATTAATTACTTGTTGTCAACTGGCCATAGTTCAGCAGAGGAGAGGAAAACAAAAACTCCTGTCAGCAGAAAATCAACCCCTTGAGGAAACCATGGTCATTTATAACAGACAAAGTCAAAGATAGAGTCAGATACAGTAAGGGTGCCAATATTCTGTGTTTTGGTACAGATTAATAGGAAGTTGTTTACCTGTCCGCGAAAATGTTGTGTCAATCCAGTTTGTGCAGAGTCATATTGTTGCCTGCAGCAGATTAATTTTGGTTTAAACAGAAATTCAGGGATTTCAGCAAACCTGAACAACATATGACAGCATTACCTGTATATATTTGAAGACACTGCAATGATGAGGAATTTGCTGTAAAATGTCGATACTCTCCATATTTTTAGTTGTCTTGATTTTCTCTATGAAAGCAATACAGTTCATAAAAATAAATAAAGAACTAATAAAATTAATTTAACTTTTAGGCAATGCAATGCAATATAATAGACAGTTGTCTTTTATTCAGTCCAAATTTTATTATGCTCTTTTACTGATTCCTGTCATGTACCTTAAATTGTCAGATGTGTACAACCCACATACGCTACCCCCAAAAACAGGTTTCAGGCGCATTTCAGTAAAGATTAAAATTAGGCAGCAGTTGGCTAATCATGTACCATGAATGAAAGTTTCCTTATTCTAGTTATATATTACAGTATTTGAGTGTTTATATAGTTTTCCACTTATAACTATTCATGTGGTTCATTTTCAACATGTGTTATACTTTATGAATGTCTACAAGTCATTTTTCTTAAGAAGTTACACTTTGTTTCAATTAAATAGCCAGAGCTTTTAGGATATTCCAGGTTATTAAAATGAGCAGCATGCAACCATGAGATACTGGGAAAAAATGTGAAATTGCAACTTACTGAGATATCATTTCTAAAACACATTGCTCACTTCCCATCACAGTCCTTCCACACTGCACTGCTCAGTTGCAGAGTGTTCCCCTCTAAAATGTCATAAATACCACTTAGCTGTACAGCTAGAAATAATGTGATAAAGGGTTAACTCTGTCTGTTCCTGATAATAAAAATGAATAGCACTGATTCTGCTAAAAATAAACTAGAAGGAAGAATGGGTTTGTGAAGTATTGCCCATAATACAAATAATATTTGTTTTAATTTTTAAAACTGTGACAGGCAGAGAAATAATTAAAAGTAGCTTTAGATTTTACAAGATTAGAGATCATTTATTGTATTAGAAATACCCGCCTTTTCCCTCCAGAGACCTTACAATGACTTGAATCCAATTATTTTACTAATGCATCTTACTAAAAAAACAAAAGAAGAAAACTATTAATCAAAAGCTACAGACATCCATATATCACTTGCTTACTACATGAAGAGCTATAATATTTAATTGTGTATTCCATATTTAAATGAAAATTGACTTTTCCATTTATTATCTGAAAGCTTTCGATGGGCACAGACTCATTGGCTTGGTTAGATGCTTCAGGGAAGCAGAGAATTTTTATTAAGTGTAATCGCTCTCCAATGCCATCCAGAATGCAAATTTATTGGGTATTCAGGAATACAACCATCAGTGTACACCTGCTTAGGAGCAGCTTGCTATATTTAAAAAAATAACCAGTTAAATACCATCATATGCCCAGGCTTGCATAGCATTTCTGTAATGGTCCATTATTTTCAAATGGGGTCCCCAGGTCACCAGACTCAGTAGTCCTCCCAGCTTCCAAGAACATAACAATCCTTTCCACAGTAAACCTTATTAAATAGAGTGTTTAATTAAGACTATTAAATAAAATCAGAGTAAAATTGTACAGTTTACTTGTACTTATTGACAGTGATCTGGAAAAGGGCACTGTAAGATTTGGCCTCCTATTTATCCAGTGGTGTCAATGAATGACTGAAATAATACTGTATGTGAAGTCATTGTTGTTATATAAACATTTTCTTATTTGTCCAGTTATCAGGTATGAACGCTTGAAACAACTCTCCTTGGGCAGAAGTTTTTAAAATTTTGTTATTCTACAATTTTTCAATTGTAATACACCTGGAAATATTTTCTAGGGCACAAAACAGATTACATGCACAAAATGACAACCTTCTAAAGAGCCATCAAAGCCAATGTGACACAATACAGTTTGCTACAAGGAGGAGACAGACAAAGGCCCAGCACTGTATGTGCCTGGCACTGTAATGGCTGCGCCTAAAGAAGGCAATCATTAAATTTTTATGAATCCGAAAATGAAATATTGACCAAAAACAAAGTCGAATATCAGAAAGTCAGAAAGCTAAAAAACAAAACCAATGACATAAACAAGAATTTTGCAGTAAATAAAAATGGCATGTTGGGAGAGGTGAAAGCAATTATTTAACTCAACCATGGGCAAATCAAAACATATAAATCGTAGTCAGGAACAAAGTACATCGTAACCAGGAATCTGAACAGACATAAACAGGCTGATGGCTCAGATTTGTAACACTGTCTCCAAACTGGGATGACCAGAAAATGGCCGATACTGACTTTTAAACCCTAACAGTGATGACACTTAGCACACTTCCAGTCCTGCTCGCTAACAACCTACAGGCAACCAGACACAACAAATATACTAAATGGCGATGTCCATAATTAAAACAAGACAAATGCTGCTGGAGAACATATTCTAAGTTCAACATTATTATAAACATATAAGAACAAAAATAAACAACTGAATTCATTGGCCTTTAAAACCTCCAAAATAATAACTCAACTATTTTTTGGGATTAGGAAATGAGTGAAAAATATTAAAACAAATGTCATATCATGACAGGCAGTGCAGCTTCACAAGAACCCAGTAAGTGTGCTTTACATTCCACATTGGCTGAGCTCCTAGGCCAGCCAACAGTAAGGGTAGTTGTGAAGACTCTTCACTTCCACATTGCAAAACAAATTATTTGTCATCTGTTATATAACATCAACAGAACAATGCACAAATGATAAGATAAGCAATGCTTAGAGAATTAACAATTTGCGAAAACTGGTTAATAAAACAGGAGTGGATGATGTGAAAGAAATTAAACAGAATGTGAATAACACAAATGAGGAAGTAAATGATCAAGTGAAACACTTAAGTATTATGATTGAAAAATGTAAAAAATGGAAATTAAAATAAATAGTAAAATGGACGCAAATAATGTCAAGCTTGACAATGTGAATTTCTGTCCAGGCACATAATTTACAAATTCTTTTTCTTTAATTATTAACTAATGAATTAACCAGTTTTTTTTTTCCTTCCATCAGCTTGTCGCCAACGATGAGGTCACCAAATATCACCATTTAGCCCTGTCCACTGCTAAATCAACTGCTTGCCACAGACTAATGTGCTGTGATTCAAGGTCTTCAATGATGTTAGCAATCCAGTGTTTTTATTGTCATCCTCTAGATCTTCTTCCTGTTATGTGGCAGTGAATTAACCAGTACCAGTTTTTAAATGTTCTTGCCACATGTCCGATCTTTCAGCCAGTTAAATAAGTTCTTAACTAATTAGAAACTTTCTAGTGCCTGAACATTGATGGTGGCATTGATATTTTTTTAACATGCACAAAACTCTTCTGTGTTGCTATGTATGGTTCTGTGTTAAAAAGCAATTGATTTTGTTATCATTCACAACTCATATTCCAACACACAGCTGATTGATTACAATCTTGCATTGTAATGCACTTAAAGCAAACATATATTTATATACTGTATATATAAATTAATAAATGCAATTTTGTCTAATAGACAGATACTGGTTGCTGCGCTACTTCACATTGTTTCAGTGCAGAATGTTTGCAAATTTGTCAGTGCATGATGACAAGGGAAAGAGTAAACAAAAATCGTAGTTGTTAGTTTGAGTGGAGTTATCAATAATGGACTTGTACATAGGAGTCTGTGGACACAAAAAGAGATAGGTGAGAAGAGCATGATGTGGAGGATTTGCAGGGAAAACACTTACAAAAGTAGTGCAAATCCTTTCCGAAAGTCTTCATTACATTTTGCTAATCACACTTTTCTAAACAGATCAGGGGCCTCATGTATAAACGGTGCGTATGCACAAAAATGTTGCATAAGCCTGTTTCCACGTTCAAATCGCGATGTATAAAACCTAAACTTGCCGTAAAGCCACACACATTTCCATGGTAGCTCATACCCTGGCGTACGCAAGTTCTGCGCTCGGTTTTGTAGACTGGCGGCACCCAGCGTCAAAGTAGTGCTACTGTTGCAGTGTAGTTTTCCTTTCTTGTTTAGATCCACATCCCTGATGAGGCTTTATAAATACACTGAAATTAACTGCATATTGTTTAACCTGTAACAATATAATGGTCCACGGAATGGCCAAACTATTCCAAATACCATAGATGCTTTAGCGTTGTTACTCTCACTGCACCTTCTTTTTTTTCTTTCAGCTGCTCCCGTTAAAGGGTTGTCACAGTGGATCATCTTTTTCCATATTACTCTCACTGCACCACTCAGAATTATCGGTATACAGCATCAAGCACATGCTGCCTCAGCCATGCTGCCTATTTGAACTGCTCTCACACGGCAAACGCTTCAAAACCTTTCCCGTATGGATCTCGTGGTTCAGAAACAGTTTCATCCCAAGAACTGTAAATGCACTCAATCAGTCCATTCAGTGCTCCTTGTAAAACTGTTTGTACTTATAAGTACAATTACCTCACCGTAAACTTGCACTACAGTTATAATATTGCACAACCTAAGCCACTTTATAAAGCACATATTTACATGTGATGACTATATCAAGCGTGTGCAGAAGGAACTCCGAGTCCAGCTCAGGGCGGCGAAGGAGCAGTACAGGAGAAAGCTGGAGCAGAAGTTGCAGAATAACAGCATGAAGGAAGTGTGGGATGGGATGAAGATCATCACTGGCTGAAGCTCGAAGTGGGATGCCACCATCGAGAGAGACGTGGAGAGAGCAAACCAAATGAACAACTTCTTTAACAGGTTTGACCACCCTTACCCACTCTCACCGTGAAGTACTGCACCCTCCACCCATCCCCACCCACAATTACAGCAGCCCAGGTAAGCAGAGAGCTGAGGATACTTCGTGCCAGCAAAGCAGTGGGCCCAAATGGAGTATCGCCACGACTGCTGAAGGCCTGTGCGCTGGAGCTGGGGAGTCCTCTACAGCGCATCTTTAACCTGAGCCTGGAACAGGGGAGAGTCCCGAGGCTTTGGAAAACATCTTGCATCACCCCAGTCCCAAAGGTATCACGTCCTAGTGAGCTGAATGACTTCCAGCCTGTCGCTCTGATGTCACATGTGATGAAGACCATGGAGCGGCTGCTGCTTCACCACCTGAGGCCACAGGTCCGCCACGCCCTTGATTCTCTGCAGTTCACATACCATAGAGTGTCAGCATTCAGAATTGCTGGGACAAGCAAAGCATAAAGACAGACAGGGACAGCTGGAAGGCTGTGTTGTAAACACTAAAAAAGACTGAGTGTTATTTGAACTTAATGTTTGATGTCAGCACAAAATTGTCTGCCTTGTTTGGAATTGTAATGGGAGCCTGGGCGTGTAGAAACAATATAAAAGTAGCTTGGAACCTTGCCAACTTTGGGAAACCGTGTGGACAGAAGACATTGGTCCAAAATCCACCTCCATTGTGACGATAACGCAGTTTCTACATGCCGGGTCCCCAAAAAATCCCCGGAGAAATGAACTCTGCGAGTTTCTCCCGTCTGAACTGCAACATAAGCCGACATTAAACAAGCTAAGTATATTCTGCCTTTTCTGTGACTTTGTTGCCGCCTATCACTGAAAGGGATATTGCCGTTATTAATTATAATTATTTAAATACAGGTTTATTAAAATGCTGCAATATAAAAGAACATATTTCCACGGAGCAAAAACCTCCCATCGGAAACACTCTGCTCCTTAGGGACAAGCTGACAGAGATGGGAGTAGATTCATACCTGGTGGCATGGATTGTGGAGTATCTTACCTACAGACCTCAGTATGTGCATCTCGGGAACTGCAGGTCTGACATTGTGATCAGCAACACAGGAGCGCCGCAGGGGACTGCACTTTCTCCGGTCATGTTCAGCCTATATACATCGGACTTCCAATACAACTCGGAGTCCTGCCACATGCAAAAGTTCGCTGATGACACTGGTATTGTGGGCTGCATCAGGAGTGGGCAGGAAGAGGAGTATACAAACCTAATCAAGGACTTTGTTAAATGGTGCGACTCAAACCACTTAAAACTGATCACCAGCAAAACCAAGGAGCTGGTGGTGGATTTTTAGAGGCCCAGGCCCCTCATGGACCCCGTGATTATCAGAGGCGACTGTGTGCAGAGGGTGCAGACCTATAAATACCTGAGCCTCTGTAAATACTGATTCTCTGTGCAAGAGAGGACTATACTTCCTTAGAAGACTGGCGTCCTTCAACATCTGATGGTTGTGGCGAGTGCCCTCTTCTACGCGGTGGTGTGCTGGATATCTATCTATATCTTTTTAAGATGAAATGCAGCAAAATATGTTTATTATATTATACAGATAAAACTTTAACTTAATTTAAATAATCTATATTGTTAATAATTAAACATGTGAGGACATGGTGTCGTTGCGCTAGCAAGGATCTGGCAAGGATCTGGAGCTCTGTTCACGGATTGCTCCTGCCTCGTGCTGTGTGCTTGCTGGGACTGGCATGACACTGTAAGGATAGAATAATTAAATATGTACTACAAAGATATTTCAATGTTCTTTAAAAGTTTTGAAGAATCGGCATTCTAAGCTTACAGATGGCTGAACGTCTATTACAGAGCTGATTGTGTGGCAATTGGGTATTTGGAGAAAGAAAAGTAAGGACAGGAATTGGGGGTTAGTATGTTTGAAAGAGACAGTATTGCAGCAATAAATTATTTCATTAAAGGTCACGCACAATCACTGCGCCACCATGTTCCCATATTTAATGACATGCTTTAACTCCTATCATCATGAAAATGATATTAAGTATACATCTCAGTATTTTAATTATACAGAGAGCTGTAATATTACGAATGTAATGGATTCTGTGTCCTTTCGGAGGAAGAGAAAGCACGGAAGCATGTAGTGATTCACACACATAGAACACATAGAAGATCAAATACAAAACAAAGCATTTAACAAGCTAGTTTAGTTATGATGGGAATTGAGAAACTAGTAAATTAAACGATTTTAAGATGAAGTTTATGATGTTCTACTTTAATGACAAAATAAGCTATGTAATTAAAGTGGAAATTTCGAGATTAGAGTTGACATTTCGTGCTTTTTTCCCCACTGTGTGCCTATTTTTTTCTTCTCTGTACCCTAATAAGCTTTCATATGAAACTCAGACGGTGGGCTACGACTCGCCTTTTCACTGGGACTTTGATATCTGACAAAACATTTTGAGTTTGAGTATGGCTATCTCTTTCACATTCTCTGGTTCTTTTGTTGACGGCAGTCTTAAAAGATGAGTTACAGACAGAAGATTTGTGCTCTTGAATCTGTTTCTGTATCTAAACAGAAAAGTTAGACTGATAATGGAAAACACAGATGTCAAAAGAATAATAAGAAAAGAGTCAGCGCAAGATATTCCCTAGTTTTTATCATTATCGTTTAGTATTTAATTTCAACCTTTGGCTTTATACTTTACATTCCACTATTTTGCCTTATCATTACCTGGTCATCCATTTATTTTTTTATCTTGCTTCTTGCTTACCACCATGTCATAAAAAAGATTACATCTAACACATTGATGGATAGAAATTATAAATTAAGGGCCTTTTTAGTTTCTGAATGAAGTGGTTCCAGATGTTTCTTTACTTACCATTGTCTCTGCATTGGAAAGCAATAAAAGCCACTTAGAATGGACAAGAGGTGCTTTAGATCAGTAAACAAACTAGTTGTTTTGTTCTCATTCTGCACAAAAGCTGAAAGGTGTGTGCTGTGGTTTGAATTTGAGGAGAATACTGGTGCTGTGAACATTAAGTATTTTTAAATGCATTTTTGTTGTTTAGGATCCAAAAGTAAAGACATTTTATTATGTTATAAAAATAAAATAAACTATGCCTCAGGATCTACCTTTACAAATAAATTGACTCCCAACCCAGTGTGGTGGCACCTTCTTCATTCCACCTTCTTCAATTCAGGGAACTAGCCTAACTGATGGATTGGGGCAAAGATTGGTAATGGAAGGTCCAGAGAGGAACTAAGATTTTGTCTTCCTTTGTCACTTTGTGCTATTCCTCATAAATTGTACTGCGTCTTTATGTGAAAACAGCCGTGTCAGATGGGGTTGTATGGATTGATTCTGAACACGACTGAGAGAATGAAAAGTGTCGCTCAAACAGAGGAACATATGTTGGTGTAAAAGTATTTCCTGTAAGAAGCAATGTACACACTTCTCTCTATGCTGTGGTTTCTATTACACACCTGAAAGAAAGAGACAATATATGTGAAAACATCATCGCACTAATGCAATATTATTTGAAAACGAACAGCGTCAGATCGGGTGTGAATTTATGCAAGAACTGGAAAGTCTCTGATGTGGGACCTTCCCCCAGGGAAGAAAGTACAGTGTCAGGTGTTCATTCAGTGTAATAGGAACCATAGCACAGAGAGGTGTGCACACTGCAACAAGTACACGTGTCTTAAATCTAGGAAGGACGGTCTTTGGGTGTGTGGGAACTGTTAATATTTGAATGTGATGATTTTATTTAGCACGGAATGGAAATCAGCACTTCTTAGCATTGCACCATGCAAGCTGTCGTATCAATCGCCTACTGTAACTTGCTTTCTTTTTTTCTTCGGTTATACAGGTAGTCTTGAATAACAGTGCACTTGTTTTGTTATACTTTTACACCAACATATGTTCCTGTGCTTGAGCATGCTCAAACAGGCATGCTCAAAAAATACACGTGTAATGCCACGAAAAGTGCACGCAGACACTTCATTTCGCAAACATTGGTATGAGAATGCAGTCACAAGTCTTTATGTGAAAACAGCCGTGTCAGATGGGGTTGTATGGATTGATTCTGAATGCGACTGAGAGAATGAAAAGTGAATAAAAAAAAAAAAAACAAAGCTAACCTTTACAAGGATCATAAATTATACCGACTGTTACAGACTGAAATCAAATGTATGCTTTTATCCTAAAATAGTAAGACTAAGAGCAGTTTACTTCTCAAAACGGAGTGGTGCAGGTTCAAACTCACGACCTTTTGATTCCCAGTCGGCAGCTGATTCCATTGCGCCACAGAGGTAGTCGTAATAAATGGGTGTCAATGTCGCATGTTAAGGCGGCTTTTTGTTTCTGCAGTTACTGTATATTTTTGAATAAAAGCACAATTGTGTTATATTTATTCCTTTTGTGAAAATGTTTCTTTGATATTTGGACTTCAGGCTTCATACATTATATAGTTTACGCCTACATTTTGTCATCTACTACTAGAATATAAAAAACGTTTCTGTTTTAACAATGTGTTTACACAGATTACTGTAGAAACGGAACAGACATGAAATGCGTGTGTTCCAAATAACGATCTATTATTTCCACTCTAAAACTTCACTTCACTCCCAGATACTCAATCAAGGCATGAGCTGAAAGAAGTTCGTGCACGTTCTAAATTAGTGGGGGGATGGAATAGCCGGCTGCTTCTAGCTTCTCTTTATCAGCACATTTAGAGGACAAAGAACGCTGGCGGAGAGGTGTGAAGGAATTTAAGGAGCGATTTAAGGTGGGATGGATTTACGAGTTTTTTTCGTAGGCTCTGGTAATTCTAGTGTTAAGGTTGATTTATTTTGACACATAAGTGCACTATTCATTGAATGATTGGATTAGCTCCAAGAGTGTGTTCTAATATTATAAAGTAAATTTCTGCAACATTTCTTTCATGTTACTAGTTGCTACTGTGGGCATCTAATTATGAACTTACTGGAATCAGTCTCATAATTGAGTTCAAGTTGTTTAAGTATTATTTGTGATTTGCTGGTCAAAGATAATATAAACATTTAATATGCATTAAGGCTCTGTTTTACAGATCTCTAGTGGGCGAACAGCTTCTTATGTTGGACATGGCTTCAGCAGACATTGTCCAACATTGAGTACTTTGAGTGTTCTTCTTTTGTTCATTCCAACTAAGCTTTTGGGAACCAGGCCCAAAAGTCTGGTCTGTGTCTTTTTGAGTGTAACTCAGTGATATTTTACTCTATCATCAAGTGTTTCTCAGAAGCAACATAAATTCATATTTTCAGCAATGTCAGTTATTAGAACATTAGAACAATCTAGATAAGGACAGACCTTTCAGTCTAACAAAGCTCACAAGTTCTATCCACTTAATTATTTTAAAATAACATCAAGCCTAGTTTTGAAACTTCCTAAATTCCTACTGTCTACCACACTACTTAGTAACTTATTCCAAGCGTCTCTGGTTCTCTGTGTAAAGAAAAACTTCCAAATGTTTGTGTGAAATTTACCCTTAACAAATGTTCATCTGTGTCCCTGTGTTCTTGATGAACTAATTTTAAAGTAACAGACTCGATCCTCTGTACTAATTCCCTTCTTAAATTTAAATACTTCAGTCATGTCTTATCTTAAACTCTTTTTGCTTAAACTGAAAAGGTTCAGCTCTTTTAATCTTTTTTCAAAATTAATTATGTATAACCCTGGAATTAGCCTAGCCACTCTTCTCTGGACCTTTCCTAGCACTGCTATGTCCTTTTTGTAGCCTGAAGACCAACACTGCACACAGTACTCTAGATAAGGCCTCACTAGTACATTATAAAGGTTGAGCATAACCTCCTTGGACTTGCACACACAGTGCTATATAACCTAAAATTCTGTTACCCTTTTTAATAACTTCTGGACACTGTCTGGAAGTTCATAATGTCGAGCCAACTATGGCTCCTAAATCCTTCTCATAAGGTGTACTCTCAATTTTCAGACCAGCCATTGTGTATTCAAATCTAACATTTTTACTTCCTATGTGTAATAATTTACTTTTACTTACATTAAAATGTAATAGAAAAGTGAAAAACAGTTTGGAAAAGGCAAAAAAATGGAAATGAATTTTTGTACTACTGTAATTATTGACACAACAAGCAGAACATATACAGTACAGGCCAAAAGTTTGGACACACCTCCTCATTCAATGTGTTTTCTTTATTTTCATGACTGAAGGCATCAAAACTATGAATGAACACATGTGGAGTTATGTACTTAACAAAAAAAAGGTGAAATAACTGAAAACATGTTTTATTTTCTAGTTTCTTCAAAATAGCCACCCTTTGCTCTGATTACTGCTTTGCACACTCTTGGCATTCTCTCGATGAGCTTCAACAGGTAGTCACCTGAAATGGTTTTCACTTCACAGGTGTGCCTTATCAGGGTTATTTAGTGGAATTTCTTGCTTTATCAATGGGGTTGGGACCAGCAGTTGTGTTGTGCAGAAGTCAGGTTAGTTGGACGATCATATTTTTCAACAGGAAAATGACCCCAAACACACCTCCAGGCTGTGTAAGGGCTATTTGACCAAGAAGGAGAGTGATGGAGTGCTGTAAATGGTCATTAAAATAAAGAAAACACATTGAATGAGGAGGTGTGTCCAAACTTTTGGCCTGTACTGTATAACAAGATTATTTGAACAAATATGAAAACCACAGCCCTTTTGCTGTAGATTAAATCAACAGGTGTGGAGTTTCACAAAAAATAAATTCTAAGTTCCTAGCAATTAAAACACATTACCAGTCTGCTATAGCTCAAACAAAATAAAACTTAGTGAAATAACATGGCATTTCTAGAAAAAAGAAGCATCATTTATTTTGCTTCAAATGCAAATTATGCAACAATCACAACAAGCTGACAACTGTATTTAAATGAAAACAGCACCACTGAAATGCCTTGACTCTAAATGTCACCTTTTTCGTAATAAAGAAGCACAAACTCTGGAGTATAAAAACAAAATACGGTGAGTGACTAAGACTTAAAAAAACTAAAATCAACTCACACGTAGTCTGAATCTGGAAACATGACGGGCAATGAACCATTCATCTTCTTCTTCTTTCGGCTGTTCCTGTTAGCAGATCATCTTCTTCCATATCTTCCTGTCCTCTACATCTTGTTCTGTTATACCCATCACCTGCATTTCCTCTCTCACCACATCCATAAACCTCCTCTTAGGCCTTCCTCTTTTCCACTTGCCTGGCAGCTCTATCCTTAACACCCTTTTCCCAATATACCGTTCATCATTTGCAAAAATCACAGGCAGGTAGGCATAAAATAATTGTGTCTTTTCTCCCCAGTCTAATTGTCTGTGCTTCTGCTGTGGAACAAACAGTTTTCCTCCATCGTTTTTTGTATAAATCTGAGAAATGCTGTTGCAAAATTCAAAACATTGTCAGCAAAGATCATTCACTACAATCAAAGAACAACTTTTGCTGCTCTCAGAGATTGGCAGTCCTACCAAGTGATGCTGTGCCCAGAATTGGTTATGACAAATTGTAACCTGTTCTCTGTTTGGCAAAACATGCCTCCAAGAATTGAAATAAGGTGTCTAATTTAAATTGGAAAAGGTTTTCTGATTGGAAAAAATTGCCTCTAGTCTACATATGAAGATGGAATACCGACTGCTGCCAGAAAGAGGAAATCGGAAATTTTAACATGACGGCCTCATCGGCGGTAAACTGTCCACAGAATGATGAGTTACATCTTCTTTGATGAGGCGTTTGAAGCATCTTAATGTCTCTAACCAATCTATAATAAGCAAGACTTGAAAAAGGGTCTCACAAATGTGTTATTAGTGTACAGTGTTTCTGGCAATTTACTGGTTTAATAAAACTTTCACTTTAGTACTTTGGCTTCCTTGGTTTCACTCTAGGATTCATTAATACTATGAGACCATCATCTGTTGTTTATACCATTTTGTCACATACATTTTAACTCAAGAAGATATGTGTTATTAAAAATATGGTGAACAAAATAACAGTCACGTCCATAAGACCCTAATTTATCCTGATTTTCATGTTATTAAGAAAGGTGCATACAGGTATTGTGCCCAGAATTAAAAATACGACTTGTAGAACAGTTTCAAAACAGGCCAAGAAATGAAGGGCTGAGATAAAGGGTCCACTCCATAACAAGCAGAGGGTAGAAACTGAAGACCAAAGATCATACCAACCTAACGAAAATGTATACTAAAAAGTCAAATTTCAAAATACAAAGCTGGAGATAGCAGGAATAAAGAACAAAATATTAAGCACAAGCAACATTAAATCCTCATAAAGTATTGTAATACATGAATGCCTGCTCTTCTGTCATTTTTGTAGTTGGGGAATGATGACTCACTACGCCATGTAACTGGCAACAGGCATCGCAACTGTAATATGGCCAAGACCACAGAAAAGTTTACAAAATGAGTACAAGAGATCAAAACACTGCACAATGGTAGCTCTGATGATATCTCAAAGTGGCATTGTGTAATAATTCAAAACAAATAACCAAATGTTCAATAAATAATACCTAAATGATTAGATGATCACAAAACCAAGTGTGAAATTGCTTTAAAAGGAGGCCCATTCCATGTGAAAGGGGTGTTTAGAAATGAAAGATGAGCTCTTTAATGCTGAGAGATACCCTAAATTGAAGGGGCACACCAAAAAATGTGCTCATGATTGAGAAAGGCAAAGTTTAAATGTAAATTTTTTTCTAATTTTAAACCAACCACTAGAGTGAAAAGAAAGGGGGTGATTACATTTTTCACAAAAAACCGCACACCATAGAAGACACTTTAAAACAACAGACGCCCTGCATTTAATAAAACAGAAAACTGCATGACTTAAATAGTAGTATTAAGGTGAGAGACAGCAAGTTGGAGAGCGTATACATTAACAGTGGAAGCCACACTATAAAAGTACTCCAAACTAAAATTGTCTCACAGATCAGGAAGGCTGCTTTTAACAACACATTGCTGCACAATTTACATAGAAATATATGTTTATTTTTTTTAAAAGAGGGTGAGTGAGAGGGGAGAAATCTGGATGAGTATAACAGCAGAAATGAACGAATGAGAGCTTATTAGGATGACTGTGCTATATCTGGGAGGTGCACTAAGATTTAAAGGTGCACTTTCATTCCAGAAAACTACTCTTGAATGCATAAATACAAGAATTATTGGATGCTACATGTGAAGAAACCTCATCATTTGGTAGATGACTAAGTTTGTGATGAAGGTATGAAGTTAATGGTGGAGAGGAGAGAAGATAGAGAGTCATGTGCACTGGGAAACACACGGGTGGCCCTAGTGTGTGAAATAAATCCTCTTTTAATGGAAATAAGGAATGAAACCACCAAAAGGAGACGTTATTTCAAAAGTTCATTACGGGGCACAACACGAAATGAAACATACTTAACGTTTGTAAGTACAGTGTAAAGGATGAGCGTGGGAAAATTGGAAGTAGCAGAAATAGTAAGGAGGGGTTTCCCCATCTATATATACAGTTTAGGGGGTACACCCGTTTCCCCCCCTTGGGTGTTGTAATAGGACATCAATTATACCTAACTTTTATAAGTACACTGCAAGGAATGAGCATTCAAAATTTCAGCTTCCCACATATACGGAAAGTGGGAGAATTAGTGATGAGTCACTGAGGGCTTTGCCTTTCATATGAGTAGATAGCAAAATACCCACGCTTCGCAGCGAAGAAGTAGTGTGTTAAAGAAGTTATGAAAAAGAAAAGGAAACATTTTAAAAATAACATAACCAGCAGTAAAGCAAGGAAGACTCTGTAAAAAGGACGGTTGGGTGCACGTAGAAGGGGTGCCTGCTAACCTAAAAGGGATATTCGGAGTTGACGGCTTTACTTGTCTGTTGTGGAGCGGGCGTCGGCCATGGATGGACAGTAATGCCGAGTCACCCGGGTGAGACGGACTTCATTCTTCAATAAAGGAACTGTCGCCAAGCCGGTGAGACCGCTTCTTTACATGTAAATTAAGTAAACGTGTCCATGGCGCACATTAAGATTGGTCACCAGATTCACTGCAGACTTCCCAGGCCGTGTGATTATAAACTTTTAAAAGGAAGTTCAGATAAAGGACTGGGAAACGTGTGGGGATTGTATGTGTCTGGGTGTCTAATTTATATGTGTATATAGTTGTAATACGGGTTAAGTACATGTGAATATATTTGCGCCGTTTATAAATAAGAGATTAGTGCTGCTGACGGATGGCCTTATATGGGCAGGCAGTCAATTAAGTGGGAGGCGTGGGGATGGAGGACGCAATATAGGCAGGCAGGCAACTATGTGGGAGGTGTGGTGATGGGGGACGCAACTCCGCCTCACACGGCGACCAAGCTGCAGGCTATGGCCGTATATATGTACGTAAGTAGTATTCAGTTATGACCATTACGCGTAGAATTTCGAAATGAAACCTGCTTAACTTTTGTAAGTAACCTGTAAGGAATGAGCCTGCCAAATTTCAGCCTTCTACTTACACGGGAAGTTGGAGAATTAGTGATGAGTGAGTCAGCCCTTTCAAACTGCCGACCAGCTAAGTAGATCCCGTGAATAGCCCAGTCAGTATTTACACAGCAATCACTACACAAGTTGCCATGATAATGTTGGGTGAAAAAATCAAACAGCAAATCAACATCAGAATTCTCGCAAAATTGAACAAAACAGCCACAGAAACTTATGAAATGAAAAAAAAACAGTGTACAGTGATAACAGTTTGTCTTGCACACATGTTTTTGAGTGGCACAAACATTTTAAGGAAGGACAAGAAAATGTAGAAGATGTTCAACGCCTATTTTCGGGGGGGGGGGGGTTGGGGGGGGGGGGTAGGGGGGTGTTCGGGTAACTTCACCAAGACAACTCTCCCGCTGTTTCCGTAAAGCAGTTTTTGACTGACAAAAACATTCCTGTCCTCGATTATCCTCTCTGTTTGCCCGATTTAGCTTCCTGTGATTTTTACTTGTTCCTGAAAATCAAAAGTGACCTGAAAGGAACACATTTTTCTCCAATGGATAAACTGAAGATAGAAACGGCAAGCCCGTTGAAGAGCAAGCAAGAAGACTTCCAGCCCTTTTTCAATCAATGGAAGATACGTATGGAGTGGTGTAGAAATGGGGAGGGGGAGTATATAGAAGGTGACAAAGTTTAGAATGCTGTAATTAATCAATAAATATATATTTTTTTACCAATCGGGTTATTTTTGTGTCTCACCTCATATTATCTCCATTTTCTTGAAATAATAGCATTGGTATATGGTCATTAATCACTAAATGTGGATATTCAAGTTTTACACGGGCCTCACCTTATAGAGGAGAATGGCCATTGTGATTACACACAAACTAATGTATGATTTAGGGCCATTGTAGCATATAGTCCCACTGCATGATGTTGCCACATTGAAAACATACCATAGCCTGGAAACAAAGAAACATCACCAACCAAAATAAATATGAAATAAATAATAAAAAATGGACAAAATAATGTAAATAGCTTCTTTGTAGTAATCTCTACAAACTTAACTCTGAGAGATTTCACCAGGAGATGGACTCCCTTGGCCACACATGTTTACTTTGTCTCTCAGCTTAGCACCTACTGAACTTCCTATAAACCATTTCTGAATATATTAAATGTCCATTGCAATCAAAGTTCATTCAAACATTTTTGCTTTTAAATTACTACTAGCTTGCCAGTTTATTTTGATCATTTTTGAACGCATCCTATGTAACTGTTCATTTTGTAATGGCTTAGATATATATTATTTCAAGCTTCAAAAACCAAAAGTCCTGCTGGCAGTCACATTGGTGTCCTTTACTGAACTTAGCTCTTTATAAGTCCCAGTGTAACCTTAAATAGTTATCTTTCCAAATTGTAATCTATTTTCTCTCACTGTTGTCTAACAGGGTGAGGCAGAGAGATGTCTAAAAGAACAGAGGAATAATATTGTTTAATAGATACAATTGTAATACCTTTTTGTGTACTCTTTTACAAAGGTTAGTAATAAATTTTAAAAATGATCCTGGAGCACTACTACAATTTGCCACATTTGAACAGTTAACATGTGCTGAGGCAGAGTTGCCAGTAAATTTATAACAGTCGAGACTTCAGAAATGATATCATAGAAGATTAAATGATGTAGTGGAGTGCTTTGGAAGAACGACCACATGCAGTGCACTAGATATTGACACTTTCAAGCTTATTCTTGGGCAGACCGTCTGTTAGGAATCTAGTGGTTGGAATATTAGAGTAATATCAGGCTTCAATACTTAGAAGTATTCAAATCCAAAGCATATATGCTGACCATATACAGTAGTCATGCTGACATCAAACAGGATTGTTTTTGGTTTTGAACACTTCAAGGAAATTGACATGACCACTGAGCTTCAGTGATATGTGTGCCCAAAGGGTAGTGTAACAGGGGCAGAATATCACAATTCCAGTCTGAGAATAGATAAGGAAAGAACAATAGCATAATAACTGAAATAGTGGAGAAATCAAGTAGCTACATCTTATAAAAAATAATTGCACTACAGTTTTGGTGTTCATAAAGAAACAGCGGATAAATGTATTATTTCATTACATTAGTGCACTAGCTATATCACGTTGTGCTTCTTTCTGTGTGTCTGAAAAAAAAGAAAGTTTCTGCATTCTTTCTTTAACAGAATCTTTCGAGGTTGGAGTTGGCACATGGGATGCCATGACAAAATCTGGAGTAATTGCATATTTTTTTCCTTTTGCTCTGGGGAAGCAATGAACCATAAGGTTGGCTTCTGATCTGAAGCCTGCAAAGGTCAGGAAGGTACAGCTGAAGCCTCAGAATACTGAGTCACACATCTCCTTGACGTGTGGGTGTTAATGGTATCTTGAACAACAGAGCTGAAGTTTGTTTCGCTCCTTTCTCCGAAAACTAATGGCAGAGAAATACATTGTGCTCACACTGAAGCAACAGTAGCTAAAGTATATTATTAAGCAAATGTAATTTGCATATCGTATCTTGAGGGCACATGAGAGCCTGTCAGTGGAAATGTGGCACTGCACTGCATTACACAAAGCAAGATGCATCAGTGATTAAATTTTAAACTATCTATAATTAGATGTTGCCGGGAAAAAAAAAATCACAGCTGAAAAGAAAGTGGAGAAAAGCTCTTTAATCTTTCAGATATTTTTTAATTGCATATTCTTATATTCTCCACATCAGATAATAAAAATAGATTAAATTCTTCACTTAGAGTTTTTCTATGCACAATATACTTCATACATTGCAGACACTTGGTGAATGTGGGCAAAATACAGGCCTGAATTGAATAATGTGACATGGTTATCCAGGCCATCTTGGCTGTGAAATGAGTTTAAACAGACACAGCTGTCAGTGCAGTGCTTAATCTGTGTCTCTCCAGCAATGTTAAATCTGCCAGTTGTTGATCTCAATTTGGGATTTGCATTTTATGCCTGATGAATGTCAGAGGCACTGTTCATTTCTGTGGCATACTTATCATTATTACTATTTGCCAGTTGTCAGATGACAGAGTGAAAGTACATTCTCTGAGTTAGCCAAGTCCCAGACATTAACTTTATCAGAACTGAAGGCACATACAATAAAATACACATCTGGAATTCTAGAGCTCACAGGAAAAAAAAATCTTCCAATGAAACATCAAATTAAAAAAGAAATAAAAAACCGCCATCAGCACACCTACTGAATTTTAGGGAGCTCACTCACTTTTGGTAGTCCCATGCAAGTTAATTATAATATATTGTTATGTGGTTTACCTTAAAAAGTAACGATTGTATTATGGCTGGTTAAACACACATACAGTGGGATGCAAAAGTTTGGGCAACCTTGTTAATAGTCATTATTTTCCTGTATAAATCGTTGGTTGTTACGATAAAAAATGTCAGTTAAATATATCATATAGGAGACACACACAGTGATATTTGAGAAGTGAAATGAAGTTTATTGGATTTACAGAAAGTCTGCAATAATTGTTCAAACAAAATCAGGCAGGTGCATAAATTTGGGCACCGTTGTCATTTTATTGATTCCAAAAGTTTTAGAACTAATTATTGGAATTCAAATTGGCTTGGTAAGCTCAGTGACCCCTGACCTACATACACAGGTGAATCCTATAATGAGAAAGAGTATTTAAGGGGGTCAATTGTAAGTTTCCCTCCTCCTTTAATTTTCTCTGAAGAGTAGCAACATGGGGGTCACAAAACAACTCTCAAATGACCTGAAGACAAAGATTGTTCACCATCATGGTTTAGGGGAAGGATACAGAAAGCTGTCCCAGAGATTTAAGCTGTCTGTTTCCACAGTTAGGAACATATTGAGGAAATGGAAGACCACAGGCTCAGTTCAAGTTAAGGCTCGAAGTGACAGACCAAGAAAGATTTCGGATAGACAGAAGCGACGAATGGTGAGAACAGTCAGAGTCAACCCACAGACCAGCACCAAAGACCTACAACATCATCTTGCAACAGATGGAGTCACTGTACATCGTTCAACTATTCGGCGCACTTTACACAAGGAGATGCTATATGCGAGAGTGATGCAGAGGAAGCCTTTTCTCCACCCACAGCACAAACAGAGCCACTTGAGGTATGCTCAAGCACATTTGGACAAGCCAGCTTAATTTTGGAATAAGGTGCTGTGGACTGATTAAACTAAAATTGAGTTATTTGGGCATAACAAGGGGCGTTATGCATGGAGGAAAAAGAACACAGCATTCCAAGAAAAACACCTGCTACCTACAGTAAAATATGGTGGTGGTTCCATCATGCTGTGGGGCTGTGTGGCCAGTGCAGGGACTGGGAATCTTGTCAAAGTTGAGGGACGCATGGATTCCACTCAGTATCAGCAGATTCTGGAGACCAATGTCCAGGAATCAGTGACAAAGCTGAAGCTGCGCCAGGGCTGGATCAACAAGACAACGACCCAAAACACTGCTCAAAATCCACTAAGGCATTCATGCAGAGGAACAAGTACAACGTTCTGGAATGGCCATCTCGGTCCCCAGACCTGAATATAATTGAAAATCTGTGGTGTGAGTTAAAGAGAGCTGTCCATGCTCGGAAGCCATCAAACCTGAATGAACTAGAGATGTTTTGTAAAGAGGAATGGTCCAAAATACCTTCAACCACAATCCAGACTCTCATTGGAACCTACAGGAAGCGTTTAGAGGCTGTAATTTCTGCAAAAGGCGGATCTACTAAATATTGATTTCATTTCTTTTTTGTGGTGCCCAAATTTATGCACCTGCCTGATTTTGTTTGAACAATTATTGCACACTTTCTGTAAATCCAATAAACTTCATTTCACTTCTCAAATATCACTGTGTGTGTCTCCTATATGATATACTAGCAGAATACCCGCGCTTCGCAGCAGAGAAGTAGTGTGTTAAAGAAGGTATGAAAAAGAGAAGGAAAAATTTTAAAAATAACGTAACATGATTGTTAATGTAATTGTTTTGTCATTGATATGAGTGTT
>JANRMT010028174.1:101003077-101036018 GCA_026402145.1 Polypterus bichir lapradei | reverse complement strand
ATATATATATATATATATATATATATATCAAAATACTCACGCTTCGCAGCGGAGAAGTAGTGTGTTAAAGAAGGAAAGAAAAGGAAACATTTTAAAAATAACGTAACATGATTGTCAAAGTAATTGTTTTGTGTATTTGGCGGCAGCGTCACAAAGTTGTTTTTGTCTTGCTGCATCAGAAAATGTACCACGACGTCTGACACGCCTCCTTTTTACTGTTTTCTCACAGCTTGGATTGCTGCTGTCATAATGGGTTTGAGTCTACATATATATATACATACATATATACATATACACATACATATCTTCATATCTATATACATATATACATATCTACATATACACATATATATATATGCATACCTATCTACATCATATATACACACACATATACATACATACATACACAGACACACACATATATATAATTTTTGTGTGTGTATGTATGTATGTATGTATGTATGTATGTGTGTGTGTGTGTGTATACACATACATACAAACATACACACAGGTATATATATATATATATGTGTGTATATATATATGTATGTGTCTATATGTGTGTGTATAGCTTTGATCACTGAGTGCAAGGGAAAAATAATAAAATGTAGTCTATAAGTTATTAAACAGTAAAACATTAACGTTTTAAGAAGTAAAGGTACATTGAGCACTACTTGGAGTGGTTGCGGGTAAACTACATTTTAAAGACGGTATAACAGAACAGGTAAGTAGTACTAACAGCAGCTAAAATGTATATGGATCATCTCTCGGTAGTAGATCCCTTTTGAAAGGCGCTACACGACGGCTGTGGTATAGAAATTACATTTTCTATGTGAAAGTCCAAATTTCTGCCTCTAATAATGTGCCTTACCAGCAATTAAAGAAAATTAGTTTTGTGTCCTCTGCAGTGTTAAGAGAGAAAGGCTTTGGTTTGGGATAAAAGGAAAAAAGGTGTAAAGAAAGGAAAGTTGCCTTTTTCTTTTATATAGTATAGAGAGATGTGTTCGGTGACGATATGAGCGCCTTTTGGGGACAGTCCCGGTGGGTCTTGTGCAGACTGGTGAGACGTCCCAGCTATTAATCAGCTGTGATGGCACTGTCAGTCCTTCACTCCTGTGCGTGTCTTCATAATCCGAGCTGACGACCTCATAATCGTATACGTGCAAAATAAAGTGCGAAGCGCCTTAATATTATTTTGCCGCGGTGTAGAAAAGGGGTCCCGTGTTTGCACTTGTCTGGGCTATAGCTCAGGGGGAGGATGAAAAAAATTAAAAGTGCTCTCTTTGAATTAAGGCAGAAGCGCAGTCAGCGTCTCAAAGGCCGGCACAGCTATGCGCGCGCGACGGCTGCTCGACTTTTGCTGGGCAGGAGACGCCAGTTTTTGCAGACACGTTCACATGATCAAAAGTCTCCTTGCTCTTTGGAGGTCATTCATATACAAAATACCCGCGCCTCGCAGCGGAGAAGTAGTGTGTTAAAGAAGTAATGAAAAAGAAAAGGAAACATTTTAATAATAACGTAACATGATTGACATTGTCATGAGTGTTGCTATCATATATATGCCTGCCTAAATAAGTCACCCTCGCTTCGCTCTTACTTTTTTACCGTTCATTTAATCATGGCTAGTGGCGGAAAAATTATAAAATGGAAGGAGGATTACACTGAGTATGGCTTTACCAAAACAATTATTGATGGCGAATCGATTATTCATAAAGCTTGAATTGGTGATCTGTTTTTGTGTGTTAACCTCATATCTTTTCATACTTCTTCTCAAACCAAGGTGGTGCGAGGCTAAAATGAATTGGGATGCGCTGATCAATGTAATCGGTGTACCAGGAAATCATGCATTGACAAAAGTTCCCCTTTGATTGTAATGCAAAGTGTGATTAAATGCATTATTTTTTAACGCGTTATGGAGCACATGCATCGAAGCTTCTCAGCTGTGCTTGTGCTAAGAAAATTAAACATTTTAAAAATAACGTAACACGATTGTCAATGTAACCTTTTGTAAGTAGTGCCTGGAGGATTCAGTGTGGAGAAAGTCTAGAGGCAGCGTGTGTATTAACTTGTGGATTTCTCTGTGAGTATTTGGTGGCAGTGTGACGAAGTTGCTTCGGAAGACGGCGTTAGCCGCGGAGCTCAGCTCAGAGCGAAATGAGGTAAATGGGAGGGGAGATGATGACGTGACTCCCCCACCCGCCTTAACTGTCAATCCCCCACAAACACAGTCTCTCAGAATTTGCATAAGCACACCCCTTCACCTGCAATTTTAACTTAGTTACAAAGTGATCAAAACTCTCGTTTATATCCTGCGTCCTCTCATTACTGTAAACTTGTATCCTGCATTACCCGAGGGCATGAAAAACGCCAGTGGCAGCCTGTCTATTAAGTTAATTTAAAGTTTAGGTTTATACCTTGCTTTGTTTCCGAAGTAGCTGTACTGATGAATATGGTAGTACAGTATATGTCACTCGCTCGCTTCTTATTGTTTCGCTGCCCCGCTAACTTAAAAGCCTTGTGCAGCGCCTGTCAGTTGAAAATTGATTGTTTGCTTGCTTTTATCGCTCTCTCTCTCTCTGCTCCTAGCGGAACTGTCATCTCTGACTTGTCATGGAGCACGTTTAAGCTCATGTGTTTGCAGTGTTTGAATAAAAATCCTTCTTGTTTCTACGACCTCCTGTGTCTCTGTGCAAATCTGTGACCCAAGCGTGACAATATATTCCGACGCTGACTTTATATATTCCAGTGCTGAGTTTATATATTCCGACGCTGACTTTATATATTTAAGTTTTGACTTTAGGTGGCAGCGTGACGAAGTTGCTTCGGAAGACGGCGTTAGCCGCGGAGCTCAGCTCAGAGCGAAATGAGGTAAATGGGAGGGGATATGATGACGTGACTCCTCCACCTGCCTTAACTGTCAATCCCCCACAAACACAGTCTCTCGGAATTTGCATAAGCACACCCCTTCACCTGCAATTTTAACTTAGTTACAAAGTGATCAAAACTCTCGTTTATATCCTGCGTTCTCTCATTAAACTTGTATCCCGCATTACCCGTGGGCATGGAAAACGCCAGCGGCAGCCTGTCTATTAACTTAATTTAAAGTTTAGGTTTATACCTTGCTTTGTTTCCGAAGTAGCTGCAATGATGAATATGGTAGTATATGTCACTCGCTCGCTTCTTATTGTTTCGCTGCCTTCTCAATTATATAATGCATGTTTTCTTCAGCGTATTTTGGAGCTCTTCCTGGTTTTCTACATAGTGCGTTGACAGTCAGTTCACGTGATTACGTGGGCGGCGTGATGATGTCACACGAAACTCCGCCCCCACGGCAGTCAAGCTCAACTCCATTACAGTAAATGGAGAAAAATACCTTCCAGTTATGACCATTACGCGTAGAATTTCGAAATGAAACCTGCCCAGCTTTTGTAAGGAAGCTGTAAGGAATGAGCCTGCCAAATTTCAGCCTTCTACCTACACGGGAAGTTGGAGAATTAGTGATGAGTCAGTCAGTCAGTCAGTGAGTGAGTCAGTGAGGGCTTTGCCTTTTATTAGTATAGATTTAACTGACATTTTTTATCGTAACAACCAACGATTTATACAGGAAAATAATGACTATTAACAAGGTTGCCCAAACTTTTGCATCCCACTGTAGGTGAAGGAAATAACTTGATTTGGCACCGTACAGTAACTTTTAAATATGCTATAACAAAGTGCAGTCTATTAACAGTTCCATTTTCAAGTGGAAATTCTTAAGCCTACAAAGGAACATGTGCAGTAAAATCACACAGGTATGCACCCTTTTGGCTGAAAATCATCAAGAGTGATGCTGTACCTCATGATGAAAAAAATGAGTGCTCAACATTCATCCAAAATCATTTTGCCGCACCACTGACTTCAGTACTGCTTCGACTCAGCTGCCACAAATGAAAGTGAATGATAACATGCCACTGAGTCAATTAAGCTTAGCAGCAATTGGAAAATGAAACAAAGATACTGCATGTGATGTTCTGTTCATGCTTTTAATATGAGCAGACTGCAAAAAGAAGTGCTGTGGAAGCCATAGAGAAGCCTGCAAGAGCTGGCTGGACACAAACAGATGATAGAGTCCTACTTGGAATAACTGGGTCCTAGCTGTTATAATTACACTCATTTTTTTTTACTCCTTTCCTTGTTGAAGGTATTGGGATATTTTGTTACGGACAATTTATTTCTGCCATTAATTGTTACTATTAATTTGTTTTGACTTGGTTGATACCTTTCAGTATCTTATTTGCTATTACACAATGCCATTTTGTGCTTCTTTGTTTGCACTTACTAAACAGTGTAAAGGTCAGCATTGTGCATGTCTAGATTGTCCAAAATTATGGATTTCAGTCCTTTATTGCTTAGGAAGTTAGTGTGTTTGTGTGTTTCTAGTATTTAGGTGACAACTTCCTGACTACTACTTCCTGAATTAGGACATTGAATTTTGGCTAACATGGATGAAAGATTTCTAATTAACTGGTTTTGACCCTGATCCTGATTACATATTTCATCCTTCTCCTGAAACACTGTCATTTTTAATCCTTTAGTGTTGGCACATATAAGCATCTGACAGTGTTCTACTTTGTTATAAAACCAGGAGAGCTTGCACTCTTACTGTTTTGCAAGGTCTACATTTGTTTAGGAAGAAGGCCACCATGACTTACATTCCCTTTTCTTATAGTTATACCCAAGGTGTGAAATACAGAAAATCCTTTAGACCCCGTAAAAACATTAAAATCAGATTAGCTGGGGAGTACAACTCATTTTTTAAGTGCCTGTTTGTAGGTTTATTAAAAAGTTTTGCAGTAGCCAACAGACAGCTCTTTACAGGTAAGGTATGAAGGTAGCAGTCTGTGAACTATTCACAGACTAAGTCAGAGGCCACCTTAGGGGTGTTTGGGGCCTAGGGCTGACCAACCCCACGGTGGGCCAGTTAGGTCAAATGCTGTTATCAGTATGTGTGGACTATATAAATTTGTGTGCGAATTTAATAAAAATAATGTTAACATACAGCGAATTTTCTCATTACAGTATTCAGCTAACTTTTTGCAAAATAACACATGGACTTTATCCAATTATAATTATATAATCTATTTAAAAAGTGCAATTCATAATTCATGACAATACCATGACAATGCAAAATGCGATGTGGTGTTATGCAGAAATTATTTGCAAGTATACTGTGAGTCTCGATAGGCAGGATGTCATAGTCATAACTCACATTAATGTCATGTCAGCCTGTTATCATTAGCGATACATGTTTTTGTGCATTATCATTCGGACTATGGAATGTTTTTAAAGACGTACATGTACGGAATTTGACCTTGAAAAGGGATTTTAAAAGGGTTCATCTTAGAAACATCTCAAATATATATATATACTGGAGAATATAACTTGACAAATCCTCTCGAATGGGACACATGGACCTCAAAAGCGAGGCCCCCTTAGGTGCGGGGCCAAATGCCTCTCTTGGGCTGAGTGGAGTTAGATATTAGAGAGGTCCATCTGACAAGGAAGTGGAACACATCATTTGACAAACTTCAAAAGGATTTGAGAAATAGGGAAAAGCCTCCCAAAGAAAAAGAATAAACAGGAGTTAGTACTTGCCTTGGTTTAAGTGATGCTGAAGGATGTGGTGGTAGATTACACAAAGTGACTCCAACTGCTGATATCAACAGTGTTCATTTTGCAAGGGAACAGGGTGAAGTTAACCATGCTTTGTTCACAATTTGTATCCACTATTTTGGATGAATATCCTGTGCCTAAAACTGGGGAAAAGTGAAAAAAACTGTCATTATTCTCATAGAATATAGTGTTTCTGTTTATTATTGTTCTATGAACAAACAGTTATTCAGTGTGTTCTTCAGTCATCCATTTCAGTTCTCACCACATAATGTTCAAATGTTAATTGTGAAAAATGTATTTATTAGAGTATTCATTTTAATTTTAGCCTGCTTTAACCTTCAAATGTGCTTCTACTTTACATGTCCTTAACTAACAGTAGCTGCAGTGCTGGCTTGTGGCAAGCAGACATGGTAAACAAAACTGATTTACAACATGAAACTACCTTTAACTGTGTGATGAAATATCCATTTTATCGTTGAACATACAGTGTCAAAGTGCTTATGTGTCTTGAAAAGTGGAAGTTTTACATGATACTGGTCAGAAGTACAATGCGCTGTTGCTGTTGTTTGCAGATTATCTATGCATGTATAATGTGATTCAACAAGTTAAGAAATGCATATCCTGACTAATAGCATTCTCCATTGCTAACTTATTGTATACTAGCAAAATACCCGCGCTTCGCAGCGGAGAAGTAGTGTGTTAAAGAAGTTATGAAAAAGAAAAGGAAACAATTTAAAAATAACGTAACATGATTGCCAATGTAATTGTTTTGTGACTGTTATGAGTGTTGTTGTCATCAAGGATTTGATTATCATTATTTCTTTCAATCAGGTTCATATTTGGAGGATGTGTTGTGTTCAAGTTACATTCCTTGTTTGTCAACCGTTGCAAAAATAACAGGTTTCATTCATCGAAGTGTTCACTACCCAAATCGGTACTCGTGAATCTAAGATGTTTAACAGGCATTCTCGGTATTAAGTTGTGGATTTCCCTGCAAATATTTAGCGGCAGTGTGTCTATGAACTTAATTTAAACTTATGTTTTACACCTTGCTTTCCTATTGATATGTCTACAAAGGCTTGTTTAGCTTCAGAGGGTTGTTCTTTTCTTACTGCATCAATAAACAGCTCATCTTCCTTTTTATCTGAGACATCACACACTGCATGCACGGGTTTACCTTTCCCAGTCCTGCAAACTTTAGCGAAGTGGTTCAATTTACATTTTTTACAGTCTTCCTTTAGCTGGACATTGACTTTTTCCACCGTGTGCTTTGTTTCCGCAGTAGCTGCACTTATGAATATGCTTGTATGCGTCACTCGCTTCATATTCTTTTGCTGCCCTCTCAATTGTGTAATGCGTTTTTTGTTCAGCGCTCTTTGGAGCTCTTGCTTGTTGTCTGTGTACTGCGTTCACAGTCAGTTCACATGAGCCGCTCGGAGTACATGCATCGAAGGTTCTCAGCTGTGCTTGTGCTATCTCGTGCGATCTTGTGATGTCCACGGCTTTATTTAATGTTAGCTAAGACCCGGCACTGAAAAGTTTCTCTCACACTTTCACTGAGTTTGTGCCAAACACTAGTCTATCCCTGACCATGTCATCTTCGTTTGCATAAGCACAGTCCTTCACCAGCAATTTTAACTCTGTTACAAAGTGATCAAAAGTCTTGTTTATACCCTGCGTCTTCTCATTAAACTTGTATCTCGCGAATATCGTATTCGTCTTAGGCATGACAAACGCCTCAAAACGGTCATAGTAAGTTTTCACTACCTTGGCTTCCTCCTGGGTGAGAGTCTATGTGTTAAAAATGTCTCTTCCTTTTTCCCCAGTCCACAGGAGCAGGTAGCTGCATTTCTCACTCTCGTCTTTGCCTTTTAGCAGGCCAGAAAACATCAGCTCCACGTGCTGTCGGAACTTTTTCCATTCTCCAGGCAGGTTAAGAGAATCCCAGTCAATTCGTGGTGAGGGAACTCCAACAAAATCCATGACTGTCCTCTATTCTGACACCATGTCTTGTTTTCACAAATTGTGAAAAATTAAATGATGGCGAGACTTTCTTTTAAAGTATGCAGGGGAACTTTATTTATTACAGCTCTTACATTCACGGCATCCGTGCTGTAAATTAACTTCCATAATAGTAACCTTGAGGTCCCTTTTTCTGGTGCCTTCCTGATGATATAGGTGCCTAAACCATGCCTGATAATAATACATTTCAATGACATATAAATATTACAGTGATCACCTCGATAGACATCTCACCACCCAAATCGTGAATTTAAGATGTTTAACAGGCATTCCCGTTATTAACTTTTTGATTTGCCTGCGAATATTTAGCAGCAGCATGTCTATTGGATTGCTGCTGACGGACGGCCTTTTATGGGCAGGCACTCAATTACGTGGGAGGCGTGGGTATGGAAGACGCAATAAAGGCAGGCAGCCAACTACGTGGGAGGCGTGGTGATGGGGGACGCAACTCCGCCTCATACGGTGACCGAGCTGCAGGATATGGCCGTATATATATGTACATAAGTAGGATTTAGTTATGACCGTTATGCATAGAATTTCTAAATGAAACCTGCTTAACTTTTGTAAGTAAGCTGTAAGGAATGAGCCTGCCAAATTTCAGCTTTCTACCAACACGGGAAGTTGGAGAATTAGTGATGAGTAAGTCAGTCAGTCAGTCAGTCAGTGAGGGCTTTGCCTTTTATTGGTAAATTTTTTTATTTTATTGGATAAATTTACATATTCTGAAAACGCAGGGCCACTAACGAGACTCTCTGAGTACCAAAATGGTATTTCACACTTTGGCCATACTATCTAATATCAAGACTTTGTAGCAATTTTGGACTCTGGAATTACAACATGATATGAATAATTATCTAATATTTTCAATTTTTAATAACAATAATTGAATGGAAGAATGGTAGTGGGCTTTATGCAAGTATTTTTTTTAATATCAGTCCCTCTTGCATTGTGAAGATTTCATCCCACTTGTTTAAACCCAGAAGTAAATTAATTTACGCCTACAAAATCAAAATCACATCTTGCTTTGCAAAAAAATACAGTTGCCTCTAAGTGTCAATTAAGTCCAATAAATTCAATAAAAAAGTCTGCCAGGAAGAGTTATCATACGGTCAAATTTCCTGGCAAGTAAAATCCACACATTTATTTTTTGTTACATTTTTAGAATACTTAGCACTTTTGTGTTTATTATAAATGTCAACTTGGTTTGTCCTTTCGCAGCAGTACATGAGTGAGTTGCCTGATTATTGTACATTTAGACTTTTAAACAGATCACAGCAAGTAAATGGCAGCTGTTTCTTCTTTCATCAAAGACAATGTTATTTTAAATGAAATAAAAATGCTTGAGACCAGCTGTTATATGGGTTGAAGACGGTGGCACTGACCAGAAAGCAGAAGACAGAGCCAGAGGTGGCGGAGTTAAAGATGCTAAGATTTTCACTGGGTGTAATGAGGATAGACAGGATTAGGAATGAGTACATTAGAGGGACGGCTCAAGTTGAATGGTTGGGAGACAAAGTTGAAGAGGCAAGATTGAGTTGGTTTGGACATGTGCAGAGGAGACATGCTGGGTATATTGGGAGAAGGATGTTAAAGATAGAGTTGCCAGGTAAGAGGAAAAGAGGAAGGCCTAAGAAAAAGGTTTATGGATGTGGTGAGAGAGGACATGCAGGTGATGGCTGTGACAGAGCAAGATACAAAGGACACAACAGTGTAGAAAATTGCCCTGACCATCATAGAGTTGCACAAGATGTGAACAATGTCACTTCCCACGTTAAAGGAACACAGTCTGATAAGCAAAAATAACCTGCTCTGCCATTTCTTACATAGTTCCTACGTGTTCTTAAACTAGTTAAACCTATCATTGATGTGGATTCCCAAGTACTTGTAGGAGTGGACCACCTCTACATCCAGTCCCTGAATAATGACTGGACATAGAGGCTGTTTGGTGGGGCAAAAGTCAATAATCAGTTCCTTGGTTTTGCTGATGTTAAGATACACTTAGTTTTCTTTGCACCAAGAAACAAAGTTCTCCTGGTGACTCCTATACTCTGTCTCATCCCCTTTATCAATACACCTCATAAGTTCTGAATCATCTGACAATTTCTGCAAGTGACATTTTTTCATTTTTTACTGTCACTGATCCCTTCAATAATAATCTGAGTATGGCATTTGGCATAGTCTTCTCATCAGCTGCTGTGTTACAAAGACAGCTGTAGCTTAAAAACTATGATTAAGATTTATTTGAAAGATGAAAGAAGAACAAAGCAAAAACATTTTTAAAGACTCTAATTATTTTAGTTCCGCATCATATTTCTCAACCAATTACTAATATTTAAAACGCTAAAACTACATTCCATGCCTAAAGAATTAAGTTTGTTTTTGTTTTGAGAATGCAGTTGTCTGCTTTAACCTACCTGCACGCACAGCTAAAACTAGCTAACAGAGTTTCTAATCAGTGAAGTGTTGTGCATACCTTGTCAAATCCATCTCATAGCAAAATAAGTAAAGTGCTAATACATCTTTCATGGTTTGTGCTATAGCACTTTGGTCAAGTAGCAGGCAAGCTATTTAATATTCTGACTTGACAAGCTAGGTGGAAGATGAGATCTGTGAAGAAGCAATGTAAAATGAAGAAGTTACATATCTTCTTATATAATACGCTACCATGGCTGTCCGTTTGTCTGTCCAGGATTTTAAATCACATTTAGCTCGCAAAACCGTTTGACCTATTGACCTGAAAGTTGGTACATATATACTATGTGACGTCTAATATCCACTTTTGAGGTGATGATTGACCTCCAAGGTTATTCCTCTTTTTATTTTTATTTTATTTTATTGTAGAATTAACTCTCAGCAGCAGCCAGAAGGGCAGCCGTGTGGTGCATGCACACGGGTGCCGTTCTCATCCCTACCACCTTCGCCACCACTTCCCCTACCTCTTCATATCTTAAATCATTCTTGACGCAGATTGAAGACTTAAGTGCCAGCTTAAGTGAAACATTAAGGAAACATACCAAATAATTGCAACACACACACTGACTTAATCAGTGTTAACGTGAAAAGATGCCGACGAAAGAAGAGAAGAAGCGGACCACTAGGGTGGAGAAAAGACAACAACCTCTGAGCAAACGAATGCTAAACATACAGAGAAAGAGTATGAAAACTATGAATGCTCAAGTCAAGTGTATTCACTGCACGTTGTTGTGCACTGCGCCATTACTGGTTAAAAATATTATTACATTTTTACACTCTTTACTTATTTTTATTGTTATGACAGTAACATTATTTTGCCACCATT
Source organism: Polypterus bichir lapradei (assembly GCA_026402145.1). Classification (NCBI taxonomy): domain Eukaryota; kingdom Metazoa; phylum Chordata; class Cladistia; order Polypteriformes; family Polypteridae; genus Polypterus; species Polypterus bichir. The sequence continues at coordinate 101,025,046 of JANRMT010028174.1, read as the reverse complement.
TTTTATGAGACTTCCTTGCCTTTCACACTGTTGTTTTGCATTTTTTCCAGTGTATCCAGGTCTCTTGTGTGCCTTTTGCTATGTCAGTTGCTACCATGTGATGTCATCATGTAGGGACTGTTTAAGACAACAACACACCAGTCAAACTATCCTAACTTTAGGAATTCAAAGAAAAGTCTTCTCTGCATATGCTCAAATTTATGTTCCACCAAGGCTTAAATTTAAATCTTTATACTTACCAGTATTTTCCCCAAACTGTCCTGTAGTTTGTTTGCTCTGTGAAGAAACATAGCCCTTAATTGCCCTTAGTAAAGATAAAATACAAAATAATAAGTGGAGATTGTGAAATAAAAACTCAGATACAAGAAAAAATATTATTTACCACAGAGTCACCGAAAGGAACTGTCTTGACTTTGACTGTTTTGGCAAAGGCTAAAAGGTGCTTTAGAAGCAAACATTTTTAGTACAGATTTCTGATTACAAATTTTGAAAAAGATTTTTAACTTTGAATTGTATGTAATGTTATTGTTTCTAGTGTTCTGATCTCTATATATTGACTCTCGACTGCTGTTTAACTATTCTTGCTTGCAGTTCCCTTTCACTAAATTCATTTCTCCATTGCTAAAATACAATTTTAGAATTGTTTGAACTTGCCTTTTTATTCCAAATGATATTTACAAAAGTTGGATCATTACCACAAAAGACACACAAACAAACAGGGCTTTTTTTTCAAAAATCCAACAATTAACAGCAGGACTTGAACATCAATTCAGGATTGTTTAGACTCACCTTTTTAGTCTGAACATATGTTATGTCATGAATTTAAATAGTCCATGAAGATATAACATTTGAAGGTCCCTGAAAATAGCCTGATAAAAGGAGTTAAAAACTTAAGGCCCATTGGTTTAAACTCCTAGAAATTGTTTTACTCACCCAAACCCTTAGGCCAGGTTTATACTTCACGCTCAGAATGCGTACGTGCCCACATCATGGCTGCCACACGTTTACAGCGTTCATTTGATGCGTCCTCTGAGCAGGTCCTCAGAAATTAATGTGACATGCGCGCGAGTTGCAGTACCAGCAAAAAGTTGGGGGTGCAGTATGTTAAAAGTTGGAATGTGACATCAGAGTCTCTAGTTACTATCTACACATAACAGAAAGCGGCTTTGTGGATCCTACAAGATCGGTGTGTGCGATTCAATGTTTGATGAACGTTTCGATGTGGTAAAGCAACATGCCGACATACAGATGCATTCGTGGTGCTTTTATATTCAAGCGTTGCATATTCCCGATCGTAATGACACAATACATTTTAAAAGTCTCACATACTGTCTTCTGTGCCATCTTTTTTTCTAGGGCTTCCTCTGGTACTGTCAGCAGCGGCAAAGAGCAATAGATCACCACAGTGAGTACATTAAATGTATGATATTCCAACTCTCTGCACATTTAGAATCCTTAGATTTACACTTGATATCACTTTCATGATGAAATGCATTAAAGTATGTATTGTTACTGTTAATAATTACACACATGGGGGTGACATGGTGGTGAAGCGTTAGCGCTGCTGTCTTGCAGGGAGTCACGTCGCTGGTATTCCCTGCCTGGAGTTTGCATGTTTTCCTACTGGGTTTCCACATTGTGCTCCGGTTTCCTTCCAAAGATATTCAGATTTGGTTACACTAAAATGACGCCAGCATGTATGTGTGTGTTTGCATTCACCTTTGATGAGCTGATGCCTTGTCCAGGGATTGTTTCTGCCTCATGCCCAATGCTAGCTGAAATGGACAAATCCTTGGACTGATGGATTTAATTATTAAACATCCTTTTCAGAGATATTGCAGTAAGATGTCATTGGAATTTAATGGCTGTTCCAATTCACAACACAGCGAAGCCGAACCTGTTCTCACTGTGATATCTCGCACTGCCACCTGGTGGATTCCTCCAGATTTATGTAAAGTATGCGTGCAAGTATAAGCAGTACAACGCTTGCGTAGCAGGTGTGTCCGCTGCAGCATGCGTCGCGTTGCGTGAAGTATAATCCCAGCCTTAGTAGACTGATTTTAGTTCCCACTTAACATGAAACTAATGTCTAAAGAACAGAGCAAAAGTGCTCATTACCTAAAAACTAAGAGGAAAACTAGACAAACAAAAAATACACATGCTCAAAAAAGTACAATTCTACAAAAGAAAGAAGCAGCTACTATAACATAGAGGAGTCTTACTTTCCAATCAAATTTTTGGACTTCCGTTTCTTTTTTTATAGGAGGAAAATGGCTGCACTTTTCCTTACATTGACCTGGTCTCCATGTTCTTTGCGGTTCTCTGATGCAACCTTTTGTCTAGGGTACAGCTGTTAACAACACATCTAAGCATTCCCCAGCTGCAAAGGGGTGCTTTAAATTAAAAAGATACATCCTACTATTTGTACCATATAGTTCAGCTTCAACAAAAGAAAATGAGGAGCACAGGCAAGAGAGGCCATGCATAAAAGTTACAAGTTTGTCTTGCTGGAGTACAGGATTACTAGGTTACTAACCTATAGTAAATGTACATTTTATGCAAGGAAGAGAGGATCACTGTATGAGACCTCAATAGGCTATAAAACCGTAGTGAAGAATTAGGTCTCAAGGTGTAATGAAATTGAGAGATCTTGTCAACAAAATTGAAAGCTTGTGCTCTTTCAAGTGTACCACAGCAATTTGTCAGTGGGGTCTGAACACTTGACGACAAAGCCTTGAAAAGGCACGTACAGTATTATTGCTGATTTGTACTTGGGGCTCTAAAGGAAATAATGCATTTAACCTCAGTGTGGATAAAAGCCATCGCATTTGTTAATTTGTGTTAATTCTGAAAACTGGTGTTGCTTAATGTCAAAGTACTAACTTGTGTGTTTGGCAAGTCTTTATTCATTCTGTAAAATAAATTAAAATTCTCCTTCCATAACTACTGTAGCTGCTTATCCAACTCTGATGCTCTACTTCCAACCTGCTCTATCTCCAACCTGCCACATGCACAACACAGATTCTGAAGGAAAAGCATTTCATTGAAGAATGTATACAGTAAATCAAAGCTAAAGGCATCCACCTTACCTGCTAAAAGGCCAGAGATCCTCTAACTCTGCTTAAAATCTACATCAAGGAATGAATTTTGCTAAGGTTTTTAATTATATTCCCTGCTGGACCCAATAGATACAATAAGGAGATTGGCATCATGGAAGACATTTGGCTGTAAAAATGTCTGCTCCAATAATTTGGGAAACAACTGAGTACCACAAATGAATCCAGAAAATGGTTGATAAACTGTCAGACAGAAAAGAGAGAGAAAGAGAGAAGGTTTAAAACTCTACAAATAAGAATTTAAAGGGAAATATAATGCATAACATTGTGCCTACTTTATAAAAGAAAGAGGGGAAGATATGTTTTGTCTTATATATAAACGTCCACATGTGGAAGTGTGTGTGTCTGTCTGTCCGGCCCGGAAGTGCGAGGCTACAGCATGAAGCTCAAAGAGCTGGCAAGGCAGCTCCAATTAACAAGTAGAAAGAAGAAAGAAGTACGAGGTTACAGTGTGAAGCTGAAAGAAAGGGACTCCGTCACCAAAGTGAAACTGCCGACGAAAGATAAACTTGCCTAGCCACTAATACACAAGCAGGTTGAGCACATTGGCAAAACGAAACTTCAGAGAAACTCGCTTAGCCGCTGATAGACAAGGGGGACGAGTACATCCGCAAAACTAAACCATGGGACTCTGCATTTCAATTTTTTTCTGACGATTTCAATAGTTTCTAAGAGCCCGGGCTTTTTATAGCACGGGCTAACACAGACAGTTTTATATATTAAAAGTACACAAAAAAATTCTTAGCCAAAGAAGTGGTGAAAACAAAGCAAAAAAAAATAATAATCAAACTTCATCTATGATAGGCCTGATTGATGTCATTTTGGTAGTTGTTTGGTGTAATTAATCCTGGAGACCAGAAGGGACTGCAGAGAAACTGTTCATGGCTGCATAAGAAGAGAACCAAACACCTCAATATATTTTTCTGATGTCTCCTCTAAATTAGCCCCTGTAAGACTGGTCACACACCCATCTATATGACATGCTACAGTATATACACAATGTCGGCCTAATGGGACACTTGAATGACGTGGTTGTACAACTCCTCCCAGGAGTTACATGTATGTCCACCCCTGTAATGTCAGTGAAAATCCTGGAGTTGACACAACAGAGTTCCCTGATTATTAAACAGCAGGGCATCTTTGGAAGGTGCTTATCTAGCTTTTCTTCACAATGCAGCAAAAGATTTAGCTTATCCCATGCAGTAAACCTATGCTGACCTCTACTGCTGTGAGTATATTCACCTGGAGTTCCCCCAGTCCCTCAGGAGCTGTTTTCCACTACAGCACTCTCAAATCAGCTACTTTTGGTGCACCATTTAAAGAAAATGGGCACAAAGCCCTTTTGTGATCTTGGTTTGTACTTGGAGGATTGCTTCATTCACAAATATGTGATCTTCTCTTAAAGTGTAAATCCTATTGGGTCTGTCCTCTATCAGGTTCTATTCATATATCCTTTCATATTCAAATAGACTTATTTCAGCAGCAGTGCACTCAAGGACTATACAAACTACACTTCTTGCCCTAAATTGAACAAATGTGTTTAAAATCTGAAACACTTGTAAGGAGGCTGTTAACTGAGAGCCACTCCATGGTGTCCTGCATTAGTTGTGGCATGAAACGCAATTAAACAGTGTCCTTAAATAGAAATGGGTCACCCACACAAGAAAGACAGTGATTTATTGTTTTTTTAATGTGGTGCTATTAACATTACACGGCCCCATTGTGTTACTTTGAATTTTTAGATTGAATCAGCACGGCTTATTTTTAAGTGTCTGCCCATTAAAGTCACTCTGTCATACTATTCCAGAATTTAAAATGAAGTTATCATATTTTTTCACAGAGAACTGACCACTGGATTTTTATTTTTTATCATAACTCATACTACCTATTTTCTTATTCCTTATTCTTTCTGTTTTAAAAAAAAATATTGAGAATCAGGTCAAATAAGATATAGCACTTGAAATATTTAGAATTTACATCCTGCTGCTGTCACACTTACAGCATATCAACATATATTTGAGCTCAGTTTCAGCCTAGCATGAACAGAAGAGACACTGAGCCCTACTCTCTCATCCAATAGGATGGTTGCTACCTAATTAAGAAGCTCAGGTGCAGAAAATAAGAATGACTAGCGGAAAATTAGTGTGCACCAGCTGATTATTTTCTCTCTGAATCTATGGATGCGCTTTGGTTACTCACTGCCAACACCTGTCTGGGATCTATGGGTTAAGACTAGAAATTCACGCAAGTGAGAGCAAACCTAATGGCACCCACCCACCAAGCTGAAACAGTTCCCACATTCAGTTAAAAAAAGGGTCACGTATTCACATGGAAATAAAATATTGACTAGAAATATGCTTTTAACGGAATTAGGACACCTCTGAAGTCATACAATATAAATGTGTATCTGTTTTTTCCAATGGGCTGAGACTGTATGGCTAGCCAGTTCTGTCAATAATAATGATCAGATCAGAGGAATATCTGCTGCACCATAGGGATCAAAAGCACTTTAATCTTCAGGTATGTGATATCTGATTGAGATTTCAGAGGTATGCTTAATTTTCTTTGTGAAAATTGAATTTGACCAACTCAAAGTGGGTTTGTTGCCATTATCATTAAAGTACTGCTGAAATGCTGCTAAAAAGTTAGGCTTTTCCATAATTTTTTCTCTTAAGAATAAAGATCCAACAGCTTCTCTGGGCTCCCTGGGAGCATAAACGCCTTCTCATTTGTGAAGATAGTGTGCACAGTTGGTTCTGAGTCATTAACCATGTAGGGGGTCTTTCATTTTATTTTTTTAACTTTCCTGAAAGTGGGTCATCTCATTTATATGATGATCAAAACATGCTATATATAAGGAGCCCTCAAAATGATGTGTATAAAATATTTCTAAAAATTCAATTTATCCATTAAAAAAATGACATGGCTTCTGCTGCAACTTCACGGGTCTAACCTGAATCCAAATCCTGTCCAACTGAAGCTGGACTTGGCCCATAGGTTTTTTGCACCCAGTACTTCATATGCCTTCTACATCCCTAAGACATTCAGCTTAGATTGACTGATGACTTTAAATTAGAAAAATACTAAGGGATAGGTTGTGCCTTACCAGGCACATGAACCCAGTGATGTTGAAGCTCCATACAATACTCTAATGGATCAAGGTCCAGAAAATAGATGGACACAATTTTTTGCCACATTAAGCAATGTTACAATAACAACAAATTTTATTTAAATAGCACATTTTCATACAAACAATGTTGCTCAAAGTTCTTTACAAGTTGAAATAAAAAGTAAGTTAATGTATAAAACATAAACAGGATTAGGCAATAATGGCATACAGTATGTAACAAAGAAAGAGGTAAGGTCGGATGGCTAGGAGGACAGAAAAAAACAAACAAAAAAAACCTACAATTAGGCTAGAGAAAAAAAAACAAAATCTGCAGGGGTTCCAAAGCCACAAGATTGCCTAGCACCCACTTGGCATTCTACCTAACATAGATGGTCTAAATCATTTAGGATGAATTTGATGATGATGGTCATGTGGACATGTGTTACCCCTAAATTCTTTACCTCTGACTTGGCTTTTAAGCCAAAGGGATTGAGTTTATTTCTAATACCCTCACTATGTTCATTTTTGCCAGTAACTAAGATTTCTGTTTTATCCTTATTTAATTTGAGAAAGTTACTGCTCATCCATTCAGAAATACAAATAAGACACAGGATCATAAAGCAAACAGCTTCAAGGTAATCAGGTGCTATCAAAGTGTGTCATCTGCATAATTGTGGTAGCTCAGCTTGTGCTTTGAGATAATCTGACCTAATGGAAGCATATAGATAGAAAAGGACAGTGGACCCAGAATAGATCCTTGTGGTAAAATAACATGAGTCTTCAAAGTATAATCACCAAAACTAAGTAAGACTGAAACCAATTTAATACGTTGCTGGAAAGGCCCATCCATTGACTAAGGCAATTTATAAGAATACAGTGTTCTGTGGTGTCAAATGCTGCACTCAATTCAAATACAGTATACAGCCTCTGTCCACATTAACCTGCAAGTCATTTACTACTTTAACCAGTGCAGTTTCTGCACTGTGATTTGTTCTAAAACCTGACTGAAATCTGTCAAGAATAGAATGTTTACTCAAGTAATGATTTACCTGTGTAATAATTGCCTTTTCTAGAATTTTACTTTAAAAAGGCAGGTTAGATATTGGTCTAAAATTGTCAAAAACATAGGAGTTGAGATTATTTTTCTTGCTCAGGGGTTTGACAACCGCATTTTTAAGACAGTCAGGGAAGACCTCTTATCTAATGTTGAGTTCTCCTTCTTCTTCATTGGGCTGCTCCTGTTAGGGGTTGCCAAAGCGGATCATCTTCTTCCATATCATCCTGTGTCAAATATACTATCGATTAGCACAACAGAGACTTCTTTGAAAAAGCCTATTAGAACTGGTACAAGTGCGCAGGTAGAGGGTTTCAGTTGAGAAATTATTCTATGTAGCTTGGGTAGATCTATTCCAGTGAAATAATCTAACTCACTTAAAATGGAATGGAGTTCAGTCGGATTAACTACAGAGGGATGTACTATATTATTTCTAATATCATTAATTTTGTGTTTATATAATATAGCAAAAGCTTCATAAGATTCACTAGTAATTTTTAGGAGGCATTCCATTGAGTGAGTTGGGTTTAGAAGACAATCAACAGTTGAGAATAAAACTCTTGGATTACCAGCATTCTCATTTATAATATTAGAGAAATAGACTGCCTCTCAAGGTGAACTACATTGTTATATTCAGTTACTTTAGCCTTAAATATTTCATAATGGACTATCAATTTACTTCTTCTCCATTTACGCTCAGCTCTCCGACATGTTCTTTTTAAACCAGCCAGTCTTTGGGTTTTCCAGGGTATAATAGTGCTGGAGGATTTCTAAACTGTCATTTCAGGGTTGACTATGTCAGCTGCAGCTCTCACCTTAGCATAAATGTTTTCCACCTTGCTATTAACATTAATGGACTGTTTGTTTAAAATATTAGCAAACTTTGAAGCTGCAGATGTATTAAAGTAACTTATTTTAGCAATATTCTTCTAATTAGTTGTAGTCATCAATATTTATACTTTAAATAATATGAAAAAGTGGTCTGATGTACCATTATCCATGTCCTGTCTCATGTCAACTTTTAATCCTTTCGCAATGACTAAATCCAGTGTGTGTCCTCCCTTATGTGTGGGCTGGTTGAGGTGCTGGCTGAAATTAAACAAGTGCAGTAAGTTATTTTACTTCTCAGTATCGTATAGTAATGCTTAGCATGACTGACATTTTGATCAAATTTTCCCTGTTAATTATGGAGGGAAGGCATTAGTAATTACTTGTCATTACCAATAATACAATTTTTGTATTCCTAGGGGAAGCAGTGTTGGCAGGTAGTGTGAATCGGAAAGCCTATTTCAGTATCATCATGGACCCCAGAAGTTCATTTTCTCTGAAATTGTCAGTAAACATTACTTCTATTCTTATCTACTCCCAGTTTGCGCCAGTGTAATTTACTCAATTCTTGCTGTATATTAAATCACTACAACTTTGGAAATAGAAAACTTTCACTTATAAAGCAAAAGATGAGGATGAGATGTAAAAATTGAGGCACTGACTCTCTGTGGACATAAAAGATCCCTCAGCATGCTTCGTAAAGTGTATGATGTATCTCCTGGCTAAATTGCCCACAACGGTCTAGTCATTCTGCTCCCTAATGATCTCCGGTCTCTATCTGGCTATATCTCACCCTTTAACCACCTAATGTGCGATGAGTGTACTAATGTGAAATAGCTGCCATCACATCACAAAGTGGATGCTGCACAACAGCCATGGTTAAAGTGGCTTCCCACTCACTATGTAAAGTACTTTGAGTAAAAAACGCTATATAAATATATATTTATTAAGCAGCTAAGTTATCACCAGAAACGTACCATAGTATTCTGTATCGTAATGGGTAAACACAGACAGCTATGATCACACTACAACTAAAACTGAATCATTTCTGATTTTTGGTTCATGTCTAATTTTTTTATTTTTGTGTACTGTAATGAATTCCAAATCCAACATGAGTGTGTGCAAACATCTATTCTGAACTGCTTAAAAATGTGAAAGTGTACAAAATGAATGAAAAAAAATTAGAGGAAAGAGGACATGAGCTTCCCCACAATAAGATAACCATTTTCAGTTTGTCATGTTTTTGCGAGAAAGTGGTGGGGGAAAAAACAACTAGCTCATCTCTATGCGGCAGTGACAAGTAAGAAAATGTAGAGCCTCTTCCTTCGTTCATTACTTTGAGCTGATTTACTTCCAAAATCTTCAGTCTGCAATAAGAACCTGCTACGTCTGGCTGTGACTGCAGCTACCACACATTTTGGGTCCTGCTGTGTCTCACTAGCTACACTAGACAATGTATAAATAGATGAAGGTCTTGGGGTGAAAAGGTTTCTTTTGCACATTTTGATATATCCAAGTACAGATTCTACAATCTCTTGATCCATTGTTTTTACACATCACTCTTCTTTTTTCTGTTTCTCTGTCAGACATCTGAAATTTTAAGTTGAAAAGAATGCAGTGACATAATAATTCTATGAAGCCATGTGCTTATCTTTAAAATATATACTTTTTATATTTTAAACACATATAAATTAAAGATTACTTTGTTATTTTTAATTAATTTTTTATACCATACAGTGCAACAGCTCATGGCAGCTTAAAGCACACTGGTAAAATTCCAGCACCTCTCCCAATGCCCGATCCGCCCCTGGTGATAGGGCACACATAAAAGAAAGTTAAAGGAAATCTGGTGTCACAGCATTGCCCCCTGTAAAGAATTAAAGAGTTAGAAATAAGGAACAAAAGAATTTATGAGGACTGCTATAACTAGTATGACTACCCAAAAGACCTTTTGAAAAGTTTCTTCAAAGGGATATTATAATATTATGGAGGTGAACATGAAACAGGAGAACAAAAAAGACAAAGGAGATGAAATAAAGCATGATTGCAGGTCGTTGTAAAGGTTATAGGAAGAGTGGCAGCAGATTCTAAGAGCTGTGAACTATGAACAACTAGATAATTGAGGAGCTGGTGCAAAAAAAGAAGAGAAATATTCATTTGGTTATTGGAGGGAGAAAATAGTAAGAAATGTTAAGAAAGATATTTGAAGGAGTTTTAGTGCAAATGAATCTGGAAGCAACAGATTCTGTATTGCTGCTTTAGATTGTTTAGTTCTTTTTACAGTCTAAAGACATAAGAAAAATAATTGTGCATAGATTAAAAAACAACTATGATGAGAATTGGAATTAACAGTGACTTAGAAAAAGAAGATACAAGAGAACAAGAGAAGGACCTGTAAAAATAATATTTTAGCACTGGAACATATTTACTGGAAAGGACGAAGGAAACAGCAAAATGATATTGTTATATCCACTTAATCCAATTCTCGGTCACTTGGGACTAGAGCTTATTATGGCAGGATAGGGCACATGACTTATGATATATACAGTATACAGTTAGGTCCATAAATATTTGGACAGAGACAACTTTTTACTAATTTTGGTTCTGTACACTACCATAATGAATTTTAAATGAAACAACTCAGATGCAGTTGAAGTGGAGACTTTCAGCTTTAATTCAGTGGGCTGAACAAAAAGATTGCATAAAAATGTGAGGGAACTAAAGTATTTTTTTAACACAATCCCTTTATTTCAGGGGCTCAAAAGTAATTGGATAAATTAAATAACTGGAAATAAAATGTTCATTTCTAATACTTGGTTGAAAGCCCTTTGCTGGCAATGACAGCCTGAAGTCTTGAACTCATGGACATCACCAGATGCTGGGTTTCCTCCTTTTTAATGCTCTGCCAGGCCTTTACTGCAGCGGCTTTCAGTTGCTGTTTGTTTGTGGGCCTTTCTGTCTGAAATTTAGTCCTCAACAAGTGAAATGCATTCTCAATTGGGTTAAGATCAGGTGGCTGACTTGGCCATTCAAGAATTCTCCACTTATTTGCTTTAATAAATTCCTGGGTTGCTTTGGCTGTATGTTTTGGGTCATTGTCTATCTGTATCATGAAATGCCGCCCAATCAATTTGCCTGCATTTAGTTGGATTTGAACAGACAGTATGTCTCTGAAAACTTCAGAAGTCATTCAGCTGCTTCTGTCCTGTGCCACATCATCAATAAACACTAGTGTCTCAGTGCCACTGGCAGCCATGCACGCCCAAGCCATCACACTGCCTCCACCGTGTTTTACAGATGATGTGGTATGCTTTGGATAATAAGCTGTTCCACGCCTTCTCCATACTTTTTTCTTGCCATCATTCTGGTAGAGGTTGATCTTGGTTTCATCTGTCGAAATAATGTTTTTCCAGAACTGTGCTGGCTTTTTTAGATGTTCTTTAGCAAAGTCCAATCTAGCCTTTCTATTCTTGAGGCTTATGAGTGGCTTGCACCTTGCAGTGCACCGTCTGTATTTACTTTCATGCAGTCTTCTCTTTATGGTAGACTTGGATATCGATACGCCTACCCCCTGGAGAGTGTTGTTCAATTGGTTGGCTGTTGTGAAGGGGTTTCGTAGTTTCCCTCAGCCATTGGCAGTGTAAGGCATATTAAGATTTACTCTTGCGTGAGAATTCACATTTCGATTTCTATGTCTCCAGTATCATTCCTTTAACCAACTGATTATGATTTTCTTTCAGCGTCCAGAGCACTTGGTTTTCCTTCACTGACTATTGATTGTGTTTGTTTTGGCCTACTAACTCCAACAACAGACACTTAAGAAAAGAGCAAAGTCTAAATTAGAACATTAAGCAGACTGCCCTTTTTTTTTGTATATATAAACGTCTCCGCGTGAAAGTGTGTGTGTCTGTACGGCCCAGAAGTCAGAGGTGGAGTCGGGGTAAGGGCTCTGCCTCCGAGAAACCAGTGAGCATGTCAGCAAAACGAAACCTCTGAAGAAAGACAAAGTCACTTAGCCGCTAACATCAACAAAAACAGTATCCCTTTTACTTTTCCTCCCGCTGATAATGCACAAGCGATGCAAGCACGTCAGCAAAGCGAGTCCTCCTAGGACAGAGATGCCCAGGGTAGTTCCTTTTAATTACCTGACATCTCTACAGTTCAGTTTTTTTTCTGACAATTTCAGTAGTTTCTAGGACCACCCTGGGCTTTTTACTGCACGGGCTTACACAGCTAGTATGAAATAACTGGCCACTGGCAACCCACTGTCCCAATATTTATGGAGGATGTCTTCACCATGGAAATGATTCTGCGATCATCCACCACTGTTGTCTTCCGTGGACGTCCAGGTCTTTTTGCGTTGCTGAGTTCACCAGTGCTTGCTTTCTTTCTCAGGATGTACCAAACTGTAGATTTTGCCACTCGTAATATTGTAGCAATTTCTCAGATGGGTTTTTTCTGTTTTCGCAGCTTAAGGATGGCTTCTTTTACCTGCATGGAGAGCTCGTTTGAACGCATGTTGTCTGTTTACAGCAAAATCTTCCACATGCAAGCACCACACCTCAAATCAACTCCAGGGGCCTTATGTACAGTATAAACGGTGCGTACGCACAGAAATGTTGCGTAAGAACTTTTCCCCGTTCAATTCGCGATGTATAAAACCTACACTTGGTGTAAAGCCATGCACTTTACCACGGTACCTCATACCTTGTCGTATGCAAGTTCTCCATTCGGTTTTGCAGACTGGCGGCAACCAGCGTCAAAGCAATGCTACTGTTCCTGTGTGGTTACTCCTTATTTTCCTGACATGGCTTTATAAATACACTGAAACTAACCGCATATTGTTTATTAGTGTAATGCATCTGATTGTAATTAACTTGTAACAATATAATGGTCCAGGGAATAGCCATAGTATTCCAAATACCATAACTGCTTTAGCGTTGTTACTCTAACTGCACCTTCTTCTTCTTTCAGCTGCTCCCGTTAGGAGTTGCCACAGCGGATCATCTTTTTCGATATTACTCTCACTCCACCACTCGGAGTATTTATATCACTGTATCTGAGTGTGAATCACAGCAACAGCTGATCGGAAAGAGAATTATCGGTATACAGCTTCAAGCACACGCTACCTCAGCCACGGCAAAACGTTTCAAAACCTTTCCTGTACGGAACTCGTGGTTCAGAAACAGTTTCATCCCAAGAACTTTAAACACACTCAATCAAGCGCTCCTTGTAAAACTGTTTGTACTTATAAGTACAATTACCTCACTGTAAACTTGCACTACAGTTATAATATTACACAACCTGTGCCACTTTATAAAGTGCGTATTTACATATGATGACGATATCATTTATAAGATGAAATGCAGCAAAATATGTCTATTATATTATACAGATAAAACTTTAACTTCATTTAAATAATCTATATTCTTCACTGGGATTGGCGTGAAGGATAGAATAATTAAACATGTACTACGAAGATATTTCAATGTTCCTTAAATGTTTTGAACAATCGGCGCTCTAAGCTTACAGATGGCTTAACATCTATTACAGAGTTGATTGTGTGGCGACCGGTTACTTGGAGAAAGAAAAGCAAAGACTGCAGGGGCCGCCAGGGCAATATATATTGAATATAAAACAGAAAAATAAAATAACGACACAGCTAAAAACGCAGCGGCAAATTTTGACAAAAGTTAAACACTTGTGTCATCAGCACGAGGCCACTATGCAGTGTCCGCAATGGATGTGGCCATCCACCGTGCATAAGATACCATACTGACATTGGCGGGCGAAGGGGCCACCAATTCTTTCTCTGCCCAGGGCCGCCACAAGCCTAGAGCCACCCATGAGTATTGCTGCAATAAAGTATTTCATCGAAGGTCGCGCACAATCACTGTGCCATGAAACCCATGTTTAATAACATACTTTAACTCCTATCATCATGAAAATGATATTACGTATACATCTCAGTATTTTAGTGATTCAGAGAGCTGTAATATCACGAATGTAATAGATTCTGTGTCCTGTCGGAGGAAGAGAGCCGGTTTAAGAAGCAAGTAGTGATTCACACACATAGAGCACATAGAAGATCAAATACAAAACAAAGCATTTAAAGTGCTATACTTTAATTACGATGTGATTTAAGAAACTGGTTAATTAAATGATTTTAAGATGAAGTTTATGATGTTCTACTTTAAATACAAAGTAAACTATGTGATTAAAGTGGAAATTTCGAGACTGAAGTTGACATTTCATGCTTTTTCCCTACTGTGTGCCTTTTTTTTCTCTGTACCCTAATAAGCTTTCATATGACACTCAAAACAGTGGGCTACAACTTTTCTTTTCACGATGACTTTGATATGTGATTTCTTTTTTATTTCTGGCACTGTGCGACTTTGTGAACGTGAGCTTTCAAGTTTCTCCAACACGCTATGTCACTTGATCAACTTCCTTTTGTTGATTATACCATGGTTTAATTAAACAAATAGTATGTTTTACCTTTGCCTCCACTTGGTATTCGCTGAAATTCTTATATTTTCCCCCGTGCTTTTCCCATTGTCTTTTCACTGAAGGCTGAGCTTAAGGGTGATTTATATTGATTTGCAATATTTGAAGCACGTGCACGAGCGTAACTTTTCACGCTGACCGGGATTTATGTAGTGGAAGAACGTGGAAGTTGGAGTACGCATAGATTCCTGAATCTGGATTTTTCTGTGCGTAAGCACATTTCGGCTTATGTGCTTACGCCATGTTATAGTGCGAATTCTACGCACGGCGTTATACATGAGGCCCCAGGCCTTTTATCTGATTAATTGATAATGACATAACGACGGACTTGCCTACACCTGCCCATGAAATAGACTTTGAGTCAATTGTCCAATTACTTTTGAGCCCCTGAAATGAAGGGATTGTGTTAAAAAATGCTTTAGTTGCCTCACATTTTTATGCAATCGTTTTGTTCACCCCACTGAATTAAAGCTGAAAGTCTGCACTTCATCTGCATCTGAGTTGTTTCATTTAAAATTCACTGTACAGAACCAAAATTAGAAAAACGTTGTCTCTGTCCAAATATTTATGGACCTAACTGTATATAATTCAAAAGCTATGGGATATGAACATGGAAATGAAAAAATGGAAAAAATAAGCACAGTGGTGTTTAAGAGAAGTGCAAATTTTAAAGACTGGTTAGAATTTAGAGTAATTAGAGTAATTTAGAGCCTTAGAGTAATTTCATTGATGTTGGCAACAGAATTGTACATAATCACAGAATATTTACAAACATTAATGTATACATTGATATAAGTAAATAAGGCAGTATTGGATATTTTTGTTGTAAACAAAGTTGAATACGCCCCATGGTGAAGTCTATAACTGCACAAAATGCTAACTACAGATACACACAATTATCTGATTTTTAAATTGCTTAAACAAAGATGCACACTAGTGTCTGATTTTGTGATAGTAACTGTTAATTCGGAAGGAATTTGATGTCTCACTCCATGGACAAAAAGAGTACTGTGGTGCAAGGTTATTATAGTTAACGAAAACTAAAATCAAAACTGAAACTATTATTAAAAATTTTTTCGTAAACTTAAGTAAAATAATTAACAAAACCGAAATGAAAAACTAAAACTAAATGAAACTATTAAAGTAGCTGGAAAAACTAACTGAAATAAAATAATAATTTACTAAAATATTTTTAGTTTTCATTTTTGAAAATTCTTGCCGTTAGTCTTTAACCCTTGTAAGTTTTAACTCTAAAACTGAAAGTCATCCACCACGAGCCGCCCGCATAAATTCATCCAGTGAACGGCAACTGGTGAAGGAGGGTGGCAGTTCACACAGCGGTGACAGAGCAAGCTGAGTGCGGGTGCGTAAAGAATGAGAAATAGAAAGCGATTTGTGTGCCGCCTTTCTTTGTGCTTGTTCTATATCAAGATGTAATTCAAACGGCTGAAATCAGAATGTGCTGGTCAACAAAACGTTTACAGAAAAATCACGAGTGAGTAACGTTTCAGTTTATTTCTCAGGTGTCTGCTTTTTGTTGACAGCAATTCACCTGACACTTTGCACAGGAGAAATCATTTTTACTTTCTTATATACGAAGTATACAGAAAGTATAGCGATCATGAAAAAATTCGACCTCGATATTTTGATGAATCTTGACGTTATAGACTAACCAGTGTCCAGCAATACTGTTTTTTGGAATTGCGTGTGTGCGCGTCTCTGTGCGTGTGTAAACACGATAACTCAAAAATGTAACTAGATAGATGGATGAAATTCGGCATGTGGTTATTACACCACAATTGTAGATCTGTATTAACTTTTGGGCCAAATCCATCACCCAGAAGTGGTACTTTACCTAAACACATACTCGATTTTTTTTTTATTTATACAGCTGCAGAGTCCGATTTACTCAACTTTACTTTTTAAATAATTGTTCAATATATTATTAATTTGATTTGTTTTTGATGGTTCCTTAATGTACGTAATATAAAAATATAATCGTCTTGCAGTTTACTCCTCAAATATCCATCCCCATATCTGAGTATACAAGAAAGTCGAGGGGAGACCACTCCCGGTTTTTAAAAATAAAACGGCGCCGATCGAGAAACTGACTAGGTCATCACAAGATCAGCATATTGTTACTGACCTATCACTTTTGCTTTAAAAATATCGTTTAACAACGAAGCGATTCAAACAAAGGTAGAGAGTCGACAAGTGATGAAAAACTACTAATGGGTTTCTGTATTTATTCCATATTTATTAATTTATCTTTTTTAGTTCAAATTCACAACTCAAAAAACCTGATATTGTGAAAGTAATCCATTAGTAGAATATTTTAAAATATCTGTCTCCCTTTTTTCAATGTTTTTCTCTCTTTCCCAAAATAGATAGTTGAAATATCATATTCTTTTTGTTCTTAACATCAGCCTTATCATATATATTATATACCAGGGATTTTTCCTGCCTTGCTTCCAAACCTGCTGCGGTAGGCTCCAGGTTTTCTGAAATCCTACTCTGGATAAACAGGTTTAGATAATGTATATGTTATTCTTAATCTCAGAAGCTGTCTCTGTTGTTTTGTGCCTGTCCGTACTCCTATTACCTGCTCTTGCCCTGCTCATTATAGGTTTACTGTTCTGATGGTGGGCTATTCAAGACTCACCACCCCTAACCTTGACACTACATGTTTGTTGTTCTTTGTTTCCCTCAATATAGCCAGGTGGGGTCTGCACACTGATTCAAGTCTAAGAGCCCTGTTCTTCGTAAGCCCCTGTGATTTTCATGAGAAAATATTTTAAAAATTAAAAAAATTGTGTAAAATTGTTCATATTCAGTGTCTAGTCTTGATTATGCTTGTTTTTATCAGACAAAAATAAAACCAGATAATAAACCAGGCAGTATAGTAAGCTTCCACTAACATTAAACTCATATCCAAATCTGTTAAGTGTACAGTTCTGTCTGATTGTGACACAAAACTAACTCAGTAGGTGCTCCATGCCATAATTACTTAAACTAAAACTGAAACTAATATATATATAAATAAAATAGAAATGTCTTTGTGAAATAAAAACTAAACTAAAAATAAAAATACATGATGAAGGAAAACTAAAACTAAACTGAATTTCTAAGTAAGGTCAGAAAAAATATAGAATTAAAAACTAATATAAAGAGGCAAAACTATAATAACCTTGCTGTGGTGTTCCTGCTGTGTTCAGTAGAGGGCAGTCTGCATGGAATTGGGGAGAGAAGAGAACAGAGAAAAGAGGACCGTTTTGGTTGGTTTCAGGTTGATTTTTTCAATATTAGCATTTGAACAAAGGAGACTGTGCTATTTGAACTGACTAAATACACAAAAAGTACCTTGGTCATTAAGTAATAGTGCTAACAAGCATCAAGGGAGAAAACCAAAAAGAGAAAAAAATAAAGCAGAAAACAACTAGTTACAAATGGTAGTGATTGACAAACCTTTTTTCAAAACAGCAAACAAAGATGCATCTTTAATACGAATACATGAGAATAAAGTGGGCAGTCTTCATGCTAGATGTAAATAATGTGGCTAATGAGGCATCCCTTAAATTAGGACTCTTCAAAGACCTGTGGCTAAAGGTTTAAACTCCTATAGTAGTTTGAAATTTAAAGTTTTGCCTGGAATGTATGCATTGCTAAGTTCTTTAAAGGAGGACTTAGAAGTCCTTAAGTAAAAAATGCATATGTTTAGGAATTTTAAAAACTGTTAAATGGTCATACTTTCTAGCTGTAGAAATGATCCTTGTGACAGAATTTTGACTGAACTGCTGTCTAGAATTAGAACCATTTGTACAGACTGCATATACATCCTGTTTCTCTCTCACAAATTGTAAAACAAATTTTGGATATGTGAGAGTGTAATGTGCCATCCAACTGTTAGGAAAACTACATAGGTCCTACTCTCCAATAGCCTCTGCTGAAGTCAATGGGTGAGCGAAACAGCATTATGTGTGTGGTATTCAACAGGAGGATTTGATGGAGACTGGAGATCTGATGACAGTGACCAATCTGCAGGGTAAAGAAATAGTACATGAGCACAGCGGCAATAAGAAACATTAGGAAAATATATTGAAGGAATCTTGCAGGTTTCTCATTTTGGTACCATCTCCTGTGACCTTAATGGCAGGAGTGAGAAAAATAATGGCTACTGGAGAATAAAGCACCATTCCAGTTTATCCACAAAAATCTGGTGCTTGTCACAGTATAAACTGGAGTCAGGGATAACATTAGGTTCAATGAAAATAATATTCATGTACTCATAGCTAAAAAGGAACTCTAGTTTGTTACTGACTGTGGTTAATCATCAATTAATAGAATTGCTGTGTTTTCTTAATTTTTGGAAAAGTAGTTATTGCCCACAGAATGTTTGATGTCAATAATGCAGCTAATTACAGAAACAATTGGATAAGTGTTATTTGGTCTAAAGGAAAAACAGCTGAGTATGGCCTGTATATAAGGAAAAGGTGTTCTGGAATATGAACTACAAACTCAATTTTATTTGTCCCATAGCAGCAGCTAAGGTGAAAAGAGTAATGGTTGCAATAAAAATTTCTGAAGAATATTATATAAGACAATGATTGAGTACCAGCATCATATCGTAGCACATAATGAAACTGATTTGAGAAATGCGAACTAAACCACAAAAGAACAGTGCCATGGATTCATACAGACATATTCAAGTCAGTAAAGCAGAATATTGCTTTCAATATTGTGAAAATCTGCATTTAAATGTAATTTATTAAAGGCTGCTGAAAACATAAGTTAATACTGCTTCTTTACTGATGCCAGGACAAGAACTAGGCAAACTTTTCAAAGAGGTTGTAGTGATTAATGTAATGCATTAACTGAGAAGCTACTACTTTTTAAGCACTTTAGATGGAAAAGGTATGTCATGTTTAAGCATTTTTAAGTTATGAACTCTTTAATATAGTTCTGCAACTAAGGTAATTTCAATAACCTTCACTAACTTTCACTAACTTTGCTGGGATTGGGTCTAAGAGAAAACATGGTTAGTTTCATTTTAGGCATCACAATTCCCTGTTCTGCCCAAATGATATTACTAATGTGGTGCAGACAAAAAACGGAATGGGCCAGTTAAAAAACTTTCTTCTACTCTTTGCCAACATCATTCTAAGATGTTTAGTTGACTTGTAATTTAGTTGTTTTGAATTCTTAATCATTTTTACAGCAATTTATTTTCTTCTCTTTGTCTCGAATTGGGTCAGGTCAGGCCAGGTTGGGGAGCATGCACTGGCACAGTGCGTAGCTGCACCCACCACACAACAAAACAGCTCAGGATCATGGCAGCCCCACAGGCAGACATGCACTCCATTCCCACCCTCCAGAAATGACCATCTATCTGCTGCAGCCAGGGGTAACGTGGGCATCATCTTGGCCTGCTCCAGCCCCTCGGGTCTTCAACAATGACAATCCTGCGAGACGGATCACCCTTGGGGAATTGCGCCACATGGCTGTAGTGCCGTAACTGACACTCCCTCACAATGCAAGAAATGTGCCTCATTCGGTACTCCGTGAGCTACTGCTCATTCGACATAAATTCAAAATAGCGGTACCCAAGGATTCTCCAAAGAGACACAGTACCAAAAGGGGTCCAGTCTTCATCTCAGGTCACTGGATAGCATCCATGCCTCGCAACCACATAGCAAGACAGGAAGCACCAGGACCCAAAAGACTTGGACCTTCATACTTTTGCAGAGATATTGGGAGTGCCACACAGCCCTTTCCAGCGATCTCATGACCTCGCCATGCTCTCAAAATAGTGTCTACTGACTTCATAGGAATAGTCACCAGAGACATGAATGTCAATGCCGAGGTAAATAAACCTCTCAACAAGGTTGACACTCACTCCACAGACAGACACACTGCTGATGGCTGCGCCTAAGAGGTCATTAAAGGCCTGTCTCGAACATTCATAATAAATTCTTAATTGTTTCTAGGGCATATTTGTGAAAGTACTCTGTCACATCTGTTACCTCTTTATAGTAAAGTACTTTGTCTTTATCTTTTGTGCATTGAACGTTGAATTGCAACATGAAGACATGGCTCACACGTGTGGCTTTGTAGGCCTGATGCTGAATAAGAAGGATATCTAAACAAAATAAATGCTGTGTTTATGCAAAAGGGCAGAATCTTGAAAAGAGGGCTGCTTGGAAACAATGCTATGATTTACTAACAAATACAGCAGGTAGAAAGTAACTATGCCAAAAGAGAGTTAAATGCATAACAATCAATGCAATATTTTTTTCTATTTCTTTGCCTGCTAAATGCAGTGACCCAAGTTTCATAAGAGCAGATTTAACTTATTTAGTTGAAAGATTAAAGTAAATGTTTACAAAACGCACTACTTTCATTACCTAATTGGAAACATTCAGCCCTCCAATCTTCAAAATAAAGGTTGTTTATGCGTTTCTTTTTCCTTTTTACTATCACAGATCCTTCTGAGAGGTGCTCTTTAAATTCATGTACCATGGAGACTGCCTGGCAAGGTACAGTAATAGGCCACAGTGTTAGCAAGCTGCTCAATGGCTGACATCTCACTTTGGTATGTATGGCAGTGTCCTTGAGTATAATGCTGTGTATGACGTTTGGTAGCAATGAAAACTACCATAAGATAAGGCGCTATTGATACTGCATATGTGTTCCAAATAGTTTATTCTTGCACTTCCTGTGGAAGTTATAATGTCTTTTAGTAGCTCTGGTGGTTTATATGGAGCCAAGCAACTGCTCAATGACTCCATATTTAAGCTGACCTCTCAGTTTGGTATGTGCAACAGTGTCTTGCTATCTAATCGTGCCTCACTGACCATCAGTGAAACAACTACTACTTTCGGTTTGTTGCTGACCTGAAGTTGCGGATCTTGCTGTTTTTCATGGTATAATGTTAATAACAGTTTGTTTTGTGATCAGAGTGTATGATTTTTGTTTGCAATGAAAATGACCAGTCTGCTGTAAAGACCCAAGCAGACCTCAGTTTGTGCAGGGAGCTGTCCATGTCTGTTGTGCCTGCATTCTTTACCTCATAGTCTGATTAAACCGTGAAATGTACTTCTCTGTTAGGAGATGTCACTGCTGCTCTTTTTCTATTAGCCATTGTACGTGCAGTCATGTCTCTTTTATCCTGTCAGTCATTGTTCTTCCCTGTGTCACTGCTTTCTGTGAGAAGGACCCGAGGCCCAATTACATGTACAAGATAGTCTGCATCTCCAAATTATTGTTACATGTGTTACGCCATAAGCTCTCAGTTAAGACCAAGATCAAGGTTCAAGGTCTAGGAGTTTAAGACATTTTTTCATGACAGACAAATAACA
>JANRMT010028174.1:100927555-101002265 GCA_026402145.1 Polypterus bichir lapradei | reverse complement strand
GACACATGAAAAATGTACGGACTGTTTCTTTGCTAACCAATTTCAAATAAAATTGGTACCTGGAGGTTTCTGGGCTGCAGAATACAAATTTTTCATATTTTTATGATTTTTTTAATCAAAATTCAAGATGGCAGATCCAATACAGTAGACCAAACTTTTTCCACATTAAAAATGTATGTAATGTATTAAGGTTTTTTTTTTTGTTGAACAATTGGACCACTGTTTTATTGAAATGGTTCTTTCATCAAGTGTTTTTCCCTTCACACCAGCCCAAAAAATATAAATATAAGTTGTACTTGTCTGTCAGGTCTCTTACCTATACTACCCTCTTCTTACCATTATTTACAATGCATTCAAAGGTTTGCATCAGTACTGATCATTAACATGTGGATGTAAGTGACATTCCGGTCACTGATCTTTCAATTTTTAAAATGTCTGGGCAACTTTCTTCAGTTTGCACATTGACACAGGGTGAAAGTTTCAGAGGACAGGATATACAAGACGACTCCTCATAACTCTTTAAACAATATGTGACTGGGACCCTAATTTTTTATAAGTAAATATATATATATATATCGTGAGATCTGTGAGACCCTTTAAGACCATCCCCAATACCAAAAAGCGGATGATGCATCTGTTGATGGTTGGTTGCCCGCCACTGAGGCTACGGCAGGTTTACGGCACAACTGATGCAACAACAAGTAACACGTAACGCATCTGTTGGCTGATGGATGATGCGGAGAACACTTTAATACGGCCACTGATCTGGCACGCCTCTTTCTGTTCTGTCTTCCACCCTCCAGGTTGACTCAATCCCAGCCGATGATCCACAGGTTCTGGACCTACCTGACGAGGAGGACTATCTATTCCTGAACTGAAGAAGGGAGCCAAAGCAGAATGACTGATGACGTCACTGACTGTTTCAATAAATACCCTGGCTTTTCCTGTTTTAACTTAAATAAAGCTGGTTTTCCCAAAGCCTTTGGAGTCATCCTCGTCGTGCAAAACAGTGGCTCATGCATCACATGGTACCAGAAGTGAGGTTTTGCACAAATAGAACCCCAAGAGGTAGACACTGTTCCTCTACCACCAGAGCCAGATGAAGCCTCTGCAGGCACCCTTGCTCTTGTCCATCCCCAAGATGTATTGGTGAAGATGACTCCCTCAGACAACCTAGAGTATTTCCTATTCTGTTTTAAACACACACACACACTGATGCACTGGGACATGGGAGGCTGGGCAGCTATATCAGCCCATTTTTAAACAGGGAGGGCCTACAGGTCATGTGAAATCTCCCTCCTGAAAGGCTTGATGATTATGACTTCCTAAAGCAACAGATCCTCTTCTGAACAGCTATGAGCCCCATACCCAATGGGGCAACAGTGATATCTGTGAGACCCTCCCCAATGCCAAAACACAGATGATGCGTCTGTTGAGTGTTTGCTTGTCTGCCACCAAGGCAACTGCAGGTTTGCTGCACTGATGGGGCAACTATGAGTTCGAAGCCACACCATGTAACATGGGAGCACTTCAGCCCGGCCATTGACCCGGCCTGGTCTTTTCTTTTCTATCCTCCACTATGACCGTATCCCAGCCACTGATCTACAGCCACTGGACCTACCTGACAAGGAGGACTATCTGTTCCTGAACTGTGAAGGGAGCCAAGGCAGGACGACTAATAATGTCACTGTTTGCTTGTTGTGTCTGTGTGTATTGAAGTGGTAGCTCCACTTTCAATAAAAACCCAGGCTGTTCCTGTTTTAACTTGTATAAAGCTGGTTTTCCTAATGCTTTTGGACTTAGCCTTGTTTATCAGGTGCAAGACAGTGACTTAAATGTCACAATATATAAAGACTACTGTTATTTATGTAAGCATAAATAAAAAAGTAATAATAATGCTGCAATTGCAAAATACAGAGTAAAGTAATAACTTTTTCAACTGGTTATTTTGTTCTAGAAATTCTGTTCTTGCCAAAAGAGTTATGTGTATTAAGTTGTGTTTAATATAATAAGGATTTTAGATAAGCACTTTAAACTCTAAAGTAAAGCATAATGTGAAATTTTGACT
This sequence comes from Polypterus bichir lapradei, assembly GCA_026402145.1. Lineage (NCBI taxonomy): Eukaryota > Metazoa > Chordata > Cladistia > Polypteriformes > Polypteridae > Polypterus > Polypterus bichir. The sequence goes on along the minus strand of JANRMT010028174.1, from coordinate 101,000,197 downwards.
AAATCTGACTTTTCCAGTAGACAATCATTTCATTGTGAATTACAAAGTTAAGTAAATGCTTAATTCAATGTAGTATTAAACCAATATAGTGTTAAAGTTAAATGCACTCACAAAAAAATGTAAATATCCACAGTTTATGAAAGTCTAGTTGTGGTCTTGGAGATCTATAAATGCCACAGGGCAGCCAAAAAAGGGGAGTGGATCTCTTTGTCATACCACTGTTTAGAGAACCTATTCCTTTGAGTTGGTGAAATATTTTGTGCATTCCTTATTTTATATGTGGTGTGGGATGTTTTTAAGACTTTCCTATTGCATGTGTTTGCACTTCACCTACTATTTTTGTCTGTTATGTTAACTTATTTTTCACCACCCACCACATTTCCAAGCTTTTTACAAGCTAGACTGATCCAGTCACATTTTGCCTTCCTTATGATTTATTTTCACTGCAAATTCTTTGTTAAAATGTCATTAGTTAGATGTTATTTACAGTTTCTTCCAATCCAATTTAGACCCATGTAATCAGTAGGCATACAAAATTATGTATACTGTAAATAATATAGTGTACGAGCAGAAAATTCTTTGATAATACACCACAGAATGTGTCAATACTTAAGAATGTAATATATTGGTATCTATAAGGGTTTCTTCCCTTTTTACAGTGTGGCAGTTCACTTGTCATTTTTGTTCCGGAAATAACTTAATTCACACTAATATCATGTCTGTTTCCTATGGTAGCATACCTGATCAGACTAAGGACATTTAAACAAATTCAAGAACCTGAAGACCAGACATGGAGGAGGTCATCCCAGGTGTCAAGCTGTAAAATCAACTGGCTAATATTCTAGTGGGGAACACAAAATAGGTTTAATTATAGTTACGGTACAATCTAAAGCTGTCTTAGCTTGCGTGCAAAGAGAAAAGTTATGTGTTTTCCAGTTAAATTTAATGTTTATTGTCCTACATACAGCGTACTGTGTATCATAAGGAGCATTCCAATCAAAATCTGTATTTTATGAGCACTACAAAAGGCACCAGAGAAGCATATTATCAATTGTAGACTGCTGAAGAATAAATTTTGCTTTCAGAAACCAGCTACTACTGCATCTTTCCTCAAAAGCATATTGACAACAAGAGCACAAGGCCACTATTAAGTTCTTTAATTGTAATCCTCCTATCCAGATATTTACTAATGTATTCATGTTTAAAATGTCTCATTTTCTGAAACGCTTCCTATTTTATCAACTTAAGGTAGGGCTGTTTATTTGCATAGACTGTATAGACAAGGGCCTAGGGTACCTACTAATGGTCAGGTCACATTACTGTTGCCCTCTGTAGAGATTCCTATCTTTATTTTGTTTAGAATAATTTATCTGGATCGGTTCAGAGTGCAAAGAAATGTTAATGTTGTGCACCTCTGCAGCGCCTGCACTGTCTGCACTATCCACAGCACAATCTAGTGAAGGCAATGTGCCAGGCATCTTGTGTGGTGTGTGGCCTCCTCGCTACGTGTGTAATATGCACATGACCATGAGGCAGCGGCACTTCAACTTTAGCTGTTAGAATTGTTGCTAGGACCAGGAGTCAGGACCCCCAACCCCCATAACGACTCCCCCCCCCGAGGTCTTTGCACATGATGCACAGCCTGCCAGATGGACACACAACTGCATCCCAGTCACCTCCTCCTCCTTCTCTTCAAGTATGGTGCCACAGGGTGAGTGACAGCCGACCCGGGTACAGTGACTGACTGAGAGTCTCAGTGACCAACTGAGTCCAGGCGGCTTCCTCCTGTCATAGCTGACACCCACTTGACTTGTTCCTTGGGTTAGAAGGTACTAAGGTGAGAGAGTGAGCCTGAGGAGAGGAGGTCTTGGAGGTAGGAGCACTGGCACTGCAGTAGGAGCACTGTGGCCACTATACCACCAGGGATTTTTAACCAGTACATACACTCCAGGGGAGACATTACACAGGGACACATTTAGCACTACACCAGTACAGTGCCCGTTGTCCCTCCCAACAAAAAGGCCCTGGTGATGAAGCTACAATGACCAGTCAGACCTTGATGGGAAAGAACTGATACAAGAAATGGAAGTTTACCTGGATTTTCCTAATGCTAACATGACCGCACTGGAACTGTTAACTTTCTTGCAAGAAACTAATTTAAATGAAATAATCCAAATATATGGCTAGCCCTCTGAATGGCAGCCACTACTTCCATAACTGTAGTTTCTACAAAGAGAAACTTCTCAAAGCTGAAACTCATAAAAATGTCTTGAGGGCTACAATATCACAAGACCATCTCAGTGGCCTTGCAATGATGAGTAATAACAGAGACAGGTCTAGGGATACAGTATATCATATGATGATGCTATAAATGATTTTGCCACATGAAAGTCAAGGCTTGACTGATTTTAAAAAGACTTTTATTTGCCATGTTAAGTCCCTCCATTTACCAATGACGTGTTTCTAATATTATTTACTTGATATACTTCTTTTCCTATGTAACGTTTACAGAGTCTGTTAAATAAGTTCTATTTTGTAATTTTATTATTCTGTATAGGTTTTGTATGTTTTGGTACATGCACAATTTACAAGCAAAAGAGTTATATGATTATTATTATTGTTATTATTATTATATTATATATGTTAGTAGCATATTGTGCGTGTGTGCCTGTGTGTGGCTCTGTGAAGGGGGGCAGTGGGGTGCAGATTTTCTTGCCTTGGGCACCAAATAGGCCAGAAACAGCCCTGACATAAAGAACTGATTTTTGCCTCTGAAGTATACTCTGATTAAAATTTTCTGTCTTTCTAGGGTTTTTAATTATAAAAAGATTACATAAATGAATTTGAATATCACTACTGGCACTACAGTGTGCTCCTATTGATGTATTTTATGCTAGCCTCTTTTACCTCTTGACAATTTAGCAAAATTAATTTATTAAGAATGCTCAGTTGTTTAGAAAGTTTCACTTGAAAATTCCTCCTTGTTCAACATTTACAGCATTCAGAGATATTACTCCCTTCCTTTTACAAGAGGCTGAGAAGGAGCAGCCTTTTAATTGAATCTCAGCCTCCCAGCTATATTCATTGTTTTCAGGTTTCTAGTAAATGTCCCAAGAGAGAAAGCAGAACATAAGAAAGATACCCCCCTAATAGCTATGGTGAAATAAAACAGCCACTCTTTTTAAATGATTTAAGTCCCAATAAAGTAAATTATGTCATGGATAGAAGGGAAGGCCAGCTCATAAAACATGACAAAGGATTTCACCCTAGATTCTCAGTTTGGTTAAAATGGTGTGTCTATTACAATACAGAGTTGCTAGTATTTCCCGTTATTTGTAATACAGATTAAACATATCTTAAAATTATCAACAGTGTCAAAGATATCAAGTAAAATTGGATTCTAACCTGAACAGTATTGATTGTCATGATATTTTTGTGCACTTAAAATGCTAAATCAACCTTAAAACAAAACTGAAATCCTAAAAAAAATTAACAACACCACAAAAAAAAAAAACACACACACACAAAGGAAGGAGGAATGAGGAAGGGTTAGATTTTGTGACACACTAATGTATAAAATAATCTTTTGTTGTCAAAATTATTTTCTTTCTGAAAGAAAAAAAAGATAATGCAAGTCAGTACATCTCATATTATGGAAGGTAAATTCTAGATTAAAACCTGTTTAAATTGTGTCAATGGAAATATTACCTCAAAGTTATCTATTCACCGATATATTCTGTGTTGGCTGGGATTGGGTCCAGCAGACCCCCGTGATCATGTAGTTCGGATATAGTGGGTTTACTGTACAAAGTTTATGTTTACATTTGTTTTTGATGTTTTGTTCCTGCCATAATTGACATAATGATTGCTATGAGACTCAGGGAGTTACAAAAAATAGTCATTGTTGCCTTATGTTGTGAAAAAAATAAAAAAATCAGAGATGTGTACGGGCGGCACGGTGGTGCAGTGGTAGCGCTGCTGCCTCACAGTTAGGAGACCCAGGTTTGCTTCCCGGGTCCTCCCTGCGTGGAGTTTGCATGTTCTCCCCGTGTCTGCGTGGGTTTCCTCCGGGCACTCCGGTTTCCTCCCACAGTCCAAAGACATGCAGGTTAGGTGGATTGGCGATTCTAAATTGGCCCTAGTGTGTGGTTTGTGTGTGTCCTGCGGTGGGTTGGCACCCTGCCTGGGATTGGTTCGTGCCCTGTGTTGGCTGGGATTGGCTCCAGCAGACCCCCGTGACCCTGTGTTTGGATTCAGCAGGTTGGAAAATGGGTGGATGGATGAAGATGTGTACTACTGTATAACAAAAAACCAAAAGCATCTCACAAATGTTACTGTCATCACTTTATACATATTATAGAGTGGTTTGTCAAGATATTGAAAGTTTTATCTGTACCTTGTTAATTATAAATTAACTCTAAAATGGACTTCCTTTATTATTCCTGGCCAGCGGATCCATGCCATGTGAACAGCACAGTTCTCTATAGCATGACTGGTTAGTCTTAAGAGAACTGTTCCTTTTCTAATTTTAGTTAATTTACATGTTTAAAAATATTTTAATGTACTCCAGTCAGCAAACAGAATTCTGTAAGTTAAAAATAATTAAAATCTTGGGTAATCAGAATCAAAACATAAGACTTCATTTATGTAAATTGTTACCAGAGAACAAAATATAAAGTTAAATGTTATATACATACAGTCTCATTTTCTAATTAAAATGTGTTGCTACAAATGATATCAGGATTTCCTAGTTAAACAGGCAAGTAGTTTCAAGTACATTCTCCCTTACAATGTATTATTTATTATTATTTGTTTTATTTACATATATAACACTTTGTCACAGAATGGTGACATCAATTCTCTGCACCAGATGATTCTGAATGACACATGACAGCATTCATTTTAGAAAATAGTAGCAGGCAATTCAGAATGTTGCCAATGAGGCCAAAGTATCTCTTTGCCAGTTTAACCACCATTTTCTAAGTTTGACCTGTTACCCTGTAAATTATGAAGGAATTGGAACAGTGTTTTTAGCACTGGACTCCCCTTTTGATGCCAACCTCCTTAAGTCACCTGTTATAACACACAGGAGCAACGGTGACCTTTTTCTAACTCAAAGGAACAACAGGCTAGAGGTCTGACTAACAGTTTTTTGTGTCCATGCCCAAAACATGAACATGTTTTAACTCATTCATTTTCTATGCCACCTTAGGTTAGTACAAGCTTTTTGGGATTCAGAGCCTAATATCCATAAGTAGAATCCAGAACCTGACCTGGGTGAGACTTCAATCCTTTCAACGGCAAAGAAAGCTAATTTAGTGAAGTCAATAAGACCTAACGTGACTGTGTTTGCAATGTGGGATGAAACTGGTATACCTAGAGAAAACCCAGGAAAATATTGTGGGAATGTGCAAACAGAAACAATTGCTGGGCAAGGAATTAAACAATACCCTCTGGTGCATTGATGAAATACAATGGCACAATTAGAAAATAAAATGTTTCTGTCATCTTACTTTTTGTTGCAGTTGAGGTTTCTTTCCCCTGAAAACTATATTCATCAAAGTCAAAACAATTACATACTGCTGAACATCAGAAAAAGGTAAATTCTGGCAGATAACAAAAAATCTTGATTTATTATGAATTATGTTAACTGTTAACAATATTTGCCTAGTGTACAGTCAAACCACCATTTATAGGCTTACAAGTGACATGAGAATTCTATAATGTAAGTGAAGTAATATGGAGATAGAAAAAGAGCAAAGGTTGTCAGGATAGTGCCTTTCTGTAATTCAGAAGATCATATAATCAGTTCTGGTAGCATTAGGTACAATTCAGGAACCAGATCTTAAGGTAAGACCACTCAGTTGAAGAGCACAAGCCCATACTCGCTCATAATGTGACAGTGTAGGTTCTCCAATCAGCCTAACCTGCCCTTTCTAGGGATGAGGGAGGTAAATGAGTACCTGGATGGAAAAAAAACTCACAGACAAAGGACATGCAAAGATTCGGTCTCTTGAAACTGGAAGGCAGTGGCCATAGCCACTGCAGTACCTTGAGTTGTGTTACAGCCTTAATTCATGTGCCTTTTATAATGTATTGTTGTCTTTCTTAATTTCAAATTATTATAGTTAATATTTTATGTCACTTGTGTAAATTTTAATTATGATTGGTTAGTTGTACATTATCCATTTTAAGTTATGGAAGAAGATGATCTGCTGTGGTGACCCCTAATGGGAGCAGCCGAAAGAAGAAGAAGAAGTTGCACGTTGTCCATTTTAGTTTTTCTATGTTTCTTGTTCTTTGGATGTTACCCAAAAATGGGACCACCCTGGCATCATCAGTCCTGAGCCCATTCTGTACCTATTTAAGCCAGTCACAGGAGCTTTAGGAGCAGTCCTTTCTGTTATGTGAAGGAGACTTAAACAAGACAAAAGTGGGTGTTAAGCTTAATGCAGGCCAAGAACCTCACTGACCAGTCAATTAGAGACTCACCGAGACCAACTTACTTTCAACTACTACCAGGAGGCTTTCGGCTGAACCAGGCTCAAATATTCAATATAAATGTAAACAGTCCCAAAATCCCTCACAGGGAGGAGACATCATAGAAACTCCTAAAGGCAATTCTCAAGCAAAAATGTCCAAAGCACTATCTAGAAAACAGAAACCAATAAACAGAGTAAAAACAATAGAAAAATTAGCAGAATCTGAAAGCAGAAAACATAATACCTTAACTCTTTCCAGCAACTGAAACCTGTTTCTCTGGCTTAAACAGCCAAATGGAGGGCTTGGGAGTGGTGATGGCAGGGTGGCCCTACCTCTTGAGGAACCACTCATAAAAAAAAGGAACTAGACAAGAAGACAAACTTAAAAGAACAATAAACAATTAATCTATTATAAACAAAGTTGACAGAAATGACTTATAAATTGTGACACTAGAGGGCACTGTCGCTCCTCCAAACCCACAGACAACATGTCTAGACACCTGGCAAAAAGCACTAGAAATATTTTTAAATTCTTTTCTTTTTGAGATTGTGCCATCAGTAGACACCACACACGCCACAATACACAAATCAATAATCACAATAATCCAATACAATAATCCTCCTCTCCTCCTAGCAACTCCGTCACACTCCCTCCCAACTCCGGCTCAGCTTGCTGGGCTTCCCAAAGTCCTTTATATAGTCCGTGACACGGAAGTGTTCCTGTCCTTCTGTCCATGTGATTAAAAGCACTTCCGGGTGAGATAAAGACTTGTATTTTTCTTCAGCCCGGAAGCATTTCTGTCCTTCTGTCCCCATGACTTGGGAGTACTTCCGGGCTATAATAGAAACAAAACTCTCCGTGTCTCCCTGCAGCGTCCCCTGGCGGCACCCACGGTATCCAGCAGGGCTGTGAAGCCGAACTCCATTTTCCATGATGCCCTGCGGGAATCCGGGGCACCTCCATGTTGCAGGGAGGACTCCATCTATCGGCCTGGATGTGTTGGCCAGGGTAAGGTGCCGGCCATCTCTCATAACATATATAAAATAACAACTGAAAAGTTACAAATAAAACAGTAAATCATAAAATACTTGTAAACTAAGGTTGTAAAGCAACACCTTGCTGACCTCTGGGGGCATAGCTCCTAAAATATACTTTTTCATGCTGCAGATATTGTTGCATACTTCTTGAATCCATTATTAACTTCAAAATGTGCTTTTGCACTGGTGCCACATTGTGGCTGACAGGTGCTGTTCAAACATTGTTTATGTTAGGCTAAACAAAAATGTTTTGCACCTTTTACATCCAACTTGTGTCCCTTTAATTATATCATATAGTAAGAATACTTCAGGCAACTGTGTTTCCTCTGTTTTATATTTATGTATAAAACATGTACTGTAATTTTCAAAATGAAAATAGAAAATAGAAAATGTAACTAAGACATGCTCAAAGGTCACTCTTTATAATTATACCTTTAAAACTTTAGTTAATATTAAGACCCATTGAATTAATATATCCTGCATCTTCTTTGTATGGTTAACATGAGCCAACAAACATTTTAATAATGTTAAAAATATGCAGAAATATGCAAAAATAGTGTTATTTAAAAGAAAATCTAGAGTAATCAGGGGTTTATAAAATGCAAGATGATTCTATATACTGACAGCAAGGTATTGTTGTGCCAAAGCGGGAAGGTCATTGGCAGAGCATGCAGTACAATGATCTGTGATGACACATAAGAATGTAATTAAGTTAGAGCTGTTATAAGGCTCCAATTTGTACAGTGACATGCAGTACTTACCTACTGTAGGTGGTGAGCTTTTGTGGCACAAAGCCAAAAAATAGAGCGTCAAGACATATATCTCCAGCATTAACTTGAAAAGGGTAAAGATGCTTACAAATTAACATAATTATAAGGTCATTTGTCCTGCTTTATAATCTTCCTTTTTTTGCTTTGCAACTGTTATTATTGTTATTTTTTATTTTATTTTCATCCACAGCCTAATTACTCTTAGAAAACCCAGCCATAGGGGATACACAAACCAGTGAGATATTTCATGCCAGTCCAGAGCCAGGATAAATGGGGAGGGTTATATCAGGAAGGGTACACAGTATAAAATTTTGCTGCATCAATATGCAGACAACAATACAGATTTCCATTCTGGACAAGTCAAGGCCCAGGTTAACAACAGCTGCCACTAACAGGACTGGGTGCTGATGAAAATTGGGCTACAGTTGGCCAAAGAAAGAAAAGAAGGTGAAGGAGATGTGTCTGGTGGCAGGAACTTTGAATGTTGGCAGTATGACTGGTAAGGGGAGAGAATTAGCTGATATAATGGACAGACCAGATGGAATGGGAATAAGGCCAGGGGCCTCATGTATAAACAGTGTGAACGCACATGTTGCGTACGTCCGTTTCCACGCTCACATCACAATGTATAAAAAATAAACTTGACGTAAAGCCTTGCACATTTTTACGCCAGTTCAACCCCTTGCAAACTGGCAGCACCCAGCATCAAAGCAGTGCTACTGTTCCTGTGTGGTTTCTCTTTATTTTTTAGATTCACATCCCTGATGCAGCTTTGTCAAATACACTGAAATTAACCACATATCGTTTATTAGTTTAAGGCATCTGATTATAATCAACCATATAATGGTGCACGGAATGGCCAAATTATTCCAAATACTATAGCTGCTTTAGTGTTGTTACTCTCAGTGCACCACTGAGTATTTAACCCACTGTATCTGAGTATGGAATCACAGCTCTACAGCAGCTGATCAGAAAGAGGATTATCGGGATAAAGCATTTAGCACACGCTGCCTCAGCCATGCGCACAGTCTATCTGAACTACTTTCATACAATACGGCAAATGCTTCAGAGCCATTCCTGTAGGGACCTCATGGTTCAGAAACAGTTTCATCCCAATATCTCCAAATGCACTCAATCAGTCCATCAAGTGTTCCTGGTAGAACTTTTTGTACTTATACGTACAATCACCTCACTGTAAACTTGCACTATAGTTATGATATTGCACAACCTGAGTCACTTGGAGAAAGAAAAGGAATGACAGGAGTTGGAGGTTAGTACATTTGAGAGAGACAGTACTGCTGCAATAAATTATTTCACCGAAGGTTGTGCATTGTGCAGCAAGCATCTTGTGGGAGGCAGGAACAATCTCTGGACAGGGCGCCAGCTTATTGCTAATTCTGCACCACCGTGTCCCCATTTTTAATACATGCTTTAATTCCTATCATTATGAAAATGATATCAAGTATACATCTTAATATTTAATTTGTTCAGAGAGCTGTAATATCATGAATGTCATGTATTCTGTGTCCTGTTGGCGAAAAAGACAGCCTGTTTAAGAAGCATGTAGTGATTCACACACATAGAGTACATAAAAGAACACATTAAATACGAAGCATTTAACATGCTACTTTAGTTATGATGGGATCTGAGAAACTGGTAAATTAAACAATTTTAAGATGAAGTTTATGATGTTCTACTTTAATGACAAAATAAACTATGTGATTAAAGTGGAAATTTCGAGATTAAAGTTGACATTTGGACATTTTTTTCAACTGTGTCCCTATTTTGTTTTTCTTTTCTCTGTACCCTAATATGCTTCCATGTGACAATCAGACAGTGGGCTATGACTCGCCTTTTCATGGCGACTTTGATATCTGACCACTTCTTATTTATTTTGGGCACTTTGCGACTTTCTGAACTTGAACTTTCGAGTTTCTCTGCCACTCTGTTACTCAATCAACTTCCTTTTGTTGTTTATATCACTGCTTAAACCAGCAATTAGTACATTTTTCCTTGCCTATACTTGGTATTTGCTGAAATTCTTGATTTTCCCCAGTGCATTTGCCATTGTTTTTTCACAGAACGAAAAATATAAGGGACTATTTACATATATTGATTTGCATATTCAAAGAGGCATAATTCTTGGAGGAGCCTGGTTTTAGCAGCAGGCACGTGTACATGCGTTACTTTTCACACTGACCGGGATTTATGTAGCAGAAAAACTTGGAAGTTACCATATGCACAGATTTATGCATCTGGATTTTTTTGTGCATACGCACATTTACACTTTTGTCCATATGCCATGTTTAAGTGTGAATTCTAAGCATGGCGTTATGCATGAGGACCAAGGTGTTTTGGAGGTGGATTTAAATTGTTTTACCATGGTGAGGATGGGGTAAGGGGTTATTCTGAAGGAATAGTATATCAAGAGAGTTTTGGAGGTGAAAACAATGTCAGACAGAGTGATGATTATGAAGCTGGAAACTGAAAGTGTGATGATGAATGTTGTTAGTGCATATACCCCAAAAGTTAGGTATGTGATGGATAAATAAGAAAATTTCTGGAGTGAGTTGGATGACGTGGTGGAGAGTGTACCCAAGAGAGAAAAGGAGTGGTGATTGAAGCGGATTTCAAAAGACATGTTGGTAATGATTTTATGGAAAGAATGGACATGGCTGTGGTGAATATGTATTTTAAGAAGAGGGAGGAAACACAGGGTGACATACAAGAGTGGAGGAAGTTGCACAGAGGTACATTATATTCTCTGCAGGATAGTCAATCTGAAGGAGATTGGAGACTGCAAAGTGGTGGCAGAGGAAAGCGTAGTTAGGCAGCATAGGATGGTGGTCCGTAGGGTGATGTTGGATATCAAGAAAAGGTGGCGAGTGGGGATAGAACCAAGGATCAAATGATGAAAGTTGAAAAAGGAAGACTGTAAGGTGGAGTTCAGGGAGGAGGTAAGACTGGCACTGGGTGGCAGTAAAGAATTACCAGATAGCTGGGCAACTACAGCAGAAGTAGTAAGGGTGATAGCTAGAAGGTTGCTTGGTGTAACATCTGGACAGAGGAAGGAGGATAGGGAAACTTGGTGGAATGGGAAAGTATAGCAGAATATACAGAGGAAGAGGTTGTTGAAGAAGAAGTGGGATAGTCAGAGAGATGCATCAGTTAGACTGGAGTAGAAGGGTATAAGGCGTAAGGTGAAGAGAGAGGTGGCAAAGGCTAAAGAAAAGGGTTATGATGAGTTGGATGAGAGGTTGGACACTAAGGATGGAAAAAAGGTCCTGTACAGATAATGTAGGCTAGACAGAGGGACCGAGCTGGGAAAGATGTGCAGTGTTGTATCAGAAATAGCAGTTCACACATGTGTAATGCTTAACTGTCTTTTCTTTATTTAACATCCACACCAACAACCAATACTTCCATTTTCCACTACAACCCCCCACATCCGCTTCTGCGCAGACATCAAATTTCCCCTCCCTTTTTTTAAAATGAAGGCCTACTTGGTAACATAGTCCTTAAGCCAGGAGAGAGGTCTTTTGTGCCTGAATGAACATGAAATCTCATTGGAAACCTATGGGAGTGATTGAGGAGCAGCCAGTCCATTTTCAGCCACTGTTTGGAGCTCCCATGCCATCAGGCTATGCATCTTTGGGTCATGATGAAGCTGACTTGGTGATGTGACTTTTTTCAGGCTATTTGCGTGACGCCTAGAACCATCTTGCAGAAGAAAAGTAGCTAGTCCAAGCTGCTGGGTAATTTTCAATGGATCTGACCAACGGGGTCTCATCTTGTTGATACAGCAAGGAAGCCACACATGCACCCAGTCTTGTTCTTTTAGTAATGGCAGTTTTGATGTTATGGCCTGACTGATGAGAGGTAACATGGGCCTGTGTCTGTGAGAGTGTTGGTATAGGTAACAATTTACCTAAAGAAAGACGGTCCAAAGGAAGAGTCAGCTCTCAGGTGATACCCCTGTTGTGGTATGTTTTGTTGCTCGAAAATGTAACAGGGTCTGGAGGAGAACTGCCTCAAACTGCCAACCTTCTGTCAAGTATGCCCGGATTCCATTGTTTATCGCGCAGTTGAGGCGTTCGACCCCACCATTCGATTCTCGGTGATACACAGCAATTCTAATGTGCTTAATGGCCTTCTCTTCCAAATAGTTATGAAATTAACCAGAAGTGAACTGGAGCCCATTATCAGTAGTTATCATGTCTGGCAAGCCCCACCAAGCGAAGAGGTAATCCAGGCTTCTAATAATGGATTGGGTAGTCACAGTTGCAAGAGACAGGGCTTCTGGCCTTTTGGAATGGAGATCATACACCATCAAGTGATAGCGAACGTGGTGTGGAGCACCAAGCAATTCACCACAAATGTCGACTTGAATGTGCTTTCAAGGAGCAAGTGGCCATTGTACAAGAGTGAAAGGAGCTGGTGGACTAGGTGGGGATTTGCCACTGAGGAGACAGGCAGTGCAGTCCTTTACCAGTATCTCAACGTCTATATTAGGCCACCACACTATATCTGTACAACACTGTTTCAGCTTAACAATGCTCAAATGGCTCTCATGTGCCATTCGCAAAACTTGTGCTCATAGCACTGCTGGTATGAGAGTACGATGGCCTCAAGCAATACAGACATCTTCCCAACAGAATAAATTGTCCTTAACCCTATAGTATGGAATCAGTTCCAGTTCTATTATGGTGGGTCATCCATCCCTAATAAAACAGCAAAGTTTGGAAAAAATAGGGTCATCCCTAGATGCTTGGTGCAGCTGGTCCAAAGAAATAACAGAAGGGGAACATGCAACATAAACACCAGGTCTGGCTCCAGGTCACAAATCTGCTGTACTACAGTTGGCACAACTGCTCGGGATAAGAGGTCTGCTACTGCATTGTGCCTACCCAGTGTGAATTCAAGTTTAAAATGGTACTGGTGCAAACAGTCTGCCCAATGCAGTAACCTGAGGGGCTTATGACCAGATCCATTCATGTGTAACAGTGTTGTAAGGGTCTGGTGGTCAGTACGGAGAGTAAAATACCTGCCATACAAGTAGAGGTGCCAGCGTTCACAAGCCCATGTACAGGCCAAAGCTTCTCTTTCTCCAACAGAATACTTCTGCTCAACGGGCGACAGTGCCCGTGAAGGATAAGTGACAGGCCTTTCTACGCCATTGTGTACTTGGGAAAGGACCGCTCCCAAAGTTGCAACAGAAGCATCACATGTCACAATAGTGGTAGCTGTAAGACTAAAGTGAGCTAAAGTAGGAGAACTGGTGAGCTGCTGCTTAAGTGTCTCCATTGCCTTTTGACAGTCTGCTGTCCAATGCCAGGGAACATCCTTGTTAAGGAGATGGCGTATACGTGCTGTTGTTGAGGCAAACTGAGAGAGGAATCGAAGATAATATGTAGCCATTCCCAAAAAGGATGCCAGTTGTGAGGATGTTTGAGGTTCAGGAAGAGAGTGGATGGCATTCACATGTGACATTATAGGCATGATGCCTTGCCCTGAGAACCTATACCCCACAAATTCAATTTCTTGCACCCCAAAAATACACTTTTCCGAGTTAAGAGTGACATGGTAACGTGAGAGTTGGTGGAGCACCTGAGAAAGGCGTTCATCATGTTGGCCCAGGGTGGTACCATGCACTACAATGTCATCCAAATAAATGGCTACACCTGGAATTCCTTCACAGCTTGGTGCTGAGCTGAGGCCAAAAGGCATCCTCTTGTAATGGAAGACACTGAGGTGTGTCACAAAAGCTGTTAGATCTGTGCTTATAGGATCAAGGGGAACCTGCAAATAGCCATGATTTAGGTCCAGTTTACTGAACACTGTAGACCCATGAAAATGTGTGGTCAGCTCCTCGGCAGTTGGCAAATGGTATTTATCAGGAATAGCTGCTTTATTTACAGAACACAGATCAATGTAAATACGCAAACCTCCAGATTTTTTCTTCGCCACAACTAAATTTGAAATCCATGGGGAAGCATCCACTGGTTCAATAATGTCTTCTTCCAGGAGGTGGCGCAGCTCTGTCGAAACTTGGTCTCTTAATGATAATGGCACTCTATGCAGCGGTTGGATAACTGGAGAAATTGTTTTATCCACTGTGGGTCGATGGATGAACCCAGTAATGCAGCCCAACCCAGTAAATAACATTGGGAAGGCCTTTTGCCATTGTGATGTCACCTGCATAATGTCAGTGCCACTTGAATCACACAAATGAAATTGTAATCTGTGGAGCAGATCCAAACCCATTAGATTTGCACCCATTGTGGTTACAAAAAATGTAAAATCAAAAGGCTCGTCTTCTTTATACTGCACTGCAAGACAAACAGTGCCCTGAACTGGTATGTTTGAATTACAATATACTGCAGGTGGTACAGGTGTGTTGGAGTGGGCATGAAAGAAGAGTCTCTCATATGTCACTTTATTCAACAAAGAAACCTTGGCTCCTGTATCAATGAGTAAAGGGAGAAGAATGTCGTTTACATAACAGGCACACGTTTTGAAAGGGTTACTTGGTCTGGACACCGAGTTAATTATTGCTGAAGATGAAGGTGTCTCAGAAGGGGGTGAATTTGGAGTAGAGTGACACCACTGTGGAAATTGGTTAATTTTTTGGCAATTTCTACAGCACTGGCCGAGAGCAGGACAGTCTTATGCTTTGGTAAAATGTCTGAGGGAGCCACAGTTTCCACAACGCCGTTGGCGAGCCTGCGAGGCATACTTTACAGTCTGCACTAGCATTAGCTATAATGTGTCAGTAGGTGGTGCTGTTGCTGTGCCTGACAATTTAGACGCGGCCACTATCGCTGCTTCAACTTGTTTTCCAATCTCTACGGCTTTACTTAATGTTAATGTGTCCGGTTCCAATAATAAACACTCTCTCAGCTGTTCACAAGATGCTTTCTCAATCAGTTGGTCCCTTATTAACTCGTCTTGTAGTGTCCCGAACTTACAGTGTTGCACAAGCTCACGCAATGCTGAAACAAACTGTGTGATTGACTCACCCGGCTGCTGAGCACGCTGAAGAAACTGAAAAGGAGGACGCTTTTGCTTGGGCCAAAATGGCCATCCAGTGCTGCCACCACGGCTGCAAAAGACTCATCAGTCGGTTGCAAGGTAGAAAAAATGCGCTGTTCTTCCACTCCCAAACAGTGTAACAGAAGCGTCTTTTTCCTTGCTGTTTCAACGTTATCCAACCCGGCCGCCAACAGGTACGTCTCGAACGAACGATACCAGGGTCTCCAGGGAACTAGTGGTTCACCAGGTACTGGCAAGAAAAAAGCTGGAGGAGGTAAACCAAACTCTGCCATCCTCGTCGCCAAACTGTTGTATCAGAAATAGCAGTTCACACACGTAATGCTTAACTATCTTTTCTTTATTTAACATCCACACCAACAACCAATACTTCCGTTTTCCTCCTACAACCCCCCACATCTGCTTCTGCACAGACATCACATGCAGCAAGTTAGGGTGATAAAGGATGAAGATGGAAACATACTCAGTAACAAGGATAGTGTGTTGAGCAGATGGAAAGAGTACTTTGAGAGGCAGATGAATGAAGAGAATGAGAGAAAGAGAAGGTTGAATGTTGGGGATATAGTGAATCAGGAAGTGCAACAGATCAGCAAGTAGAAAGTAAGGACAGCTATGAAGAGGATGAAAAATGGGAAGGCTGTTGTGTCCGGATAACATACCTGTGGAAGCATGGATGTATTTTGGAGGGGTGGTAGTGGAGTTTTTAACCAGATTGTTTAATGCCATCTTCTAAAGTGAGAGGATGCCTAATATGTGGAGAAGTGTACTAGTACCGATTTTTATGAGTATGGGTAATGTGCAGAGCTGTAGTAACTACATAAGGATAAAATTGATCAACCTCAGCATAAAGTTGTGTGAAAGAGTAGTAGAAGATAACCAGAGCACTACGGGTCCAATGTTTGCTATAAGAGTGTTGATGGAGAAGTGTAGAGAAGGCCAAAAGGTGTTACATTTTGTCTTTATGGACTTAAAGAAAGCATATGACAGAATGCATAGTCAGGAGTTGTGGCTCTGCATGAAGAAGTTCGAAGTGGCAGAAAAGTATGTAAGAGTTGTACAGGATATATACGAGGGAAGTGTGACAGTGGTAAGGTCTGCGGTAGGAGTTATGGATATGTTTAAGGTGGAGGTGAATCTACATCAGGGATCAGCTCTGAGCTGTTTTTTTTATTTTCAATGGTGAGGGACAGATTGCCAGACAAGATTAGACAGGAGTCCCCTTGGATTATGATGTTTGCGGATGACATTTTAAATGAGAAGGAGGTCAGAGGAATGGTGTGGATGCAGGGAATAGAGCTGGCAAAAGTGGGTGAGTTTAAATACTTGGCATCAACAGTACAGAATAATGGGGAGTGTGGAAGAGATGAAGAAGAGACAGCAGACAGGCTGGAGTAGGTGGAGAAGAATGTCAGGAGTGATTTGTGACAGACGGGTACCAGCAAGAGTGAAAGGGAAGGTCTACAGGACAATAGTGAGACAAGCTTTGTTATATGGGTTGGAGATGGTGGCATTGACCAAAAACAGGAGACAGAGTGGGAGGTGGCAGAGTTAAAGATGTTAACGTTTTCATTGGGTGTGACAAGGATGGACAGGATTAGAAATTAGTACATTAGAGGGTCAGCTAAGGTTGGACAGTTTGGAGACAAAGTCAGAGAGGTGGCATTGCATTGGTTTGGACATGTGCAGAGGAGAGATGCTGGGTATATTGGGAGAAGGGTGTTAAGGATGGAGGTAACAAGAAAAGAGGAAGGTCTAAGAGAAGGTTTATGGATGTGGTGAGAGAGGACATGAAGGTGGTGGAAGTAAAGATAGATAGATAGATAGATAGATAGATAGATAGATAGATAGATAGATAGATAGATAGATAGATAGATAGATAGATACTTTATTAATCCCAAGGGGAAATTCACATACTCTAGCAGCAGCATACTGATAAAAAGCAATATTAAATTAAAGAGTGATAAAAATGCAGGTATAACAGACAATAACTTTGTATAATGTTAACGTTTACCCCCCGGGTGGAATTGAAGAGTCGCATAGTGTGGTAGAGGAACGATCTCCTCGGTCTGTCAGTGGAGCAGGACAGTGACAGCAGTCTGTCGCTGAAGCTGCTCCTCTGTCTGGAGATGATACTGTTCAGTGGATACAGTGGATTCTCCATGACTGATAGGAGCCTGCTTAGCGCCCGTCGCTCTGCCACGGATGTGAAACTGTCCAGCTCCGTGCCTACAATAGAGCCTGCCTTCCTCACCAGTTTGTCGAGGTGTGAGGCGTCCTTCTTCTTTATGCTGCCTCCCCAGCACACCACCGCGTAGAAGAGAGCGCTCGCCACAACCGTCTGACAGAACATCTGCAGCATCTTATTGCAGATGTTGAAAGACTCCAGCCTTCTAAGTAAGTATAGTCGGCTCTGTCCTCTCTTGCATAGATTATCAGTATTGGCAGTCCAGTCTAATTTATCATCCAGCTGCACCCCCAGGTATTTATAGGTCTGCACCCTCTGCACAAAGAGGAACAATATGCAGAGGATAGGAAGATATGGAAAAAGATGATCCACTGTGGCAACCCCTAACGGGAACAGCAGAAGAAAGGAGAAGTAGAGTCTAATTGCTCTTAGAAGCATTGTTTAATTCAGCATGTCTAAGAGTTACATGCCAGTAAGTGTATGATACTTTTAATGAGTGATTTCTTATTACAGCTACTTAAAAATACCAACACAACATTAACCTGCTGTTGGGAAATGAATCCAGTTTTATTTTAATGTGATATATTTCTTCATAATTTTAAATTATTAATATTAATTTAATTATTTGTTAAAGGATGACTTTACAATAAGGGTAGATTTTTACATATGACTGAGCAGTAAACAAGACACCTTATAATGAACATTGAAAATAATTTTGTTCTTAATAAAAATTACAGAATGACCTGTAATCTTCCTAACTTATAAAAAATGCATGGAAAGTCCAACAGAAATTTATGGAGCTTTTAGTTGGCATGTGAGCAGATACCTGATATTAAATTGCTAGGCAATGCTCAAATATTATATATCAGCAAGTTTTCGACATCTTAATACGGATTCTTAATGTATACATACACGCAACATCACATATTCTTTAACCAGTTTAATAGAAACCTACATTAGATGTTATGTAGGTTTTTATTAGCTGAAAAATATATTTTTATCATTTAGTTGACACTACATGACTGTGTCTCCTGTCATGTATTATTTATATAAATAATGATTTTGTTAAGAGAAACAATGCTTTCAAGATTCAGGCTCAAGTATACGGGATGCAGACACATCAGCAGTCCTTTAATTAAATATTAATAACATATCAGGTACCAGTTGTGTGTTGTACTCTAGCAGGATAAAGAATAAGCAACTAATTTAAAAATAGCATATGAAAAATCAAATTCTAACTGCTTGATTACTATATAAATATGTATTAATGAAATAATGCCAATTTTTACCTAAATATTAGTATTATTAATGTTGAAGTTTGATGCTAGTTTAACACTTAGCTGTTGAAGCTAGTTTAACACTTAGCAAAGTCATCAACTGCCACTTTCCATACCTGACTAACAAGTGTACTCATACAATATAGACTAACATGCTCAAGGGATAAAAGCTTCTTATAAAGGTGATAGAGTGCTAAAAGTACAAACATAAATAAAAATTGTGATTTTCAAAGATTTAAAAATTAATTATTAGAATTAACAAGTTCAATTATTGAAATCATTTGCCTTTGTGGCGATCTGCCAGGACCCTTACCTGGCCGTTCATCCTCGATAATGGAAGGACCGGGGAGAGAGCTTATTTTGAACACTATTTATCCCGGAACGCTAGAGGGCAGCCCCCCCCCCTGGCTTGCTGCGGGGTCAAGGGTTTAGTGCATAGAAGCTCAACCCTGTTGGGGCCCGTGGCCACTGCCAGGGGGTGCCTGGACATTTGCCGAGCCTGTGACGATGCAGGTTCAGCTCTACACTCCCATCGGGCTTCTGGGGAGCTCTCAAACCCGACACCGTCTGTAATGTCATCAGATGAGCTGATCAGTGAAGACATCAATGAAGCAAAGGGGATGGTGCAAAAAGTGCAGAGTGCTTTTATTTAAAAACAAAACCGAAACAGTGCCCAAATAAATAAGTGCAGTGCATCTCAAAGTTAAATAAATAATCCAATAAAACAGAGGTGAATCCGTGGAGGTTAAAAACACAATAGATAAATCCTATAAAACATCAAGGTTAAAACAATGGCTGGAAGCAGTCTTTTCTTAAAATTCCGGAGCTGTCTTCTGCCTTATTGGTGGCTCCACTGCTTCTCCCATACGGGCCCCACAACAGGGGAGTCGCCCTACCAGCAAAATGCAGCTCCCTTCGATTCTGGTCCAGTAGCCCTCCGATCCCCGGCTATGTTGGGCTCCAGCCAGACCAAGACTTGGGTTCCCTCCCCCAGCGGCCAGGGCGCTCATGCTGGGGCTCAACACGCCCAAAGCCTCCTCAACTCCGCTTCCTTCAACAGCCAGTTGACCCCTCTGCCGGTCACTCCAGCTCTGCTTCAGTCTGCCCCTTCCTAGAGTTGGCCAAACACTCATTTGGTGCTCTCCTACCAGCTGCATTAAGTTTTCATGAGCCAGCACTTGCTCTTTCATTCTTCTCCATTAACCTCTGTTCCAGTTCATTCTTTCTCTTTTTTTCCCACTTCCATCCACCTCACGCTTTTATTATATATTACGGGGACGTGATTCAGGTGTGCCGATTACAAATTCCCGGCAACAATTACGGATGCGGTACAACTCCTCACCTGTGCACTTAAGCGAGGTTCGTCCGCATCACGAAGCTCCCAGGAACCGCTCCGGCCACACTACCACACCCCCTCTAAGCCACGAGGGCGGCGATTATCTATTAAAACTGGCCTTTTCAATTTTGAGATGTGGACCCGCTATACCACATTCCTCCTCCCATAAGCCCCAGTTGCACGGGAAGGTCCCACACCACTTCCAACCCTGTGCAACTGGCGGCCCAGGTCCACAGCTCGGCCACACTACCACTGCACTAAAAACGAAAAATAATAAAAGCACAAAAACTATCCCACACAAAAATCAACCCAAGCCCCCCCTTCTAAAAACAGGACATTGAAAGAATAAGAACTTTAAAATGACAATAAAAGCAAACAATAAATAAATGTTCCTTAAAAAGCTCAGTCCTTTAAAATGTCCTCCCCACAGCCAGCTCATCCGACCGCTGCCACCAAATGCCAGAAGAAGCTCATTGGACACCTGGAGTGCTTCTGGGTGTCCTATAAAAGGAGCCAGACACCACAACTCAGAGAGTCAGAGTTGGGAGAGAGAAGGACAAAGCCTGTGAGGAGGAGTGGAGGCGAAAAGGACTGTGCTTTATTGACTTATACTGTGCTGTTTGCTCTGGACATTGTGCTCCTGTGGGGAGTGAAGGAAACACCACTACGTTTAAATATAGGTGTGCTGTGTGGGAATTTATGTCTCAGCCTGTCTGTGTCAGGGTTAGAGCAGCTGTATACACCCTTATAACCTTATAAACTAAGTGTACGATTTTTAACATATGGCTAACAATTGCAAACATCTTGCATAAAGTGACCATTAGAAGGGTATAAATTTAAATTCAACAAGGCAACTGTAGGGAAAAAACAGGTCCCTGGATTAAATGTGTTTTATTGTTTTTATTCTTGTGCCATTTGGCAATGTAATTTTTAAACTGTAATTTTTTTTAAGCTGCTATTAAAGTTCATGTGAGCCAATGAGACAGCTAGTCTTTTTCTGATGTATACAAGCAAAAATAAATACAACTAATACATTGTTTCCAAGCGCAAATTGTGACTACAGAAGTGTTTGAACTTGTGATGTAAGACACTTTTTGCACACTTCACGAAGTCATCATTCCTCCATTCTCTTTGAAACAGATGAGGTGGAATGGACACCGTCAGGTCTGTATTCCAAACAATCTCAGGAGTAGTGATACGCTATCACATGAGATCATGCAGTTTACCTACCTTACATCTTTTCCTTCATTATAGCCTAAGGGTGGACAGCCACCCTGCTACAGACTTAAAGAGTAAAAGAACATTAGCCCAATTCTTATGAGTCCAGTGACAGACAGAAGATGGCTAGGAAAGACTCCATGCTGACACCCTTACTAAGCTTACTAAGTCTTCTACACTCATTGACGTAAACTCAGACTGAACACCCTACCAGCACTTCCACTTCAAAATGATACTGAAACAACAGAAGAAGTGATCTAAATGGTACTTCCTGCTTATTTTCATAATTAACTGAAAAAAATGACAAAGATGAGTGCAATGTATTTGGCAACACCGACTACAACATGATCCAGTTCCCAATGTTGTTTCTACAACATGTGTCTCAAGACTGGTATTCAGAGTATAGTTTAAGCATAATGATTATTATTTTTGGTGAACTATAAATGAAGGAGACAGAAAAAAAAATATTTTTAGCAATAGGTATTTCCTCTATCTGTGTCATCCACATTGTAATTCCTGTAAGTGCAGATAAAAAATAAGTGAGAGTGAGAGATAGAAAGTGAGAGAAGCTGATACTTCTACTTCTATATACTGTGTAAGTATGAATAATTGTTGAAATGTATACAAGTGTGCTGACCTTATGCGTAGCAATCAGCTATAATTATTGTCCACGTATAAGTTCTGTACTACACTACACTAAAATATTTTGAGGCTGAGATATGCCTTTTGACAGTACTAGATGAGAACTCTAATAAGCAAATTATAAATAATTTAGTAGTTTGGTTTTATTTAGCATTTTATTAAATGTATAGTATATTTTTAATAATAAAATTCTTTTTCCTAAGTAGTATCATTTTTTGACATGATTGCTGCTGTCAAGATGGGGTCTGTTCTCATCCTTTGGCCTATTCTTTCACATCAAATTTTTCTCTTTTCAACATTTGCTAAAAACATATTAATTGGGAAGCATTCCCACAATTTGAGGGTCAAGGAGAAAAAGGAAAGCCTAGACAGGTCCATTGCCTGTAAAATTCTGTCATGCATATGCCAGTTCAGCTGCAACTTCAGAGATGGTTGTCTGCTCAGCCCAAGTGCCTGACATTGGCTTACTCCCAACAATAGCTGATTGCTGCTCTGTCATGTACTGGTAGGCAGTTTACATGTCATTTACAGTGACACAGATACAAAGAATAAGGATTGGGTTCCATGAGAAACATAAAATTAAGTGTTACAGATCATTTTATATATTAGGAAAAAACATCAATCCTTCATCTCTACTTCACCAATCTGTTCCCCAATAGTACAGAGACAGGCTTATGTGTCTTATTCATATCTCTTTAGATAAAGGAATTACAGGTTATAAAGATAAACAATGGTCACACATCATAAAGTGTTGGGGAACAAGTTAGGACCATGTTTATTAGAAAAAGGTGCATAGAAGCTATATTGGAGTTATTAGAGAATATCTCAGAATTGTTCTGTTTGTAGGGTGGCATGTTGGTGCAGTGGATAGCGCTGCTGCCTCGCAGTTAGGAGACCTGGGTTCACTTCCCGGGTCCTCCCTCCGGGTAGTTTGCATGTTGTCCCCGTGTCTGAGTGGGTTTCCTCCCACAGTCCGAAGACATGATGCAGGTTAGGTACATTGGCGATTCTAAATTGTCCCTGGTGTGTGTGTGCCCTGCAGTGGGCTGGCGCCCTACCCAGGGTTTGTTTACTGCCTTGCGCCCTCTGTTGGCTGGGATTGGCTCCAGCAGATCTCCGTGACCCTGTAGTTAGGATAAAGCGGGTTGAATAATGTTGGATGGATGTTTTCTTTGCTTGTAATCTCTCTCTTATGGAATCATCTCTCATCCAGATTCTGAGAAGTGAAATTGAGTTTTATACGTGAAAGTACATTGTGACCCTGTATTTTCTCCATTTTTCATTATGCTGTATATAGGCACAATGTACCAAGGTACTTCTGAATACAATATGTTGTAGTCATGTGACAATAGTGGAAAAATAAACACATGATGTGAAATTTTGAAATGTATCCTACAGTACTAAAGTCAAAAACACATTAGAATGGATGAATAATATTAGGTGCATGAAAATTTATTTATAACAAAATTAAATGATTGTTGGGCAATACACTTGAATTACAAAAACTATTATTGTGTTCATAAAAATTACTTTTGACACAATGAAATCACCAAAGTTGTTTTTTTGTCTGGCACCTTCTGACTCACTGGTAAAAGAAACTGCTACCTATTATATAGTGTTTGAATAGTCTTGATATCTAGTGATGCAAAAATCTAACCCTTTGGGGTTTCCCCCTATTTTTGGCCCTCTAGAAAACCCTAATTTGAGGACAATTTTGGACCTAATTTTGTGCATGAAATTACAACCTGTAAATAAATACACAAGAGAAATAAAGTGGGGTTGGGACACCCCAAGGTGAGCCCTGTATAATTAAAGGTTTTGAAAGCCTTGTGGAGACGTTTTCTTCAGATGTCAGTCAAATAACGACTATTTCCAGGATAATGGTGGAGACGATTTTCAGGGCTGAAAGATAGAAGAGGCTGGTTTAGGAGGCCAGATGACAGAAGTGACATCATTGATGGTCTGTATGTCCATTATCCATTCAGCAGAAGAGGAACAGAAGAGACATTAAGTTGCATCGCCAGCCCCAGGCTCAAAGTGTAATTACCATTAAACTAAACCAATATGTGTCTTCAGCAAAAATGATCAGAAGGACTTGATGTTTTGCCACATTAATTGACGCCAGGAGTTCATCCCCTAGTAGGACACATGGGGCCAAAGTTACTCCTTTTCACAAAACGTGAGGAAAAAAATGAGGATTGGTAATATAGGTATGTGGGGTATTTTATGCTACCTCAAGATTGGTGATCATGAATATTACATTTTGGATATTTGATTCTTTACCAGTAATCTTGGCCCTCTAAAACCCACTCGTAGAGGTTACAAATGACAAATTTCAAACATAAGCATTCGTGGTATCATTTTAGACCATTTCAAGGTCAGTGATTATAAATATGATGCTATTTTTTATTCTTGTACTGACAAAACTATTCTTGTTTAAAATGTGCTACTACCTCATGAAGAAAATCATTACATCTCTATAGTTAAAACTAATGGTTGTTGCATTCCAAAGCCATAAACACTAATTTTGAAATCTAGGATCATTTAGCAATAAACAGTGCCTGATGGAATTTGTAAAGGCCATGAGATATTATCAAAAAAATGAGCTCTTTGAGAGATTAAATAGTTTTTCCATGCAGTAAGTTCAGTTATGTCAAATCTTTAGAAATCTTTAACTCATCCTTACACCTCTGTCCAGGAGGGCTACAATGGCTACCTGTGCTTGTGGCAGATAATCTCCTAGGATGCTTACCAAGATGCTTAGTAAATAAAAATATAATAAATTCAAAAAAATGAGAGGAGACACTCCATTGTTTGTTTAGCTAAGAGCCAAACTGTCCCAATATTTCATCCAGATACTACTTAAAGGTTGTCAAGGTTTCTGTTTCAACTGCATGTCTCACTAGTTTGTTTCAGATTCCCACAACTCATTGAGAAAAGAAGGTTCATTATTTGGGTGTTAACGAGTTCTGCTGCATCATATCCTTCAGAATGGTGCAGTAATATAACAATAATTAACAACTTTATTAAATTTAAGTGTTGTAGATTGCTCACAGGGGCTATTGACTAGGCAGTCTTTTGGTCTTGGAATCCCCTGAGGTTTATTTTTGCCTGCATCCCAAAGTAGTTACTGTGTCTCTTACATTACTGGCCATCTGACCACAGCATATGTCATTAAATTTGGAGTCTGGCATTAATTATTAAAACTATTACAGACTTAAAAGTGGTGTATAGTAAACAATCTATACAGTGGAACCTCAGGTCACGAACGTCTCGGACCACGTACAAATCGGGTTACAACCAAAAAGTTCGGCAAACTTTTGCATCTGTTCACGACCACACACTCGGGTGACGAACAAGCCAGTTTCCCTTCCTGTTTGTATGCGCCGATGATTTCCATACATGTTCAGTCTCTCCCTGTGCATTCCCTGTGCAGCGCGAGAGAGTGAGTGAGAGAGAGAAAGAGAGAGCGCGTGAGAGAGAGCGCGAGAAGACAGTTAAAGAATGCACCGGGCTTGTTTTTAAAGAGACTGCAAGGTTAGTTTTCTCTGTTCAAGGTTTTCTCAGTGTTATTCAATGTTTTTACATTTAGTTTACTATTACACTGTGCATTCTATGGTATAATTAACTATTTTTGTGCTTAAAAATCTTTAAAAAAAATATATACAGTATTTACATACAGCTTGTACGGTCCGGAGTGGATTACTTGTATTTACGTACAATCCTATGGGGAAAATTACTTCGGGTTGCGACCAGAGTTTCGGGTTGCGACCAAAGTTTTGGAACGAATTACGGTCGTGACCCGAGGTTCAACTGTATATATATAAAATGCTATGGGTCATTTGTGTGTGATAAAAAAACTGTAGGCCTTCTGCTTTGTCCTTGGTCTTAATCAACAGCCTATGCTGTGCTTCATGTACAACAACCCGTGAATTGGATATGCAGACTACTATGTCAATGACATTCAGCTTCGGGTATTTTTTACAGCAGGCTACAATGCGGCCAACCAGCCCTTACAAGCAGAGATGCAGATGCATGCTGAAGCTGACAGGAAAAGCACAGTGGCATGTGCCGCTGATTCAGAAGGACAGGTGTCAGTCGACAGCTTATCCCATGATGTGCATAACATGACCCATTAAGTGGATATACGGCCTACCTCAGCCAAGAAATTCTGCTTCAGGTTCTTCTCACAGTCAGCAATGACATGGACAGAAAACGTTCACCTGGCATGTCTGTTAGGATATGACAAAAGAAAGATATTATAGCAACCTCAACAAAGTGACATGGGGTGCTGTTTTTCATGAGGGGCACATACACTAACTTTCTTTGAAGACCAGGGGCCTCATGTATAACACATTGCATAGAATTCATACTAAAACATGGTGTATGGACCAAACTAGAAATGTGCATATGCACAAAAAAATTTAGATGCATAAAACTGTGTGTAAACAAAGTTCTACACACTTTCCCTTGAAATTTAAAGCACATGCACACACCTACAGCTCCACCCTGGCTCCTCTCAGAATTTTGTCTTTTAGAATATGCACATAAGTATAAATAGACTCTTCTGTTCAGTGTTTTATTAAAAGAGAATTGCAAAAGCATGTGTAAAAAATAAGAATTTCATCGAATACGAAACAGAAGTCATGCTCAGTGGAGGCAAGGAAAAACATACTATTTGTTGGCTTAAGCAGTGGTATAAGCAACAAATGGAAATTGATGGAGTGGCACAGCGTGGTGGAGGTACTCAAAAGTTCAAGTTCAGAAAATCACACAGTGTCCGAAATGAAAAAGAACTGTAAATCAAGTGTAAATAATTTGCATGTTTAATAAGACAAGCAAGCAGGCAACAGATGTGATATTAACTGTTTATTCTGTTTCAGACAATATTACAAAAGATGACCCCCATGCCTGGAATGTGAATCCACGCGGTGATGATGCTGCTGTGGCAAAACCGCTGGGTGACAGTCTGGCTGTGAGTTGACGGATGGTGTTCTGGAGTCACAAAATACAATAGTGCTGTAAGATATGTGGAGAAAGGAATTAAAGAATATAAATTTGGCACTATGTGATATTGACCATAAATTAAACGAATTGGTTAAAAAATAAAAGCTGCATCTGATTACCTGTTTTTACATTCTGCTAATTACATTCAAATGACCTTATTTCCCTTGCAAACGCAGGCACTGTGCAGACCAGTTGTCTACAGTATTTGCAGAAATTTTCAACTAATCTCTGGATCTGTGCACTGTTCCTGCTTGCTTCAAGACTTCCACCATCTATTCCACCATACATTCGAGAAACAAAAAAAAAAAAAAACAAAGGTCACAGGCCTAAATGACTACAAACAAGTAGCTTTAACATCTGTGGTAAGGAAGACCTTTGAATACCTTATTCTGAATTACCTCAAGAAAGTTCATTGCATCTTGCCTGAAGAAGGGGCCTGAGTTGCCTTAAAAGCATGTATATCATGTATATTGTAATCTTTCCAGTTAGCCAATAAAAGGTGTCATTTTGCTTAATTTGTCACTAGATCCATAATCGCTAACACAGTACAACACCCTAGTACTCAAGAAACTTTCTAAACCCATTTCAGCTTGCATACAGAACCAACCGGTCTGTGGATGACGCAGTGAATTTAGAGTGTTACTTATCAATACCTTGATAAGCTGGGGCATATGTGAGGATCTTGTTTGTGGACTTTAGCTCTGCTTTCAATACAATCCTCCCAGAGCTCCTAGATAAGAAACACACAGTTCAACCTGCCTAGTTCAATCTGCCATTGGATCAAAGACTTTCTTACAGATAGGAAACAGTATAACTGGTTGGGCACACAAATCTGACCCATTAACCCTTAGTACTGATGACCCACAGGGATGTGTCTTTTCCCCAATACTCTTCACACTTTATACAAATAACTGTACCTCTGGTGATTCTTCTGACAAACTTGTTAAATTTGAAGAAAATATAACACTAATAGGCCTCATTTCAAGCAATGATGAGTCCATATACAGACAAGAGGTGGAAAATCTGACATTGTGGTGCAGCCATACTAATTTGGACCTTAACATTCAAAAAACTCAGGAAATGATCATAGATTTCAGGAAACAGTCACCTGCTTACCTATCACTTGCTATAAACGGCTTAGCCATTAGGACAACATAATCATTTGTTTCTGGGCACTGTGCAGTCACAAAACCTTAAGTAGGACAAGAACATCACATGCATTATTAAGAAAGCCCATGTTCTTTTTGTGGCAGCTGAGGAAATTCAATCTCTCTCAAGCAATATTGGTTCAGTTCTACACAGCCACAATCAAGTCCATTCTCACCTCATCTATAACTGTCTGGTTTGGTGCTGCCTATGTGCAGGCTAAGGCCAATCTGCAACACATCATCAAAGCCTGTGAAAAGATCATAGGCTGTAACTTACCACACATTAAAGTCCTAAATGAGTCCAGGGTAAAGAAGAGGGCCAAAGATCATTGCTGATCCAACTCACCCAGGGCATCACCTTTTCCAAAGACTTCACACTGGCAAACGTCTTGTGCATTGAAAGCTAAAACAACCCGTCACCTAAACAGTTTTTTTCCATGTGCAGTTATTCTTACTAATCACATCTGAGCCTATACGCAGTACCTATGTATATCTGCACGCTAGATTGCCTGGACATTACAATTCACCTATCTCTTAATTTTTTTGTATTGCCCTTATATGATGCATCATGTTTTATCATGTTATATTTTATCTTTTTATATTAATCTTTTGTATTGTGTATTGTGTCCTTGTATGTTGCACAAACACCATCAAGACAAATTCCTAGTACACATTAGTGTAGCTGGTCAATAAAGTGAATTCTGATTTTGATATGCAAATATTATGCACAGCAATTTCAGAAATTTTATAAAAGCATTTTTGCAGTCACATATATTATAGAACAACAGGTGTTATCCCTAGAATACATCAATAATATTTGTACGGGTTTGACAAACATGAACTGTTAGATATTATTTTGCTATTGAGCAATTATTTCTATAAATACAGTAAATATCTACTGCACATTAGTGCTTTTTAAACACAGGCAAACATTGTGTCATTTGTGTCCATCATTTTATCATTTTGTTAAAAGGGTGATACAAGCTGCTTGCTGTAAATGCCCACATATGCTGTTTTAAATCTTGTGCATGGTTTCCTTTTGCTAAAACTGGAGCTGAGCAGAAATACTGTTTTTTCAGTGACCTTACATAGAGTTACTTATCAGAATGACTAAAGAGTTAAAAAGCATGCTGATTTCTGAATGTATTTTCTTGTGTTTATGGCAGAACAATTAATGTTGTTTGAAATGAATGGCAACCCAAAGTGTCGATAATCATGCTCTGTGCCACACAGAAAACACACTGTCAAGGACAATAAACTTTCTCATCAGCTGCCTCCTGAACCTTCTGCTTTTGTTAGAACAGCCAAAAGAACTAAAATTCCACTTGAAGGTTCCATGTTACATCTTGGACTATTGACATTAAAGCTGCAAGACAGATAAGCAGAGTTCTGTATCTAATCAATAACATACCTAAGATAGCATTTTCAGACTTGCATGCAAAAATGGGACAGAAGAATGAATAGATTTGTTCTTGTAGACAAAACAAAGCTGGGAGATTTAGACAAAAGACAAATTACATGATGAATGCAAAAAGGACTTACTAGTGTATGATCAATAAGCCTCACAAGCTCAACTGTTCTCAGTCAAACTGTGTTTTATTTATCAACTGTTCTAAAAAGCACCAGGATGAAGTCTGCCTTTTTTAACTTCCATTATTTAAAATATACTAATCACCTACATGACAGTAAGAAAATACTGTAAATACATTTAAAAGTTAAAAATAACATTGCTGCCTCGCAGTTAGGTGGCCCTGGTTCGCTTCCCGGGTCCTCCCTGCATGGAGTTTGCATGTTCTCCGTGTGTCTGTGGGGGTTTCCTCCGGGTACTCCGGTTTCCTCCCACAGTCCAAAGACATGCAGGTTAGGTGGATTGGCGATTCTAAATTGTCCCTGATGTGTGCTTGGTGGGTTGGTGCCCTGCCTGGGATTGGTTCCTGCCTTGTGCCCTGTGTTGGCTGGGATTGGCTCCAGCAGACCCCCGTGACCTTGTGTTCAGATTCAGCGGGTTGGAAAATGGATGGATTGATCAAGGTCATGCAGCATAAAAAATATTGAATGGGTATTATTACAATAGACTGTACAAGAATTTAAGATAACCAAGAAAAAAAAATGTTTTCTGCCAGTCTTTCCACAATGTCATAGATCATATCCAGTGCTTAAATTCTTCATCCAGTTGTTGCCTGTGTAGAGTTTGCACATTCTTTCTCCAGGTAACTTGATTTTCCATTCACATCACTAAAGACATTAATTGGTGATTCTTAAATATCTAGGTGTGAGTGTGGCTATATAACTGAGTTAGCCCTGTAATGAAGAGTGCATCTCAAGGCATATTCACAAATCCACATGGGTGTAGTTTAATATCAACTTTTTTAAACCCAGTTATTCAAATTCAGGGTCACAGGGTGGCCAACCCTATGTCTAAAACATTAACACACAAAATAACCACAGCTATCAAAAACAAAGGAGATAGGCAAAAACCAAAATCTTTAAAAAGCGAAAAGTTAAAAACCTAAAGAAACAAATGAAATTACCTAGAAAGCCTGTGTTCTTTGTGACCAGCAAGTCTTATCTTTGAAATGCAAATTCAAGATGCTAAATGAAGTGCATTATGGTCTTTTATCAGCAGGCACAATAGCAAAATACAGATATACATGCTTATGTGTGTACTCATTCCATCGTACCACCGACATTGCAAGAGCAGATGCACAAAATGGCTCTGAAGTTCATCTTAGTGTATGAAGGTTTTTAAACTGACAGAAAATACACTGTAACAGATGGTGGCTGATGCCATTACCTGGCCAGGATACCTCCGAAATGGAAGGACGGGGCAGAGGACTTCCGAAGGGCATTATATTCCCCGATTCCTGACCTCCCTAGTGAACCACCTGGAGTGCTCCTGGGTGTGGTTTAAAAAAGAGCCAGCAACTTCCCAAAAGAGGCCAGAGTCAGAGGAAAATGCTGATGAGCCTTGCCTGTGAAGAAGAAATTAGGCTGCAAGGCTCTGGAAGAAAGGGACAGAGTTTCATTGTACTCGTGAGTATTGGTATCAGTCCTTGGAGATTACTCTGGGTCTAGCTGCCTTTCTATAAACAAAGGCTTTTGTTGGACCGAGCTGGTGTTGTTGCTTATTTGTGTCAGGTTGGGGCGGCAGATGCCCCCCTGGTCTTCAAAACACAAAAAAGGCAACCTTGTCATAGACTGGTAACCCTGTTAGTAGTAGTTAAATTAAATGTCCCACAATAAGCAATTCTGTTTTGTTAGTACTGAGTTGTAAGATGTTAGAACTGTACTGATGCTACTGGGGCAGAAAGTGCGTTTGTCTATGGCTGTGATTTATCCTACAGGTATTTTGAAAAACCTTTAGTAGCATCAGCATACAAATGTACTATGAATTCATGTAAAAAAAAATCAAATAGCCCAGTTGTATTATTAAGTTATTAAACACAAAACAGAATTGGTGTTTTGTTTCTGAATGAGGACTATTCCAGCTTAATAGTTTTGGGGTACCTTATAAGAGCAATAAAGGCACATGAAATTGTGCTGGGACCAAACTATATTACTTTTATGCAGTTTTCATGCAAAGAAAGGTGTAAGTCAAGCTGGAAACAAATGTAGTGCAGAAATAGACTATTTTTCATAGAAATGTGACAACAGCTACAATGTAGTATTAGTTGGCTCCACCATCTAGTGATATACATGTACTCAGCTCTGGCGAACTAATGTGCCTCAATGTCATCAAAAAAAAAATTATTCAAAAGCCTAAGCAAGAGGACTACCTGACTTTTGATTATGGTCACCACCCAGCGCATCATGGCAAGCTGGCAATGTACTTTAAATTAAAACCTCATAATTGTTCCATTTTAGTTCTAGGTGGAACTTCTTTTTGAGTTTTGTCAGTGAAGAATGCTTCCTTTTTTAATGGCTATTTCAAAGTAGTTGTAGAAACAAGAATTACTGCTTCTGTTAGAACTAAAAATGTTTAAGCTTTTGTTCTGTGCTTAAATGAAAAATGTAGGAGGAAGGTTACTGACCTACAGTCAAAGCAGTACAGCTTCAGTAACACTATATTAAACTCTTTACTCTATTTTTTTTTTAAACAGGGTGTCCTTAATAAAATGCTTTGTATGCATTATTTCTAAACAGCTAAGAGAAAGTAGAACTAACTTGACCTTCTTAAATGACCAGTAATTCACAGTCCACAGCAACCAATCACATTGATTATTTAATAAAAGATTTTTCATTTGCTTTTGCCAAGTTTCTTGTGGACTTGCCTAAATTTAAGCATATAGTCTGCTCTTGTTGCTATGGAGTCAATGCACCAAGGAACTGGAACTGAGTCGATGTACAATTGCTAGATTGATTTGTCTGGAGAGTGGTCTGATCCTTTATCCACTCACTTAAAAAGTGCTAACACTCACCTTTCTCCAACAAATTAATTAATAATACACAAACCACTAGAGAAACACTAGGGATATGAGACATGATCTTCACGTTAAAATCACGGAAGACACTTAAAAGACCCATGAGGCGAAAGAATGGCCATGGAGCATCTTGCGGGGACCTTAAACATGAGACATTGGGCCAAGAGATTGACCAAGGACTGTCTTGCGATGACATAAAACATGAGATTCTTGCAAGACACGTCCTACTTACAATCAATATCAAATAAGACCACGTGAAGCAAAACATTCGGTCGTGTAAACTAAGGCTTTGTGCACACACAGATCCAGGGACTCAGTGCATACAAAGTGTGTAAGGACAATACGTTATAAATGAAACGTCGACAACTAAGTAAAGAAGAAAGCAGCATGGAGAAAAGAGACTAAAAAGCGTTGGAGAGAAAAAAGAGCAAAAAAGAAAAAGAATAATCTAGGTGCAAATTCAGAACATAAAGAAAGTAATTATCAGCCCGGAACAAGTGGAATTGAAAAAAAGCACGTCCAATCTGGCTCAGAATTAAAATACAGAGTAAAAGACAAAGTAGAATTTCATAAAGATGTTCACAAACGTTGGCGCTATACACATGTAGAGCAGGTTAGAGATTATGAAAGCAGCGGAATTTGAAAGGCTCAAAAAAAAAAACACTGGCGTGATACACGTGTGGAGAAAGTTAAAGAATATGAAAGTAGAAAAATTAGAAAGTATAAAAAAAGATGCCAAATTCAAAGAAAAAAAAAATCTTACAAGTGTGTACTGTATCTGGAAAACCAAACACGGGGGTTGGCGAGCAAAACGAGCCTGGGGCGAAGCCCCCTAGTTAATGCTAAGATATTACGGTAAGAAATAAAAACCATTTAAATAGAGCAGCAACATTCGTTAAATGTAAATGCAGGAAAAATATAAATAGTCTTCTTTTGCCATCTACTGTAATGTGTGTTTGAATAGAGACTATAGTTATAGTTAATGATCTTCTCCAATCTGCTGACTATGGTTCACTTAATATTCTCCTCCTTCTTGATTTAAGTGCACTTTTGACACTGTTAATCATGAAATCCTCCTGTCATGTCTCTCTGCTGTAGGGATCTCTGGTTTAGCCCTTCAATGGCTCACATTGTATCTCTCTAATAGGCAACAGTTTGTCACACTCTGCCGATATAAATCTTTCACCTCACCGGTGTCGCATGGTGTCCCTCAGGGTCCAGTCTTTGTGCCATTACTTTTTCTATTTTGTATCCTTCCTTTGGGTCAGATTATTCGCAGACATGGCCTTATCTTCCACTGTTATGCAGATGATATACAGTTATATCTTAGTCCAGACTCCCCTACAGACTCGCCTCCCAGCACACTTACTGACTGCATCACTAATCTTAAGCTATGGATGAAAAATAACTTTCTCAAACTTAATGTCAATAAAACTGAAGTGTTACTGGTAGGTCCAAAATCCCAGCTTTCTAAGGCATCCAATTTCTCAGTTTCTGTTGATGGAACACTTGTCAAACCTGCTCCTGTTGTCAGAAATCTTGGTGTTTTGTTTGATTCATTACTTAACTTTGAGCTACACATTAGGTCTCTTTCCAAAATTCCATTCTATCATCTCTGTAACACTGCCAACCTCCGTCCACTTCTGTCCTTTAATGATGCTCGAACTCTGGTTCATTGTTTTATAATGTCTCGTATTGATTACTGTAATTCCCTCTTCATCAGTCTCCCTGCAAAATCTATACAGAAGCTATAGTATATTCAGAACTCCGCAGCCAGAGTCCTCACCCACACAAAGCGTTTATCTCACATCTCCCCTGTTCTCTCCCAGCTTCATTGGTTACCAGTTCCATCAAGGATTAAATTCAAGATTCTGCTTCTCACCTTCAAAGCCCTACATAACCTTGTCTCTCTCTCAGGTCCTTGAGCAATGATCTCCTTACTGTGCCAAGCGCCAGACTCTCCACCCTGGGAGGCAGGTCCTTCAGTGCTATGGCCCCTCAACTCTGGAACTCTTTTCTTCAGTCTCTCAGAGATTGCTCCTCTTTCTGCACCTTTAAATCTCAACTGAAAATTTTCCTCTTCTACAAACTTTTGTCTTCTGTGTAATTTTTTTTTTTTTACTCTGTATGTAAAGCAACCTTGCGTTTATGAAAGGCACTCTATACATGCAACTTATTATTATTATTATTATTATTATTATTAGAGGCTACCAATTAAGAAGCAACAAGTTCAACTATATGAACATTCATTGCTAGAAACTTTAATTTTGGACACTATGGTTACTAAGTCCCTCAGACTGTTTTGTACTGTAATTAAAATCCTGATACTCTGTATATCCAACTCATTATAATAATTATTCATGGTGGCTGTCAAAACTGTACTAACCCCTACTCTCTCTTCTGTTTCCTTTTCCGGTGTCCTTTTGGTGGTGGCTTGCGCCACTACCATCTACTCAAAGCACCGTGATGTTCCAACAATGATGGATGGATTAAAAGCCAGAAGTCTGTATGACCATCAACATCCAGTGACTCCGTGAGAACCCTAACTACAAAGAGGACTATTTCATTTATGTTAGGTAGAATGCCCAGAGGGGACTGGGCAGTCCCGTGGCTTGGAACCCCTGCAGATTTTATTTTTTTCTCCAGCCGTCTGGAGTTTTTTTTTTTTTTGTTTTTTCTGTCCACCCTGGCCATTGGACCTTACTCCTTTTCTATGTTAACAAATGTTGTCTTATTTTAATTTCTTATTTTGTCTTTTATTTTTCTTTTCTTCATTATGTAAAGCACTTTGAGCTACTTTTTGTATGAAAATGTGCTATATAAATAAATGTTGTTGTTTCATTTTACTGTAAATAAGGCTGTTTGGCCTGACCTGGTATATGTTTTCATAATATGTTTAAAATGATGGAACCTGTGTGCTCAGACAAATAGGATGATTCAAAAAGATATCTCTGATTTCAAAATGATTTATTTCACTTGTAAATTATTACAGAATGATGCAGTAAATTGTAAAAGTTTATTATGTAATTTTACAAGTGCTCAATATGACCTCCTCCAGCTGTACGGGCAACATCAATGAGATAGTCAAATTCACCCCATATTTGATTGAGCATGTCGGGTGTCACTGTACTCACGGCTGTCTCAATGCTATTTCCGAGATCATCCAGTGTTGTTGGGAGTGGTGACACATAAACAGAATCCTAAACATACCGAAAACAAAAAAAGTGACATGAACCAGAAGTGGAGTACCAAATTGTGTGCTCGTTTACAGCCAATCCAGCATGAGGGAGCTCATTGTTGAGAAAAGCGCAGACTGAGGGGAACCATCTTATGGTGACAGTCAGAAACTCTATGCCAGTTTCTTTC
Organism: Polypterus bichir lapradei; assembly: GCA_026402145.1. NCBI lineage: Eukaryota > Metazoa > Chordata > Cladistia > Polypteriformes > Polypteridae > Polypterus > Polypterus bichir. The sequence continues at coordinate 100,964,257 of JANRMT010028174.1, read as the reverse complement.
AGTCGGTATGTGACTGGTTCCTAAGCGCCTCACGGTTCTAAAAATATGGCACTTTGAAATCTGATAAATCATTTTGAATCACCCTGTATTGTTGGGAGCCTTTGTGCTTGAGTTGTAATGTTACATAAAAAATTTTCTGAATGTTGTAAATAGTAATGTGTAATCTAGGTTGGGTTAACTAAATATACTTGATTGACAATTGACCTTGCTGCTTCTTAACTGGTAGTCTTATTAAACATTTGCAGCTGGTATAGTATAATTTGGTGTTTTTTTGTGTCATTGTTTGAATATAGATCCAATAAAAACTGAAAAAGTGATAAAGGGTCCTACCACAGCTTTAGTAACGCAAATGCAGCAGTTAGTTTTGCTAATTTCTACTGATGATTCATTTGAAAGTCTACACATAGTAAGACAGAGTTTTTTGTGAGCAACAGTGCAATAGGGAACCTTTCTTCACCTAGTGTTGGTTACAACTGCCCAGTCTTACAGCACCCTAGGTGCTCTTTACAGTTTGAGCTTGAAGTCAAGGCATCTGTTGTTAAGGCCTGGACAGCAACAGCATTTTTCAGTTTTGGATAAAATTGACAACAATGCACCTTAAACTGAAGCAGAACCAAAGGAGAATCTGGCACTTCTGTTATTAGGAAATACAGTTATTTAATTTTTTTATTGACAATAACAAAAGGGCTGACTCCTATTGCTGCAAGGTGAATTTCTAGACACTTTAATTACCATTATTGAGGTACCATTTCTAAGCTTCTTTGAATGATTAAATGAAATTCTACACTACTCAAACTACTGAAGGGTTGCTTTTGTCCAGATAATGTTAAATGAAAGGTTTGCTGTTTTTGTTGTTATTAATTGGACACTCTAAGATCAATAAAACAAAAACTTTACTATGAGACGTTATTGGTGGTCATTAGTTGCATTAAATTGAAGAATATGTCAATGCCTATGTAAGGTCTAACGATGTAAAACGTATTAAATACTGCCCAGAAGTTTTGTTTCAGTAGTTTCCCAATAGATGAAAGACACACATGCTGTATTAACTAAGCTGACTTCTACGTAGAGAAAACACCACCATTTTGCCAGTCAATGATAGATTTTCAAAAGGTACCTCTTGCCTAAACCTTCTTTGTTCTAACAATAAAGACAAGAATAGGAGTTGCAAAAGTGAGTAATCATTTGAACAACAGTGATATTTGCATGGTTAACTTTGAAAATGTCATTTGAAAAATAATTAGTATACACCATAACAAAAACTTAAAAAATGTAGAAATTCAACTTCAATTAGTAATGTGGGAAAAGCCTAAAAAGATTGGGAAAAATATGATATGATAAATAATAGATGGTATCACTTTAATCCATGCACAAAATAAATATATGACAAAAATAAATAAAAGTCAAAAAGAAGAAAATGGCATGGCCGTATGAATAAATACATTTTTAAGAAAAATAAAACTAAAATTAGTGGCATAGTGGTAGTGCTGCTGCTTTGCAGTAAGGAGATTGTGAGTTCACTTCCCGGGTCCTCCCTGCATGGAGGCTATATAGCAGTATATAAATGTCAAGAATAATAATATAATAATTATTACTCTACTGGAAAGTTGTGAGACTAAAAAATCAAGTGAAAGAATGGAGCATGTAGCTTATAATCAGAAAAATCATTTCTAAAATTAAAAGTGAAAAAAGAATTGCCATGAATGGTTAGACAAATGGTAAAAATTATCACAAAATACATTTAAGGTGCCTCAGAAATATGCAAAGAACAAAATCACTAAAATTGTGGAGCACATAGCTAAAGTACTAAATAAATACTTCATCCAACTATCTATGAAAGAATGCATGGACTGAATATTCAAAAAGGTGTGAAACCAAGCTCTGCACTTAAACATTTAAAAAATGAAGAGTCAGATGTGCATTAGACAATCAATGAACTTAAGATTAGCCTGATGGAATTTCACAAGTAATACTAAAAGAAATGAAAACAGAACCTTTATCAAGTATACTTTAGCAGTCACTTCAGTCAGCAGAAGTACTTGATGATATTCAAGCTGCCAGTGCTACTCCAGTAACTTATCTCAGATTATAGACTTATCTTCTGTCTCTTGTATGATTATGGAGACTATCATGAAAAATACATCTTAAGACTTCTTCTTTCGGCTGCTTCCATTAGGTGTTGCCAACAGTGGATCACCTGTTTCCAATTCTTCCTGAACTCTGCATTTTGCTCTGTCACACCCACCATCTGCAGGTCCTCAAGACTACTTCTATGAAAATAAAATAACAGTCAGCATAGGTTCATGAGAGTAGGATCCTGCAAAACCAATCTGTTAGACATTTAGCAATTGGTGTGGTAGACAAAAGAAAAGCATATGAAAAAATTAAATTAGACTTTCAAAACACTTTGGATAAGATCCACAGCAAAGATTTATTCTAGAGCTAAGAGCCATTGGCATCAGAGGATATTTACAAAACTGGGTAATCTGCCATAGACAAAAGTACAATAAGAGCAGAATGCTTCAAATGGAGAGAAGGAAAGATTAATACTCTTTAAGGACCTTTCGTCCGTCTAGTTATTATTAATGAAATTAATTCTTACATGTTTTTTTTTTCTTTTCAGTCTCAAACCTATTTGCAATTTATGTATGACACCAAAATTACAGGAAACATTCCAGAACAGCAGCTTGAAAATTTCAGTTTAATCCAGTCAAGTGAAAACTGTTACATCTAAGCAAAATGAACATTTATTTAAGTAACAGACTTTCCTACATTGCACTTTTCTGCAGCAGATTGACCTTATGAGACTGGGTATTGAATGCAATTTGTCCCCTCAGCGTCTACCTTATGATGAACAAAACAATTCATGTATAAATGAAAATTTCACAAAGTAAATTGTCACTTCTGTGTCACCAACACCAGAAGAGAGATGTTTAATCTCATCTGGAATAATTTAAATGTGTTTATTATGTTTATTCCTGCCTGTGTGTTTAAATAAAGATCTTTAGTGAAAAAATGACCAGTTCATAAATGAAAGCCACAAAAGTTAGAGTGGACATAAAACTTTTTTATACACAGATGAGTAGGTCCATACTGAATGTTACCTCCTCATATGTGGCTTAACTGATCCCAACAAACTGATCTCTCTAAAAGAGTAAAGGCAGGTTTGTTTTTATTTTTTAAAAGACCAGGGAGATGGAAAGGACAAAAATCGTAAAGTATATGCTGGAGTTGTTAGCTTAATTAAAAAATACCAATTTAATTAATTAAGCTGAAAATTATCTAGTGGTCACAAGAATTCTTCAAAGAGTTCTTACAGATCCACGATCAGCTGTCACTGTGAAAGATTTCATTGTTCTAAAATCCAATCTTGGCCAACCATAAAGTGTGCGACTCTGAGCTTTATACTGTACCTATGATGATGCCATGCTCCATGACTCCTGTTGGTCACATCACAGTAACAGAAACAGAAACATTAATTAATCTCACCAAAAAAAAGTGGCGTGCCAAGTTAAATAATTTTAGCTCCTTTAAAACTATCATAACTAATTAAAAAAATTACGGAAACAAATTCTCCTCCTCAAAGTTCTTGAGTGCTTGAAAAAAGAGAAAGAAAATTGGCAAATTCAAAGCCAGAGGAAAATCAAAGAGGGCACAGACTCAGAACAAAAGCCTTACAGTATGTAAGGAACCTAGTATATTACTGGAACAGGCTTCTGTTGTAAGACACTAAATAAAGGTGGAAATAAAGGATCATTCTCAAATTGCATTTTGAGAATAAATGTCCCATCATCCAGGCAAATACAGTGGCAGTGCCACAAAGGCCAGAGAGCAGTGACCAACAAATATACAGATGAATAATTACTTATCAAAACAAATGCTATACAGAACAGGAGGTACACAAAAGATAAACCAAGGAAATGGAAACAAATGAGACCTTGTTGAAAACTGGAAAGCTCTTAAAATTATTCAAGTCTGTATCTCAGATTGTTTTTCTATATGATGTCACTCAACAACAATGATAACAAGAACACTATTTATTTATAAAAAAGTAACACGTTTTCATACAAACAGTGTTGCTCAAAGTGCTTTACAAGACGACAAACAGAATGTTACCAGAAAAGAAAAAACAATTAAGATTAGGCAACAATATAAAGAATAACTAACAAAAAAAGGTAAGGTCAAATGGCTGGGAGGATAGAAAAAAACAAAAACAAAACAAAACAAAAACTCAAGTTAGGCTGCAGAAAAACAAAATCTGCAGGGGTTCCAAGGCCAAAAGAGAACCCAGCCCCCTACTGGGCATTCTACCAAGTATAAATATTCTTACTTTAATCCTCTTTGATTTCCAGGCTTCAAATAAAAGGATTTGAAGAAGTGGGTTTCGTGGTCAGCTGGGGTGCAAACCAATTATTCCATCATCTCAGGTGGCTGTACAGTGACTTGATCAGTTGTTAATGATGTAGATCACCACCACAGAAGACCCAGAAAAGACAGCAGAAAGTAATAGAGATTAGGAAAGGTTGTGGATCCCTGAAGAATATGAGAATTCTGTGATCACACAGTCTATTAGGAGTACAACAAAAATTTAAGTACGAAAAAGCCAAATTAAAATAACAGGATTTTAACAGTTTTTTTAAAAATGTTCCACAGTATTAGATTCGCAATTTTCTATTGGTGAAGTATTCCAGATTTTCGGTGCATAACAGTAAAAGGCTGCCTTACCACTCTTTTTAAGCTTGACTCTTGGTACTATAAGCAGACCACCATTCAAAGATCTAAGCTTATGACTTTCAAAGTATAGGACAGAGCGAGATTATTTAAGGCTTTATAAACCATTTGTAATATTTTAAAGTCAATTCTGAATAACACAGGGAACAAATGTAAAGATGTTAAAACTGGGGAAATGTGCTCAGATTTTCTTTTTCTAGTTAAGATGCTTGCTTATAATTTACTAATTGAAACCGATTGATGTCAACTAAAGACCAAAGTGTGAACTTGTATTTTGTAAAGTTATTAGAGGTTTAACTTTTGCTATATTGTACTGCATATGAAAAAATGCAGTCTTAGTAATCTGGTAATATTAATTTAAAATTTAGGTCAGAGTCAATGATTACCCATAAATTCTTTACCTCCGTCTTGACTTTTAAACCAAAGTGATAATTTTATTTCTAGTACCTTCACTATTTCCATATTTTCCAGTCACTAAGATTTCTGTTTTTTCCTTATTTAGTTTGAGAAAGTTACTACTCCTACATTCAAAAATACTGCTAAAACATTGCATTAGGGAGCCAAGAGCATCATGGTCATCGTTCGCCAAAGATAAGTAAAGCTGTGTGTCATCTGCATAGCTGTGGTAGCTCACCTTGTGTTTTGAGATAATCTGACCTAATGGAAGCATGTAGACTGAAAAAAGCAGCGGACCCAGAATAGATCACCATATAAAATACCATGGATTTCCAAAATATAATCACCACCACTAACAAAGAATTTTCTTATCAAGAATAGAAAGCATGTATTTATTTAGCTGCTTTGAACTGTGGGAGGAAACCGACGCAGACATGGGGAGAACATGCAAACTCCACGCAGGAAAGACCCAGGAAGCGAACCCGAGTCTCCTAACTGCAAGGCAGCAGCGCTACCCACTGTGCTACCGTGCCGCCCCATTTGTATATTTGATTCAAAATATTTCTGTAAGCCTTGTCTTTGCAGTTTGCCTGTTCCCCCTTTTGTTTAGGTGGATTTCTTCAAATATACCAAAGAATGCTAAATGTCCTATGTGCATGTGTATTCTTCTCCGTGATGGACAACTACCCTGTGACTTCCTGCCTCTATTATGATCCTGACTTGGATGAATGAAGTCATTCAGTCATTTTCCAACCCGCTATATCCTAACACAGTGTCACGGGGGTCTGCTGGGGCAAATCCCAGCTAGCACAGGGCGCAAGGCAGGAACAAACCCCGGGCAGGGTGCCAGCCAACCGGAGGATGAATGAAGTGAGTATGGGAAATCAATGGATGGACAGAAAATATTCTTTCTGCTCATATAGAAAAGGTTAGTATTAAATGCCACAGCAAAAATGAAGAGACACCCACAGTATAATTCTGCAGAATGAAGTTGTGACATATGGCTTCATTGCTCAGACTGTATTTTAAGAGAAAAAAAAAAAAAAAACTAAAAAAAACAGAACTGCCAAAATGTACAAATCTACTCTAGAAACGTGGACATGCCGAACACTTAATCAATAATTTAACGCAGGCTGGCAGAACAGTTAGCAGCATAAAAGTCTTAAATCCCACTCAAAGCTGACAAAGCCTTAAGAACTGAAATAAGCACATTTTTATCTTTACTCCTAGATCAACATCAGAAATGATTGTATTAGAAAATCACTCTGTAAAAAAATATGCATGTGTAATTATTCTATATTGATATTGTGACATCACTAAATGTAACCGTGGATTAAGGGAGTTTGAGAATACATGAATGTAATGCTGCAGTCAGCACTACTTTCTCTTTAATCCAGCACCCTGGATTTGAGTCCTGGACCCTGTCATTTCAGAGTATGGAATTTTCAAGTTCTCTGAACATCATTTTATTTCTGGGTATTACAGATTTTTTCTCAAATTTCAAAGATGTGCATGTTAGGTTAACTAGACACTTTAAAGTTGTCCCATATACAGTAAGTGAATCTGAGTGTGTCCTACAATAGACTGGCACCCCATCCAGAGTAATTCCAACCTCTAGCCCAATGCTGCCATAATTGGTACCAACTCCCACTGATCCTGAACTGCATAAGTGGGTAGAAATAGGTTTGATGGACAGGAATGACCAAACCAAAAAGAGTAAAACCTATGTCTTTTTTTTAAACTGTTATCTCAGCATATCTACAAATGTGACCATCGAATTTGGCAAAAGCATTGATAGAGATGTTATGATTTCAGTGGCCAGCAGCCATACCACATGCACTTTAGAAGAGGTCATCCACCTTAAGCTAAGCATGTTCGGGCCTAGCCAGTACTTGGATGGGAGACTAAACAGGGAAAGCTTGGGATGCAGCTGGAAGAGATGGTGGTGAGGCCAGCAAGGGGCACTTACCCTGTGGTCTGAATGTGGATCCCAATGCCCCAGTGCAGTGATGGTGACACTTTGCTGTAAAAATGACACCATACTTCGGAAAGAGACGTAAAACTAAGGTCCTGACACTCTGAAGTCAAAAAAAATCCCAGGTAATCCTTTGCACCCCTAATCATCCCCTATCTCTAATTGGCTCTCTCTCACCCAACACTTCAACACCTAATAGGTCATGTGTGGTTAGCGTACTGGCATAATAATGGCTGCCGTCATACCATCCAGGTGGATGCTACACATTAGTGATGGTTGAAGTGTCTTCCCACTTGCTAGGAAAATTGCTTTGAGTAGTCAGAAAAGTGCTATATACTGTAACTGTAAAGAATTTTCTTCTCTCAATTTTTATTATTATTATTTTTCTCTCAAGTCAATTTCCCTCACTTAACTCTAATGCTCATTCCGCATTTCTCTTATCAAACCCTGGACAGGGTGCCAGTTAATTGTAGGGAGAAAACACACACTCCAAACACACACTAGGGCCAATTAAGCACTGGCAGTTCACCTAACCTTCATGTCTTTGGGCAATGGGAGGAAACCAGGCAGACACGGGGGGAACATACGCTCCATAAAGGGAGGACTCAGGACACAAAATCTGCGAGGCAGATGCGCCACCACTGCACCACTGTGCTTTGTAAGAAAGTGAATTTACAAGTTTCTTTTACAGGTTAAATTACAAAATGAAATTGCTTATGATATGCTAAACTTGCATTGAAGTTGTAAGTTTTCTGTCCAATTGTTTCTCCATTAAATGCTAAAACATTTGAACTGGATTTTGTTGTAACATATTCTGAAACAATCACACAAGATTAGGAATTATCCATCCATCTTTTCATTAATACATTGATCCTTCCTTCATGCATGTTTCAATTTATTTCCATGTGCACACTGAAATATGATATATAAATGCTATTCTAACATAGTCAGGGTCCCGTGGCAGTAGTAGTTTGTAAATAGTTTTTAAAGTTAAAATCCGGCAGTGGTTGTGGGATTTTAACTCAGGAAGGTGTAAAGGATGGAACACAAAGCAAAGCTTTTTGGCATTAATTGACTAAAGTAATTTTTCACTTTGTTCTTCTGGCTGTAGAATAAATAACTACAAATCAGAAAAAAATACAGCAATCAAATTTACAAAGTTAATTTGTTTTGTTAGTAAGAAGCCACCATAGTATGCTTTTCAAGTACAAACTCCTGGGGTTAAAGTAACTAGCAGTGAAGATTAACATAAAAAGAGAGTAATAAAGAGCAGCACAGGGTGCTTCTCCATGAGTAAATAAAGGTTTGGACATTTCCAGCAATTTTGATTGTGGGGCATAGACTGACATGTTGCTTCACAAATAAAAACTGCTCAGCACACTCATGCTGCTCTCATAACCCATTTTTGTAGATGATGGCCTGGACTTTAAGTTATTCCAAGTAAAAAGGGGGCTATAATTGTGGTATTTTTTTTAATACAGGGGTCTCCAACACATCACTCGCGAGCTATCAGTAGCTCGTCACCCCTTTCCAAGTAGCTCGCCAAAGGGTTAATGAATACTATATAAATTTGAAAGCCTGATTAGTCAAATTAGGTGTGGGCGATCTTTCCAAAAAATCATATCACGATCCACAATCTATCTTTTCAATGTGGCATACACTTAAGAGAATATCTGGACTCAAACTCATCAAGACCTAAGTAATACTTTATTTTAAATATCAAACAAAGTTTAATTAAATTGTCCTCTTGTTTGCTAGCTAAGCAGAGTTAAGGAACACGGCCCGAAGCTGACAAGTGAGTAAGGAAGGCTCCCCCAACTTGGCCCATTGCGTCTCTTTTGGATTCACACTAATACATCAGTACCGCAAGTGAACTATGATACATAGCGAAATGAGAGAAGTCTCAAAATCAACCAGAATGTTCAAGCAAATTATAGAAAAAACCTGATCTAAATCCGTTAAGTAGTTCTCTCGTGAAAAGCGGACAGACAGACAGACATTGGATTTTATATATTATATATTAGTAAACCTTCAAAATAATGTGCAGTTAAAGTCTCAACAGCATTCTCAGCATTTCGTCATCAAGCAGCTCTGAAAATGTCTGCTTTGTTTGGGTCTACATACCTCTGTGAGTCTGCCTTTTCTGACATTAATTTAATGAAATCAAAGTTCAGAACAAGACTGACAGATGAACATGTAAATGACTCCCTAAGAGTGAACCTAAGTGGCTACACTCCACCATACACCTCTCTTGTTGACTCCATGCAGTGCCAGTCATCTGACTCACTAAAAACACATCACACATGCAACTGGACAGGTGAATACTCTTGTGAAGTGAAACAGTGACATGTAACAAAATGACAAATGAATAAGTAATATCTGTGCATCTGTAATTGTATTGTTTTGTTTTTACAGCATTCATGTTTTAATTCAATAGTGTGAGATACACTAGAAAACGCATACAGACATACAAAATGTACTTGCAGGTAAACTAAATATTTGTTTGTGAATTTTAATGCAAAATATGAGTTGTGGACACCAACATTTTGTAAATATTCAGGCAAAACAAGCTTACTCAGTTTGTTTTTGTTGAAATAAGATATGAGAATAAACGTTAGAAAACATGAGTAGCTCTCGGCCATTTTCATTTTGTTAAAGTAGCTCTCAGGGGAAAAAGGTTGGAGACCTGTTTTAATAATATTAGTTGTCTCCCCACTGTATTGCTGTAGACTTGAAAGGGACCATTGTTTCAGATATCAAAATGCATTTTTTCATTTTATTGCAGAATGGATTTAAAGATAATTTTACATCACTAATGCTCATCCCTATTCAGACTGTTAATATCACAACTGTTTTTAGAGGTCACTAACTGTGAGATTAAGGTTAAACAAATAGTTATTGCGGAATTAGGAATTTCTGTGTTTTATTAATCTTAATTGATATTGTACTCTATTGAGGCAGGATTCAAAGTAACTTTTAAGAATGAGCTGATATTTTCATTTTGAAAGGATATTAATTTGTTCACTAACCTCCTTTTTATCTTTATACACTTAATTAAGAATTTACAGCTGTAATAAATGCATATGAAGTGTATACAAGAGTGTATGTGTACTGCTGTGATCTGTTAATCAGGATTGTTAAATATGCATTGCCAATATTTTTAGTGTGACAGGCCGCAATCATACTCTATGTAATAGTTCTAGATATGCTCAAAATGAATTCATAAAATATAGTCTCATTGAAACCACCTATGTCAAGTGGGTTTTTCCATAATGATTCTGAACAAACAGAAGTATTGTCCACCAGAGGATGCCAGAGGCCTACTGAGCCTGTTGCTTTTCTAACATTGTCAAAATACATTTCACCAGTAATTGTTCATACTATATTATCTTTGTTAAGAAGATTATGTATTTAAGAATTTGAGCAGCTGCTATATTAGGCCACAAGTTTAAATCATTATTAAGGTGCTTGTTTAACTGATTAGAAGATCCCCAGTTTCCAATGATTTTTGTCTTATTGAAAACAAAACCAGCAGTAAGAGCAAAGACCTCAGAAATTTAAAAGCAACCCTATGGACCTAATAATCTAGAATCCACAGCACTTGTTAAAACCCAATGTCTCAGTTATTAATCCTTTTCTGTTCTCTTATGTTTTTGTGTTTTTTAGTCTGGGAAAAATATACAAATGGATAGCAGAATAAAAAGTTAATGACATAAGAGTAACATACAGTATCTTTAGTACCTGTAAGATACATTATTTGTATCTTTCTGTTCTGCAGGAGAGCATTGAATAACAGTTCTGATTTCAAGCTCAAAAGAGAACTGATTTACCAGTAATACTGCACAAATCCATTATGGATACAATTCTATTATGTACTGAATGTTAATTAGAAAAAAAGAAAGATTTAGAATTAAGTATCAGTTAAACAGTATTAAATGCATTATTAATTGAGTTTACATTAGAAACAATTCTTCCTCCATGCTTTTTTGAATCGTTGTATTATAGAACTCAGATTATGAATCTGTGGCTTGACACATGTTCAGCCAACTCAGACTTTTGTGCAACTTTAGTATTAGAAAAGTAAACTATAAGCTGATAAAATTGTTTCGTTTTTTCCAGTAATACTTTCAGCACATTAATGTAAACTTTCTCTTCACAATATATCTGTTAGATCTGTTTCTTTTATTTTTTTGTATATAACAAAATATTACTTGACTTCCATGCTTAAAACTAAAACATTAATACCTGCGCTCCAGTAAATACAAACTATCGTCAATAATCTTTGCTAAACTGAACCTGACCATTTTTCTTCACCTTACACCTAATTTCTATTCCAGAAGAAATAATGATCAGTCTCAAAGACTCAGATAACATTTCTACAATTTGTAAAAATATTTTAAAGTCCCTTCTTTTCAAAGATCCCAGGGCACAATGGGGAAAGGATCTTTCACTTAACATTTCAGAAAAGGAGTAGCCATGCACAGAATACACTCTAGTTCCATATGTGCAAAGCCCTCAATTACAGTATTTAACTTAAAATCTTCCATCAAGTGTATTTATCTCAATTAAAACTGTCAAAAATGTTTCCACGGCAATATTCAACCTGTGAACATTGCAGTCTAGTTCCAGCCTCACTGGGCCACATGTTTTGAGCAGGCAACAAATTAAGGTCATTTTCAACAAAAATCTTTAACACTAGAATTACCAAAGCCTAGAAAAAAACTTGTAAATCCAGCCTACCTTAAATCCATTTGCACTTCTTCATCAGTGTCTTTTGTCTTGTAAATGTGCCGATCAAGACAAGCAGCAAGTAGCCTACTATTATATCCCCCACCGCCGCAGAACGGGCACAAAGTTCTCTCAGCTCATGACTTGATTATCTGGGAGAGAAGTGCTGGAGTTTTAAAACGGAAACAGATCGTTATTTGTAACACATACATTTCATGTGTGTTCCGTTTCTATAATAATCTCTGTAAACACATCGTTAAAACAGAAATGTTTTTCATATCTTAGTAATAAATGACAAAACGTAGACATAAACTATGTAATGTGTGAAGCCTGAAGTCCAAAGATCAAATAAACACTTTCACAAAAGGTTCAAGGATAATGTAACAACTTCTGTGGCACAGTGGTAAGAATTGCTGACTTGTAATCAAGAGTCCCCCGGTTCGATTCGGACTGCCTCGTATATTTACTGTTTTGAGTAATGAGCTGCTCTTATTGTTAATATTATACAATAAAAACATACATTTGGTTTCCATCTGTAACAGCCACTGTAAATTTATAGTACCATAGATCCCGGAATATAAGCCGATTTGGTATATAAGCCGACCCCCTTTTCTACCTACTAAATTACATGTATTTGCCGATGACCGGTATTTAAGCTGACCCCCTTCTCCAAGCAAAATTTTCTAAATTTCCTTAAAAGTGTCTCTTCAGGTATATTAATCATGTTTATTGGCGAGAATTTGAGACTGCCGGCATTTTTGATGGAAACCAGGAAGTGATTGCGGAGAAGTTTGGTAAAATGAAACCTTTGTGTTGAAACTATATACGCAAATACGGTACATCGGCGGGTGGATTTCCGGAGACTCGTTATAAATTTGATTTATAGAAGTAGACTAGATTAAGCTAGGAGCATGGTGGCGCGCATGGTCGCAGCGGCTCAGGGCTCTCCTTTTAGGTGCACATTTTTGTTGTTTTTGTACTTTTTTTTTTTTGCTTGTTTGTGCACGATCGGTTCGGCGAACATCCGCTACACCCGTCAGAACCTTATAGACATCGGTGTCCAGAGCCAGACATCTGTTTCGAGTGTTTTTCATCACACGAACAACATCCCAGACAACATAGCGAGACCAGCGGGCTCTCCGTGGATTGATGTCGGGTCTAGGAGACGACGCAGACGGAGGAGAGAAAGGAAGCAGAAGCAGGGCCGCAGATCCGGCGTTATGCTAAGGCTAAAGAAACAACCATACAAGCCCTATAGAGAACTTTTTTTTGTAACTTCTTTGCATCTTTTCGCAACCATTTGTTTATTTGTTTATTTACTTGTTGTGTTCTACATATATGTCTGCACTGAAGGAGCTGCTTTTAATCTCATTGTACATGTGTATAGTGACAATAAAAGGCATTCTACTCTATTCTATTGTAGAAACAACAATTTCATACTGTATTCACCATTTAATTTGACATCTTTGGGCTGCAGGAAGGGAGGAGGAGGAGGAGAATGAAACGGAAGGTGGTTATTGTTTAGAAGGAGCCTCCTTATGCAAATCATTTCTTTGTAAAATTGTCGAGATGGTGGATTTCGACATGCTGTACATATTAGCGAGATCGGTCACACAAACAGCACTCTCATATTTCCACACAATTTCCATCTTTGTTTCGATTGTGATCGTTTTCTTTACCTTCGTTACCTTCTCTTCCTTCCTTAGCAATTATGTGTCTTGCTTGCATGGTCTTAGTGACTTATATATATAGGTAAATTACTGCAATGACCAAAATTACATCCACAAACACATGTATCTGGGCTCCGACTGACACTTACTAATGCTCTCGATTGTTTGTTTACAATCGCGCAAGCGGATACACGTGACCGCATTCGGGTCGTAATGCAAGATTTTGGTCGTAAATCAAAACAATTTTATTTTATTTTAAACTTCCCGATAATTTATTATAAATTTTATTAATAAAATCAACAACTAAAACACTTTCTTGAATAAATTCTTTATTTAATTTAAAGTACCGGCATGCAAAGTTACTTCTTCATTTGAAAGATGGCGCTGTGGTTTCATCATTAATTACTTACGTATTATCGGCAAAACCGGCATTGCGCTAGAAATCTTGAATCTGAAACGATACTCGTTGCATAAGCCGACCCCCAAACTCCAAGCCAAAAATCTAGGACGAAATTTTCGGCTTATATTCCGGAATCTACAGTACTTGTAAAAGCGTTTTTTTTTTCACTTTTATTCTCTCACTCACGGTCACGATTCATACTAACGCCGCCCACCAGATCTGACGTTGTTAGTTTTTATTTGAAACTGGTAATAACTGTAGATGTGAGTAGTGTTTTGAGACAATCAAACTGGAAATTCTCTGATCTGGATGGATAAAAGCTGACAAACAAATGCTGGTGAATCTGCCTTCTTCCTATCTCATTGTCACTTGAATTTTTTTAATCAATTTTATTAAATGTTCCTGTTTACGCTGAATTAGTATGCGCCTTATGGTCCATGATGTCAAAGCCACACTGACAAAAAACAGAGGCATAGGTATATATAAAATTTGGAATTATTCATTATATGACCTGTATAGTACATTTCAGAAAACATTGTGGCACGGATGCAGCATTATTCATATTCATTCGCAAACCATCTTGCGGTTGTAATCAGTGACAGCGTGTTTTTTTTTTTTATCTTGCCACATGTTGCTGCATGGTGCTGTTTCTTTTGTACTCCAGGACATGCAGAAGAAAGTATAGTACAGAGAGGTCAGTTCCGTGCTATATGCAATCATCACATTCAACAGTTGCCACACACCTAAGGACCATCCATCCTACATTTACGACATGTGTACCTGTTGCAATGTACACAGTTCTCTCTATGCTGTCATTCCTATTACATTGAAGGGGCGCCTGACACAGACTGACTGAGTTTGTTTTCTTTTGGGAAGCTGCAGTCTTGGAACAGAAGCTTGTCGATGTTGCATCCTCTTTTTTTTTCCATCGCCTTTTTTTGTATGAAGTGACGACGAAGCACCTCTGCAAGGTGAACCATGAACACTCTTCTTTTCTCAGTGAACCCCGTACATGCCTTGCACAGTACATGTGTGTTGACCATCGACAGGTCAAGCTTGTTATAGCACACAGGCAACCGGCCACCTGCGTGCTCCTGCTTGTACTGAATTGGCTCACGCCTTCTGGTGCATGATGTCAAAGCAGCACCGGGTAAAAAAAGAAAGAGACAAATATATTGAAATCTAGGATCAATTAACAGTAAATAGCAAATAAAATAGTATTTCAGTAATGAGTTCTTGCAATATTATGAAAAACTCAAAATTCTGAACCAGTTCTCTCAAATGTAAGTTCATTATATACAGGGTAGAGTAGAAATGTTCCAGTTCAGCAAAATAAGTTTTTGTCCAAGTAGAATGATATAGAATATTACAACTGATTTGTCAAAGTCCATCTGGTATTACTCCAAATATTGTTATTAAAGCATTAAAGGCTCCAGTGCTAGTCGAGTGATATTGTATACAACTATTTTGCCTGAACTGGTCTTAAATGTAGGACATTTCTAAAACATGAGACCTAGCGATGCAGGCACTTGATGATATTGGTCACTATTTAGATCTTGCCCTCAGTGCATTTCAGACAAGATATACGTGACTGATAAAAAAAAAATGAATTAGAGCATGCTTGGTATGTCCAGTATGTCTTGAATGGTACAGGGCTCAAGGACCCAGTAGATAATGTATGCAAATAAAAGGCTGCTTAGGAAATCTGGCCCTTTAAAAGCAAAAGGACCCATGGATACCAACACCAGGAGCAGTTAGGCAGAGCTCTAGCCTTGTGTTCGTGTTGTAACTATGTACAAATAAATTCAAGACTTGGCCTTAAGTGACTACATGAGAGAATAAACATACATCAGAAGCTAGTAATTGGAGACAAGTGAAAAGGAATTCTGATTTCCTATGCCCACAGCCTTGGGCACAAATTTCAATTCCAGAACATCAGTAGTGATGATGGAGATGGACCAGTGGAAGTTAAGAGGTAGGTAAGACCTTTTATTCAAAAGAATAACAGAAATTTATTATTCAATACCAGTAACGGCACATTGCACGTTATGTGCAGTGAATACACTTGAGTTGAGCACTCATAGTTTTCATACTCTTTCTCTGTACATTTAGCATTTGTTTGCTCAGCATTCACTTGCTACTTCCTGAGCAGCTCTTCTTTTTTCCACCCTAGCAGCCCACTTCTTCTCTTCTTTCATCTGCATCTTTTTGCATTAAAACTGATTAAGTCAGTGTTTGTGTTGCAATTACTTAGTACGTTTTCCGCTGGCACTTAAGTCTTCAATCTGCCTCAAGAATGATTGAAGGTACAAAGAGGTAGGGGAAGTGATGGCGAAGGTGGTAGGGATGAGCACAAGCAGGAGCACGCAGGTGGCCGGTTGCCGAACACATGCGCTGCCTGGCTGCCCACTGCTGAGAGTTGATTCTACAATAAAATAAAATAAAAATGAAAAGAGGAATAACCTTGGAGGTCAGTCATCACCCCGAAAGCAGATAGTAGAGGTCACGTAGTATAAATGTACCAAATTTCAGGTCAATATGGTCAAACGGTTTGCAAGCTACAGGTGATTTAAAATCCTGGACAAACAAATGAACAGCCATGGTACCATATTATATAAGAAGATAGATATAAAGGGTCCAAAAAGTGCAAACAAAACTTTCATCAATACTTCAATAAATGCTCTTTAAAATCACACCATAAGTCAAACAGTATTCTTGGGGGAACAAACAAACAAACAAATAAATAAATACTTTTAAAATCCCACTTGCCCTGCATTTTGCTATTCCCTTCTCAGGACATCCTCATGAAACCACACATGCAGTCCACAACAACAACAACAACAACATTTATTTATATAGCACATATTCATACAAACAGTAGCTCAAAGTGCTTTACATAATAAAGAATAGAAAAATAAACACAATATGAAAACAAAATAAATCAGCATTAATTAACATCGAATAAGAGTAAGGTCCAATGGCCAGGGGGGACAGAAAAAACAAAATAAAAACTCCAGATGGCTGGAGAAAAAAAAATAAAATCTGTAGGGATTCCAGACCATGAGACCGCCCAGTCCCCACTACAACAACCCGGTCTTTCTTGCAGAGCTGAACTGCCAGTGCAGCCGGTAACCCACAGCTCCCCAGAGGACCTTGACGCCACCATTCACTCCCCTGTTCAGCAAACATAAACATTACCGTGCCCCGGAACCTCCACACAGCCAGTGGTGCTGCTCTCTTTAGAATGCTCAGCACAGCTGATGCTGCCTATCCGATACTTCCATCTCAGAGTGTTTATCACACCTAACAGTCAAATGAGCAAGTACTTTCTCTCTTTTTGAATCGTTTGTCTTATTTTTGTTTTTTCTCTTTAGCCTTAACCCACCCCTATTTAAATGATAATTACTACATTAAGCAAATGCATGCATTCATTTGCATATCTTGCACCGGCATGAATTAAACCGATGGATTGCATGGAAACTATTAAAATCATTAATAAATAAATGCAATAAAACAGCCCCCAGACTTATCTCACTGCAGGAATGTTGTAACGTGGTACTTTTATGTGGACAAGGGATTCAAGACCTACTGAGCTAGGCCATAAAAGCAGCCAAGTTTTGGTTTATGTTGTTATACTTGTGTGTGTGTCCTGTATTAAAACCGTTTCTCTGTAATACTTTATTCTTCTTGGCTTCACTCTGTGATGGAGGTCGGTTGTTAAAGCATCACTTAAAATTCAAAGAAAGAAAGTAAATAAATATATGATTCTTAATAAAGACTATATTTACATCAAAATGACTAACTTTGAATTAGTTGTTTTTGGGAGATTTTTGAAGGACTTATATACTTTACTTCAAAAAGTAATTCATGATACCAATTTAATCAACATTTTAGGAGAATTAAAAGTGACAAGTCAATATGTACAACAGAAAGTTAAACATTTAACTGAACAGACACATAAATGTTAAAAAACTACACTGTAATTTTAAGGAATATCATATAGTTGTTGAACACTGTAATTAATTGAAATGGTTAGAGATGTAATAATTCCGCACTACTGTTTATAATCACATAACATAACAAATAAGTAAATATGCATATAGAGTAACATTTGGGTGCCTTCAGAGACTTGGCTAGCTACTTTGAAAGTCGGAACATTTTAACTCTTCTAATCACTTAATCAAAGCGTTATCACAAAGTTATCATAATTTTGTTAATAATTACTTATTTTTTAACAGTGAATCATATTCAAAAATATACTATGTACTAGTATTGTACATAAAATCTGTTTTTAATAACATTTTACAATACCATGTGGCTGAAATTGCTTTCATTGACAGCAGATTCCAACTCAAGTGATGAAATGATTTGTGTGCTATTGTTTGTTGTTGTCGGATGTGGTGTGTCTTAGGTAAATAAAATTCCAACTTCTTAAACATACATTTTTTCCAAAGGAGTACCCAATGGAAATTTAAGGTCAGTGCTGAAGTCTCACACTATAAATTTTTGCTGTATTAGATCATGATAGTGAATCATTGTGGTGCTTTACTAATAAATTTCAGTGTTAGAGAGAATATTGAATAATTGTAATGTTTAAGTAATGCAGCTGTTAGTCTGTTTTCAGAGTAATGGAAATACTGAGTACAAGTTTAGTCACTGTGGCATAAAGTGCCACCAACCAATCCTTTGTACATTTCTACATAAGTTAAATTTCTTTTACTTTTTTACTTTTGCAGACATGAACATCATATCACTAACCACCTCTTTTTCAAGGAGCAGGAAAAGTGAGCTGCTGTGTCTGTGTAACCGCAGAGACAAGTGCAGGATGGGGCGGAGCTAGAAGCAGACTGTTACAGATAATGAGACCTTCTGCTGCATTCTGGGATAGTAAGAGATTGTACTTACCTTGTACTGTGATGAATCACTAAACAATATCATTACTACCATTATGAATGAACAACCTGTATAATTATTAGCAAATTAAATAAACTGCAATTCTCTTACAAAAAAAGATTTTTGGAAAATGGATGTTTTTTTAAACAATATCTCAGAATATTGGTAAGGGAAGCTAATGTAAAAAAAAATTCACAGTGCATCACTTTTTCCACATTTTGTTATGTTACAGCCTTATTCCAAAATGGATTAAATTAATTTTTTTCCTCAGAATTCTACACACAACACCCCATAATGACAACATGAAAAAAGTTTACTTGAGGTTTTTGCAAATTTATTAAAAATAAAAAAATTGAGAAAGCACATGTACATAAGTATTCACAGCCTTTGCCATGAAGCTCAAAATTGAGCTCAGGTGCATCCTGTTTCCCCTGATCATCCTTGAGTTGTTTCTGCAGCTTAATTGGAGTCCACCTGTGGTAAATTCAGTTGATTGGACATGATTTGGAAAGGCACACACCTGTCTATATAAGGTCCCACAGTTGACAGTTCATGTCAGAGCACAAACCAAGCATGAAGTCAAAGGAATTCTCTACAGACCTACGAGACAGGATTTTCTCGAGGCACAAATCTGGGGATGGTTGCAGAAAAATTTCTGCTGCTTTGAAGGTCCCAATGAGCACAGTGGCCTCCATCATCTGTAAGTGGAAGAAGATTGAAACCACCAGGACTCTTCCTAGAGCTGGCCGGCCATCTAAACTGAGCGATCGGGGGAGAAGGGCCTTAGTCAGGGAGGTGACCAAGAAACCGATGGTCACTCTGTCAGAGCTCCAGAGGTCCTCTGTGAAGAGAGGAGAACCTTCCAGAAGGACAACCATCTCTGCAGTAATCCACCAATCAGGCCTGTATGGTAGAGTGGCCAGACGGAAGCCACTCCTTAGTAAAAGGCACATGGCAGCCCACCTGGAGTTTGCCAAAAGGCACCTGAAGGACTTTCAGACCATGAGAAACAAAATTCTCTGGTCTGATGAGACAAAGATTGAACTCTTTGGTGTGAATGCCAGATGTCACGTTTGGAGGAAACCAGGCACCGCTCATCACCAGTCCAATACCATCCCTACAGTGAAGCATGGTGATGGCAGCATCATGCTGTGGGGATGTTTTTCAGCAGCAGGAACTGGGAGACTAGTCAGGATAAAAGGAAAGATGACTGCAGCAATGTACAGAGACATCCTGGATGAAAACCTGCTCCAGAGCGCTCTTGACTTCAGACCTCGGCGACGGTTCAATCTTCAGCAGGACAACGACCCAAAGCACACAGCCAAGATGTCAAAGGAGTGGCTTCAGGACAACTCTGTGAATGTCCTTGAGTGGCCCAGCCAGAGCCCAGACTTGAATCCGATTGAAAATCTCTGGAGAGGTCTTAAAATGGCTGTGCACCGACGCTTCCCATCCAACCTGATGGAGTTTGAGAGGTGCTGCAAAGAGGAATGGGCAAAACTGGCCAAGGATAGGTGTGCCAAGCTTGTGGCATCATATTCAAAAAGACTTGAGGCTGTAAGTGCTGCCAAAGGTGCATCGACAAAGTATTGAGCAAAGGCTGTGAATACTTATGTACATGTGTTTTCTCAGTTTTTTTATTTTTAATAAATTTGCAAAAACCTTTTTTCACATTGTCATTATGGGGTGTTGTGTGTAGAATTCTGATGAAAAAAATTAATTTAATCCATTTTGGAATAAGGCTGTAACATAACAAAATGTGGAAAAAGTGATGCACTGTGAATTCTTTCCGGATGCACTGTATGTCTTTGTTTGCGATTTGTATCAATATCATTAGCATTAGGCACACAGAACACCAATTAGCCATACCGAAGTGAGAAAAACCGAGTGAAAGTAAGAGCAAAACAAACTTTTAAAGTAAATGACTTTCACATGAACTTGTTGTAAAAATATACTAAAGCAAACTTACAGTATATTTTCATACTCTGATTATTTGTTAATCTCTGATGCTTAGCAAATGCTTAGTGACGTCTTACTCAAGGATGCATGTCATTTGATTTTCTAAGTTCTGAAGCCAAACAATTATAAAGCTGTTGGCTTTTTTCTAGAGGAATGAGAAGTTATGCTTTATTATGTTGACTTTATGTTTTGCCCTGTTTCTTGTTATCTGTATATCTGAAATCTGGCCATAGTAAGCCCCTGTTTAAGGAAGTCTCCCTTTGAGGGAAGAAAGAGTCTTGTAATTAAAGGCTTGGTCATTAAACTGGGGAATGTGCTGCTGTCAATCTACAGCTTGTGCTTCATTCTCTCTCCTTGTATTTATGTGGTGGGAACACATTTTAGACAACCAATCCTGTCATTTGTTTATGCTTTCACCTTCGCCTTCAAAAGACATATGCTCTACTATCATTACCCCCTAAGGCATTTTCCTTAAATAATCCTTATATATAATCTAAATTTTTATAATCTGTTGATTAAAAACAAAAGTTAATACAAAGCATTAAATATTGCAGTTCACTTTGAAAGGGGTGTCATTTACTGTATTTTTTCTTTTTCTATTGTTTAAAATCAAACTGATAGATATCATCTATTATCCACAGTTTCTATTAGTTCTTGTTATTGTAGGCCACATTCATCAATGCAATTTTTGAAGCATCTCGTGTTAACAAAACTCCACCAGATATGTCTCAGTCTATCGATTGAAAACACTCCTAGATCTCTCCTCTGCCTCTTGCAACACAGTCAACCATCAAACTCTCCTTGCCACCCTCACTGAACTTGGCAACACTGGGACTGCCCTTGAGTGGTCTGAGTCCTACCTCTCGAGCAGATTCTGTTCTCTCAATAATGCCTAGTGAGGAGATGTATGTCATTCAGTCCCATGATTTCTGTTATCTGTGCTATGCTGATGAAATGCAGCTGGACCAGTTGTTCTCTCCAGAAAACTCAAGCACTCAAACCACATGTTGCTCTTTGGCTGTTTACATGTGGACCTGAAGCAGATTCTTGTAGTAATGTGGTGATAATATTGTGAAGCCTACACCAGCACTTGAAAAAACCTGAAGCAGCTTCCACAAACGTCACATATTGATTATTAGTGGTTTGGGATGTCCATCTTGGTCACTTAACTCAAGTGGATAATATCGGTCCAATCAGTAAAACTGAATTAAAAACATTGAAATAAATTATGTCAAAAATTAGCCAAACCAGAGTTCTCAAAATGGCAAACAAGAGAAAAATAAATAACAAACATCAAGAATTTAGAGATGAATAGATAGGCATATACGTTCAGAGCTATTTCGTCAGGTTTCCCCATGTGATTAATATGCCAGGAGAACCTTTCAAATTTTAAAAATTCAGCATTGAAAGACATTTCATTTTAAAACATTCATCATTCATTGAAAAGTATCCCGCTGGAGATGCTAGGAAATCAGAAATCACTAAACTGAAGGGTAAGGTAATGTTATCAAACTCGGTAAAATCTTTGGATAGCATAGTTTCTGCCAGTTTTGTGGTGTCTTGGGAGATTATAAAACATGGAAAGCCCCTCACCAATACTGAATAAATTAAGGAGTGTTTTATAATTAATAAAATGAAGGACAGTCAGAGAGAAGAATGTGAAAATGGCCAATAATATCAGTAGCATAAGCAAAAAGAAAAGAAATGCAGGAACTAACAAAGCAGAATGAATTTGGATGTGATGTGTGAGCCTCTTTACCTGATAGTAATGGTAACCTGAGGAGATTTGTTTTTGGGACAACATATTTTTGTAAACAGATTTTTTCAAGCATGAACTATACTAAAAATAAACTCTGAAGCTGTCTGAACAATGAAAGTTTGCAGTCTTGCTTGACAATCAAAGTGTCTTAGTACAGACCAGACATCAAGAAGCTATCCAAAGATGTACAGACACAAAAATCACATTGAGCTATGATCAAGCAGGCATATTAAATTTATTTTATTGCCACATATAATATATCGGCAGAGCATTAACATGATACATTTTTTTTCAGATAAATACACAGTTCTATAAATGACAAAATTGCATTTGCAGCACAAACTTGATTAAAGACAGAACATTTTCTTATAGAGTTGATGGAAGACCAAATAATTTTATTTTTTTATTTTTTTTGGGAGTGTATAAAAAATTTTAAAAAATGCTATTTAAATATTTACAGTAGATTAGTATTTCGAAAGTTGACTAAATATAGCAAATAATTTTGATGTAAAGTTCATCAAAGATGGCAAAGTTATTCTAAAGTCAATGAAAAACTGAAACTAATGTGTTTATTTACAGTTTGTTTTTGGTGTTATATAAAAAATTCCTAAACTGCTAAACTGTTTGGAATAATTTTTGTTTCCAGTAAATTATGTAGCCATAAGAGCTTTCCGTTTCTTAATAACATTCCAAAAGTGCCTATTCTTCTTATTTGGTTTGCTGGCTCCTGAGTTACAATCTCTGCATGTCTCACTGATATTGCAACCTGGTTGAAGGAGCACCTTCTCTAGTTTAACCTGGCATAGACAGACCTTCTTGTTATCCCTGCTTGTCCCTCTATTCATCCCCCCATCTTTGCTCAGCTCGTCTCATTATTGTTAACTGTCCTTCACTGACCATGTTGCAATGGTCTCATGGTTTTGCAGGTTCACACTATACATCATCAACAAGATCAGACTTTATCTGACAGTACAACACAACTCTTGCAGTGTATGAAGTACTGCAGTTCTCTGCTGGTAGGAGTACTGCCATGTATCACCAAGCCATTGTAGATGATTCAAAATGCAGCAGCATGTCTGGTGTATAACCAGCCATGGCAGCCTCATTTCACTCCTTTTTTCAGATCACTATATTTCTCCCTGTAGCAACATGTATTATGTTCATATATTTGATGCTTGTCTAAAGAGTAGTCAGTGGATCAGCATCTATATACTGTATAGCATAAAGACACTTGTGAGGTCCAAGACTTCTTTTCACCCACTCAGGTCTGCTGATGAATGGCGTCTGGTGATGCCACCTCTGCATAACATCAAATCTAAATCCAGCGTCTTTCATGTTTATGGTAACTCCTACCTGGTGAAACAAGCTGCCCACCTCCACAGCCTCTTCTTGTAAACAGGACACTGGAGTGTTGGGAGGTACAAGGTTTTGGCAGGACAATGGGTACCCTTGATGAGGGTATAACAATCATCTAGAGTGTTATCACCCCTTATGGGGTACAAAAAATGGGGATATTTATGATTTAATACTAAAATACCATAGGTGACAATTTTCTTTGATGCTGTCAAATTTAAAAAAGTTAAAAAAAATATACTCATACCAAATCGACATAAACATTTTTGAATTGCTGATTAGTGTAAAAAGCAAAATATTACATTAAGTCATGTTGAATTCAATTGGTCAATTTTTGATTATTTTTTTAGATCTAGGATTTTGTTTTTCAGTGTTTTTTATTGAAGGGTGGCAAGACTGAATTCCTTTAGGTTGTTGGATTGGGGTCTAGAGCCACTCAGCTATTCTCAATGCAGTCTTTAGGGTAGCCATACTTGTTTTTTGTGTACAGTGTGCAAAGCTGTTATAAAAACACTGTATATGGTGTAGATTTTGAGAATAATCTGTATTAATTTACATTCAACTGTTTTTATTTCTTAATGGATTGCAATTTTAATATATTTTTTACATGCTTCATGCTGAGAGTAATTTTCTTCGCTTGTCTATTGTCTAATTGTATAAATAATTGCCACTGTAAATTGCACATACATTATGAGAGGTTTAGAAGTTAATCTGAAAAGATGCCATGAAAAGAAAATAATTCAGATGATTAAGTTCCACAGAATCATCAAATGAAAATTGAACAGAATAGATAATGAAAAAGACCAGTAAACAACCGTGAATTTATGACTTGACCTATGGGATATCTGAATCTGCAAAAACATTAAATGAATTTATACAGTTTCTACGAATATGTCTTCATTAAGATAAAAAAAACACTATTAATTTGCATCCTATGACATTGAGCAGTATATTAAACATTGAGGAGTGTATTAATCCCTGCTGTTCCTAAACATTTTTAATTATGTGTACTAAGTTGTAAAGACACTGTCTGCTTCATACGTCTTTTAGAAACTTATTTGAATCAAAATGTACAGTAGGCTAAATTGTGTTTTCAGACTGCAACAGGTTTTAAAACTGTGGAGTCCTCCATGCTAGTACTGAATTATCCGCTTACATTTGTGGTTTATTTTATTATATTAGTCCAATAAAAACATAAAGATTTCTGAGTCACAGCTATACTAAAACACACACAACAATCAGATATAGAAGACCTTTAAATCTCATTTTCTCTACCCACTTGATGACAGGTTGTATTTCCAAGAGTGGACACATAAGTTACCCTGCAGCTGTGGTACATACCAATGAGACATACCAAACCTAACCCTAACCCTACCCCTAACCCTGTGTCACTGCGGCAGAACTGAAATAATAATAATGGAAAAGGAAAGGAACCACTACACAGTGTAGCTGCCAAGTTTTCTGGTAAAATGCTTGCAGCACTTTTAGAGTGAAGGTATTAAATACCTCTTTACATTAAAGAAACAAAGACTCCATACTCTGTTTTGAATCACTGTTTTCTGAAACTGAATTCTTCTCTAAGCATTTCTTTTTCTATTTTAAGCCACTTTGCCACTCGGATTTTATTTAATTTTTTTTTTTTGCTGCCTTTGTATTATGTGCCCACTATGCAAAAGATTTTAATACCCATTAAAATCCAGTTTAACTATGCTAAAATGAGATTTCTTTTTTACACCCGACCCACAGAAGTAAGAAAAACACACTTGCAAATGCAGAGAAACAAATCATCCTAAATTTCCAAGGTTCATCGAAATCTCCTGCACACAGCACTTGGTTTTTTCTGAAATTAACAATGTACTTCTTTCCCCGGAGCTTTGGCTCATGCTGTATTGTCTATTTTATGGTGTTAAATCTAATTCAGCTGCAGCAATGCTCGAGGGGGCCTCCACGCTAATGGAAATAAATTAAACAGCAGAATGAATGTCATATAGTATGAAACAATCCAATCCACAGTTGGAGAAGAGGGATGACAAAGCAGTGGCTAATTATATTGTCTAATTACATTCACTGTTATGAAATAGATCTTCTTTATTAAAGTTTTTATTTACCCTGAGACCCAAACCAGTCCACACAAATAATGTATATCAAATAGCACATTGACTGGCCTACTGTGAACTCCTTTCTTTGCCTGCCTTGCACTTTGATGTCCATCTAATGGTATATACACACAACACCATGAGGAATTATTGTTGCATTTCATTTTCATTGCAGATGGTTAGTTTGAATTGTCAGCTGTTCCAAAGTAAAACCATGCTATTTTCCCATTTCTTTAGAAATATCACTGACCCTAGCAACTGTTTTTATATGCATGTATTAATTTAATGCACTTTCTTATTAGCGGGACAAAATATATTTGTTCACTAAGTCAAGCTGTCAAGCTTGTTGCTCTAAGAGTGGACTGAAAAGAGTAATGATGATCAATGTATACAGGAAAATGAAAAGCACTCTTCAGAAAGTCGTATTTAAATAACACATTGAGCAAGATTACAGGAATGAATGCTATCAATCAAAAATTATAAGTGTACAAGTGCTTACCCAATAGTGGATTAACAATAGCAGCTTCTGACTTTCAATGGACCTTTTAAGAAAATAGGAGTGTTTAAGGCAAGAAAATCTTATTGCTTGCAATAAATTCTTATTCTCACGTCTGCTCTTTTACATCATTTACTGTAACTTGCCTGATGCTTTACACAGCACTGGCAGCTTTCTGTTGGTGAGAAAGCCAGTGGGTAGGAAGAGTTAACATCATCTTCATAGTACATACAAATATTTTATTTTGTCAAACCTTTGGTCCTGCCAGTGTCATCAACAATTCGATCGGACCAAAAAAATGTATTATTATAAATTATTATTACTGAATCTCTTTATTACAGTATAGGATCAAGAGCCTTTCCTGACTGCATCAGGTGTAAGGCAGGAGCCAACAATATAGGCTACATTTTTTTAAATTGAGCTTATCAGTCAGCTTACCCTGAAGAATGGGAAAAGAGCATAAGAAATGTTTTGTCATTTTCATCATTTTCAAACACTTTTGAAAAAAGTCTATTTCATATTTGAACAACCTGAATATACTACCACGATATTACAATCCTTATTGGTACTTATGACCATATCAGTCCAAACAAATTCCATTTGTGCCCCATATTCGTTTTGAAGATCTTAATATAAAGTTACAGCAGTCCTCTGGTTTTCTAATTCCCTTTATAATGTTTAATGCTACAATCATATCTCTTCTTAATAATTTTTAACTTAAATTGAAAACATTCAACCTCCTCACTCCTGCCTTATACAGTAGTTCATACTCTGCCCTCCTGGAATCAGTCTAGTATCTTGTCTGAATCCATATGGACTTTGGAAGAAAGCGGTCAGGAGCCAGATTTCTGGAGCGCTGAGCAAGCAGTTTACGTATATAGCTCCTACATGTTTAATGTCTGAATAATCTTTATTGACTAAGGTCTGTCTTTAACACAGTTATACCTTTCAGGCTTTTTAACTATTGTGGATTAAACATGAGAGAATCAATAGATTTATACACTGTTTATTAAGCATAAGGCACCAGCTGTTCTCTAGAGAGATGCCCATGAAAACTTCTCACAGAATATTAAATAACAACAGTAGAATACAGCAAAAGATACTGTATCTGCAAGGCTGTATACATGATAAGAAGGCTAAGATAATATACATATAAGATATAATGTACTTATATAAACATTAGCAATATATATATAAATATAATTATATCTATATAAATGAAATATAAATAATATACATGCATAGATATATATAATATAAGTAAATAAGATACAGGTAAAAAATATTACTGTCTGATAAGCAAGTACAGACTAACCTTACAGAAGGAAAAAAGCAGAAACACTTAACTCTAAAAATGAAACCTATACCATATTGCATCTCTTTCTATTTGCAGTTACATACAGATATTTTAAATGCGTATTATACAACACAAATAAAATAATACATTATTCGAAATTATAAACTGACACCAGTATGTCCATCTTTATGTTAATGGTTATTAAATTTTATTTCTCACAGAAAACATATGGTGATGTTGAAACACGACATCTTGAAGCCCATACTATGAGTCTGGGTCCCCTACAGGGTTGTGTCCTATTGCCATTCCTTTATTTGTTTGTACATAAATAGCTGCATCTACCAATAAAATTCTGGGGAACTGCACAAGTTTGTTTATGACGCCTCTCATCAAAAACTATAAGTATCTGTTGAAAAAAAAAAACTGGTCAGACGTGTTAGTAATTTGGAATTAATTGTTCAGAAAACAAAGAAACTAATGGTAGTGTTTAAGTCAGGCAAAAAAATTACAATAACCTTTATTCATCAATGGCCAGGTCTCAGAGGTAAGAAAGAATTTCTAGCTTCTGAACACCACCGTTATCCAGCAAGCTAAAACGGGAGCTCAACATATCCTTTTATGATTCTTTTTGAGACATTTAAAGAAGTCATAGGAAGCAATGACAACTTTCTGTGCTTGAAAGATTTTTGACTGTCTCCATCACAGTTTTATATAGCAGCTTTACTCCTGAGGACAAGAAATAGTTAGAGAAAGTGCTAAGAAAAGCTTCTAAAATAATTGGTTACTCCTCTGCAAGCCTCAGGTATATAATAGAATGCTGAAAGGCATAATGCACAAGATATTATACACACATGCAGACCTGATAATGTATTAAAATACAAAAATAAATAGTCAAATAAATTGATGCTGACACATATCCAAGATTGTACCAGCTGGAAAGGCTGTATACACAGTATGTTACCATTTCGGAAGAAAATATTTGTATATGATTTGAGTATGCATTTGCTGTCAAACCAGTGTGTTTGTATTTGATCCAGTATGTACTGTACTCCAGCACTGCATATAAAAAATACGATCTGGGTATGCGTGGCATAGGAATAAAATATGGTTTAAGTACGCATGTGCTGCCGGCTCTGCTTCACATTTTGAATCATGTACATTCACAATGGTTTTACAATAGATGCATACTTAAATCGGATGATTTCATGGCATACTGACAGCTTTGCTGCTATATTAAACACTTGACATATTTTTGTGATTAGCATCATTTGTTATAAGCACATAACTGTTGATGAAACAATTGTAAAGACAAACATCAAAATATGCAGCCTTAAG
The DNA here is from genome assembly GCA_026402145.1 of Polypterus bichir lapradei. Classification (NCBI taxonomy): domain Eukaryota; kingdom Metazoa; phylum Chordata; class Cladistia; order Polypteriformes; family Polypteridae; genus Polypterus; species Polypterus bichir. The sequence goes on along the minus strand of JANRMT010028174.1, from coordinate 100,935,169 downwards.
TTACAGCAAGGCAAGGCGGATACCAACTGCTGATTGGTGGTACACTTGTGTCAAATGTCAAAACTCCACCCATTATGCTAGCTGGAAGCAGATAAGTGAACAGAAAATGTATACTTACGTCAAGAATGTATCCGCAAAATAAATGTATTACTTCAGTTCAGTTTTGTTGGCACAAGTATGCCTTAGAAATGTGAAAATCACATTTTTTCTAAAATTGAAACCTTTATTATTTCAAAGTGAACATATGTGCTAAGTTTTAAGGCTCTGTTTTGATATTTAGACTGGTGCACCTTGAAGCCCATTTTAAATTACAAGAACAGACATAATATTTAAAACAATGTTTTAAAATACTTCACTTTAGTACACAGTTTCACTGGGAAAATTAGTATATACCATGACTAGCTGTACCCCGTAATAATGAAACAGGACAAACTTTAAAAGTCAATAGATGTTGGCACTGTATCTGACTGTGTTCAGCACTGACGGAAGAGCGTTCCCGGCTGATATCTCTCTCAAAAACATCAAATGTTACTCCTTAATAATCTGTAGATGATAATGTCTGTTGAACAAACAAGTTTCGCTAGCTAAGTGGAGGCAACACGTGGCGAGACGTAGACAAACTCGAACAGAGGCTGGCAAGTGAATAAGGAAGGCCCCGCAACCCTGCTCTCCGCCCGCAGCCACTCTCTTGGATTTGCATAAATACATCGGTACCGCAAGAAAACTATGGTACTTAGCACAATGAGAGAAGTCGCAAAATCAACTGGAAAGTTCAAGCAAAGTATAGAAAACAACCAGATCTAAATCTGTAAAGTAATTCTCTCGTGAAAAGCAGACAGACGTACCGACAGAACACGCTTGGACCACGAAATCTTTAAAACTGTTTCTTAGCGAGCACCTATAGGCCAAGGGTAACCTACATTCCAGATTTCAATTCCCAAGTCCTCATGGTTTGGGAGATTTCGTGATGAGTGAGTCAGTGGTATTTGGCTTTTATATATATATCGATTGTAAAGGAACAACTTTGGTTTGAAAAATATAAGAACTCATTCAAATTGATTGTGTGGACAGTGTAAAGAAAAGTTTATGGTTGTCCTTGTGTTTGTGTTGATTTTCACTAATTCCATGCAACTTTGAGCTGTCATAGCAGTAAAAAGTGGAATTCAATTTGTTCCCAATATATTCTGCTAAAGGTATAGAATATGTAGGAATTATAAAGAAGGCTATCGTTAAAAGCTGCCCTGCAATGATCTTAAATGAAATGGCTTAGTATTAAGAGTTTTTTAAGATTTTTGTTGAACAATAAAAACAGTTACGGAACACATTGTGTTATGCACCCATTTTTATACTGCTTGGCCTGGAGAGGGCCACTAACACTTTAAGGCATTCAATAGTTTTGTTTTTTAAAGTTGAAAATAGTATGTGATCAAATGAAAAAAAAAACTATTTTGTAAAATAAAGTAACATGAAAGTTTTAAATACTATAATCATTATTCTTTTTAACTAAGTATATCATACTTTTAATAACTGTTGATTATGGTTTTTATCTTAAGAAAATGTTTGTTCTGTGGGTGGCAGATTGATGATATCTGCATGAATCTTAATGCCCCAAATATTACAGAATTAGCAGGCAGCCCAGTTTGGCCTTTCCATCACTGCTCCCCCGCCACACCATGAGGAAGCTCAGCTGTCTTTTTTGCTCATCAGGGTGCCATACTTATTTCCTACATCACAGTGGGCATCCCACAGAACCAAACCACCTCATCATTTACTGAAGACCAGGAAGCAATGTGAAGACATTTTGATTATTATACCTGCGGTGTCACTGGACACCCACTGAAATATGGACTTTGAAGAAAATAAGAAATATTCTTTTCATTAATGAAGGTGAAAATAGTTTTAAGAAAAATATACTTTTTTATTAGTATGAAAGAAAACTCATTATCAATATCTGTGCATAATTTTATAAAAGTGACCACAAAGTTTGTTACAGTGAAAAACTTTCAAAGGCCTATAATGAAAATTTTTAAAGAATTTTATTATGTCCTCAGTGTAATATCTATCTGTCCATCTGTTTATTTAGTCAGTTTTGACTGACTCACATAAAGTGTGCAATTATTCAACTCCCTTTTCTAGTCTTAAATTAGAATGGTACTTCTAATAAAAGAGAAAATTACAGTAGATATAAACATATAATACTAGCCATGGACAGGGTTGGCTCTTACCTTACACTTCTGAAGTTTTTTAAACGGAATGAGCATGTTTTGAATGTGAGAGGATGAGTGGCATCACATATTGGAATAAATAAATCAAATGAAAAAGTAAATTCACAGAGAGATAGATACAAATTTTATTATAACTTCTGTTCTTTTATGGGCCAATTCATATTAGCAAACTTACACATTCCGCCAACTTAAGCTTGTTTCCAACTTTTAGTCCAACCAAGGTTCCAACCCACCATTTTTCAATACAGATATAATATATCTATACTGAATATATTCAATATAGATTACCCTCAAATTTCCATATACATTTTATGAAAGCAAGCCCTAACAGGCACTTTCACATAATGCAGTGTCACAGGTTGGGGTGTAGTACGTATGTGAAAATAGCTTTTAGTTATAGAAGCATAAAAGTCCCCATTTGCTTGACAGGCTGTCTATTTCATGACTCAAATAAAGGAGCGGTGCAAAAGTGTCATGTTGAAAGAAGGCTTTCTGAGTCTTACAAAACGGACTGCTGTCACTAGCCATCCATCAGGTGGCCATAAAGGTTTCAGTACATTTTGTAGATAGTTAAGCAGTCCAACGAAGGATTGGGAGCCTTACTCTTAAAATAGACTCCTTGATAAATTTAAGGCACAATATACCAGGCAGCTTCTATAAAGGAACTCTTCACTAGTGGGCACACTTTAGACTTTGCACCTGACCTTAAAACTAATCACATTCAAAGGTTCATAAGACCAGCCCTTTCCAGTGATCTAGAACCTTATTTGTAGAAGCAAGGAGACGTTTATCTAAAAATAGACAAGACAGAGTAGAAAAGCAGTAGAAACATATTAATCAAATAATATATGCAATGACAGTTATACTGGTCATGCATTTTGTTAACCTAGCATTGTCTAACATCAGGCAAGCAAATTTAAACTTCTAACCAAACCATTAATATACTGTTAGTGGGATGTGTTAACAGGGCTCATAAAAATATTCACTCCCCTTATAAATTTTAACATTTTATTGTTATACATCATTGAATTACAGTGGATTTAATTAAGCTTTATAACAGAAAAGAGTCTTTAATGTCAAATTTAAAATAGACTTCTGCAAAGTGAGCTAAATTAAAACAAATATAAAACACATAATAATTAAATGCATATGTATACATCATCCTTGATATGACATGCCTAAATTATCACTGGTGTAGTTCAATCAAGATCATCTGACTGTAGCCATAATGTTTCAGTTGATTGCAATATAAATAAACCTTATCTGGAAGGTCCAACTTGTGGTGCGTTGCATCATGGCCTAACCTACACAACTGGAAACAACAAAAATATTCTAGGCAGCTCAGTGATAAAAAAAACACAAGTCAGGGCATGGACACGGGAAAATATTCAAGACCAACAGAATAAATGCCACTTTTGACATAAGCCCAACACTGGACATTATAATAAGCACAATTTTCCTATCATGAAACACAGTGGTGACTGCATCATGCTGCGGGGATGCTTCTCTGCTGCAGACCCTGGAAAACTTGTGAGGGTAGAGGGTAAAATGAATGCAGCGAAATAGAGGTAAATACTGAAGTCTGTAAGAAACCTGCATCTTGGGAGAAGTTTTGTTATCCAGCAAGACAAAGACCCCAGACTTAAAGCTAAAACTGCAAAGGAATAGCCTAACAACAACATTGTTAATGTCCTGTATTACGATGTCCATTTTAGGACATCCTCTTCCTTCCAACAAAACTCCATCCTTCCATCCTTCCTACTAACAAAATATTCCTCCTCCCTGAGAGGAAAACCCCATCACAGTACGAATCCATTTGAGAACTTGCGGATAGACTTGGAAAAGGCTGTTCACGTACAGTCTCCATGCAACTGAACAGAGCTTGAGCAGTATTGCAAAAAAGAATGGGGAAAAAGATATGTAAAGCTGATAGAGAAAGACCTGTCCACACCGATTCAAGACTAGAATTGTTGGCAAAGGTGCATTTACTAAATACTGACTTGAAGGGGAGGAAATACCTATGCAATCAATTATTTTGTGTTTTATATTTGTAATTAATTTAGATCATTTCACAGTTATCTCTTTGAAATTTGACATTAACTCTTTCAGGGCGGATGTCAACTTTTGTCGACAAAAGCAGGGGTTGAGGGCAGTAATCAGCTGTAAATGTCGATAAAACTTATGTTACGTTATAGGTAGACCCTCTTTGCTATGAGGACTTTTAATTCTCATTGACTTGACGTTGAATCCCTGCATGTGTGTGAGTAGCACAGAGTAAAAAATGCATAGAACGGCATCGACGTTGGGCGAGAGTGAAACAAAGGCACAAAGCAAAATACTCTGTGTGCATTATTTATTTTATTATTTTTGTGTATTATTACTGAATCAGACTCTGACTTATCGAACTCTGATTTGGATGCAAGCGATCTGGAAACTGAAAACAAAACACAGGTAACTGGTTTTTTTTTTCCCCAGAAACTGGCCTTCAGCTTATAAGTGATGAGACAAACAGTACGTAATAAGTCTGTGAATTTACACACTGTAGAGGCTCATGGAACATAGAACAGGTGACGTTTGTTATAAATAAGTATTTTATATTGATTTGTGTGTGAAACCATTGCTTTGTGTGCGTTTTAGAAAACGGTTTTGATTCAGCCCTTGGAGAAAAGGAAAAAAAATTAGCCCTAAAAGAGTTAAACTTCCTTTTTCTGTTGATCAACGGCAAAAAAAAAACTACATCCACTGTGATTCAACGTTGTGTACTAAGAAAATGTGAAAACTTTCAAGTGTATAGGCATTCCATATGCATTTTTTGGGACTTCCCCCAACGGGAAAACACAACGAAGAGCATCCTGAAGCACGATTGCTGTGGGGGCAACCACGGGCTCCCAACGCAGAAGCAGCTCGCAGTTAAATCAGATCCAAGTCAATTTCAGTTGTGGTATAAGTGCCTGTTGTCGATGGGTGATGCAAGCAACATTATAAATGCAGGGAACAGTGTTACTTGGCCACTAACCTGGCCACGACCCTGCCTGATTGCTGTGTCTGTGTTTAGGAGAATGGTAGATCCCGCTTCAATAAATAACCATGCTGTTCATGTCTCAAGTGGAATAAAGTTGGTTTTGCTAAAGTACTTAAACTCAGCCTCATGTTTTGTGGTGCAAGACAGGGACTCACACATCACAATATATACAGTTGTGCTTGAAAGTTTGTGAACCCTTTAGAATTTTCTATATTTCTGGATAAATATCACCTAAAATATCATCAGATTTTCACTCAAGTCCTTAAAGTAGATAAAGAGAAACCAGTTAAACAAATGAGACAAAAATATTATACTTGGTCATTTATTTATTGAGGAAAATTATCGAATATTACATATTAGTGAGTGGCAAAAGTATGTCAACCTCTAGGATTAGCAGTTAGTTTGAAGGTGAAATTAGAGTCAGGTGTTTTCAGTCAATGGGATGACAATCAGGTGTGAGTGAGCACCCTGTGTTATTTAAAGAACAGGGATCTATCAAAGTCTGCTCTTCACATCACATGTTTGTGGAAGTGTATCATGGCATGAACAAAGGAGATTTCTGAGGGCCTCAGAAAAAGAGTTGTTTATGCTCATCAGGCTGGAAAAGGTTACAAAACCATCTCTAAAGAGTTTGGATTCCACCAATCCACAGCCAGACAGATTGTGTACAAATGGAAGAAATTCAAGACCATTGTTACCCTCCCCAGAAGTGGTCTACCAACAAAGATCACTCCAAGAGCAAGGTATGTAATAGTCGGCGAGGTCACAAAGGACCCCAGGGTAACTTCTAAGCAACTGAAGGCCTGTCTCATATTGACTAATGTTCATGTTCATGAGTCCACCATCAGGAGAACACTGAACAACAATGGTGTGCATGGCATGGTTGCAAGGAGAAAGCCACTGCTCTCCCAAAAAAACATTGCTGCTCGTCTGCAGTTTGCTAAAGATCACGTGGACAAACCAGAAGGCTATTGGAAGAATGTTTTGTGGACGGATGAGACCAAAATAGAACTTTTTGGCTTAAATGAAAAGCGTTATGTTTGGAGAAAGGAAAACACTGCATTCTAGCATAAGAACCTTATCCCATCTGTGAAACATGGTGGTGGTAGTATCATGGTTTGGGCCTGTTTTGCTGCATCTGGGCCAGGATGGCTTGCCTTCATTGATGGAACAATGAATTCTGAATTATATCAGAGAATTCTAAAGGAAAATGTCAGGACATCTGTCTATGAACTGAATCTCAAGAGAAGGTAGTTCATGCAGCAAGACAACAACCCTAAGCACATAAGTCGTTCTACCAAAGAATGGTTAAAGAAGAATAAAGTTAATGTTTTGGAATGGCCAAGTCAAAGTCCTGACCTTAATCCAATCGAAATGTTGTGGAAGGACCTGAAGCGAGCAGTTAATGTGAGGAAACCCACTAACATCCCAGAGTTGAAGCTGTTCTGTACGGAGGAATGGACTAAAATTCCTCCAAGCCGGTGTGCGGGAATGATCAAGTTACCGGAAACATTTAGTTGCAGTTATTGCTGCAAAGGGGGGTCACACCAGATACTGAAAGCTAAGGTTCACATACTTTTGCCACTCACAAATATGTAATATTCGACCATTTTCCTTAATAAATAAATGACCAAGTATAATATTTTTCTCTCATTTGTTTAACTGGTTTCTCTTTATCTACTTTTAGGACTTCAGTGAAAATCTGATGATGTTTTAGGTCATATTTATGCAGAAATATAGAAAATTCTAAAGGGTTCACAAACTTTCAAGCACAACTGTATATTGTGATGAGGAGCCGGGACACCAACTGAATGGAAGGACCAGGGGTGAGAGCATCAGAAAGGCAATACCTCTCCTTGGATGCTAGAGGGCAGCCCTCCTGGGCGGCTGCGGCACCACGGATTCCCGCAGGACACACTGGGAGCTGGAGTTTTGCACAACCCTGTTGGGTTTCATGGGGGCTGCCAGGGGAAGCAGCAGAGCCCTATAGTGGACTTCCACCACACCTGGGAGTGATTCCAGATAATACTGATAAGCCACCAGGAGAACTCCCAGGACCTGAAAAAAAGTAGCCGCCTCACTCCATTTGAGGAGCCAGAGTCGGGAGGAGGTGGACAAATCTTGCCTGAGTGGGAGTGAAGGCGGAAGGACAGAACGAGAGAAGAAGAGAAGAGAAGAATCTAAAGGACTGAGATTTGTACTTTGGTGCATTGGGCAGTGCTCTGGACAGAGAGAAAAGCCACTCCCCTCTGTAAACAAAAAGTGTGTTGTGTGCTGCACTTGTGTCTCTGCCTGTCTGTGTCAGGCCAGAGCAGCTGTGTGCTCCCTGGTTGTTCTATATATATATATATATATATATATATATAT
>JANRMT010028174.1:100873082-100916322 GCA_026402145.1 Polypterus bichir lapradei | reverse complement strand
TATATATATATATATATATTCCAATTTATTTAAAATACCCTCTGATAATGAGAATGAAAACCTCCAAATACAATCATGCATACAACTTACCTTTCACTTTGAGACTGGCCATTTGGCCATATGTCACATTGGCTGTATGTCAGTCACAAAGTGTGCAGGTCATTGCAATTGACGCTCTATGGGTCTGAATTAGAGTCAGTGGTGCACATATTTTAACTGCCAGTATGGAGTAACACAAATCCAAAGGGCTGGTTTGCAACTACAGCAAGTGGGTTGTCAAAGCAATAGTGGGGCACAGAAGTTGGGACTGGTGTAAGGGGAGGTGGTGCTGGCTGAATGCATTGGGCAGGTGGAGTGGCACCAATCAGAAAAACCTTTAAGGGCCCCCCAACAGTTAGAAAAACATATGAGACTTTGTGAAATAATAATGATAATAATGAAAGATGTAATACTGTGGCTGGTTTTGGCAATTTTTGCCATTATTACTCTATTGTTTTTATATGGCTCTTGGCCATAGATACGAATCAACTCAGTTGGCCTTAACTCGCTCAGCCTACTGCATAAGGTCATGGTCTTCTAGAGAAAAAGGCTCCTGTTCTCTGCAGATCAGAGAACGAACATTTGTCCCAATTAATGATGATGTTATGATTTGGGTTCATTTTAAATTTTGATCTCTTTATTATGAACTTTTTTCAAGACTTTTATTTTCTATTATTGTTTTTTTGTAACCAGAATTCTTTTTCTGATATTCATTTTTTTGTTTTGAAATTTGATTTATTTATAAAAATATTCATAGTTTTTTCCAATGCAATTTTATTTTTTCACTATGTTCCATCTTCTGGCCCAGAATCTATCAAACTGTATCCTGGTATACATAGGCAGAAGATTTGATTTGGGACTAGAAGCTGAAATATGGTCAAAAACAAGCCAAAATTGAAACTAGAAGGTCAATTAAACCAATTAACAAAGCCAAAACACGAAGCCTAAAATATAGTTGAAGAAGTAAAGCATAATGATCTAAACTGGGAAATCTTCAGCAAAGAAACACTCAAAAAAAATCCTTTAGTGAAATCTGCAATCTCAGATTACCAGGTACAGCGTGGTGTGTGTTGACCTGATTACATCAAAAGTCACAACCATCAGTCATCCCCTTGGTGGCAACCAGCTCAGCAACAGCATACAAAGAATCCACACAATAACATCATCCTTGAAAAAACAAAATGGCATCAGAAAAAATGTGAATACTTGGCAACTAAATTAAAACAACTGCAAAACAAAAAAATCTATGAAGGGAAATAAATTCAATAAATAAAGACATACACATTTAAAATGTACCCAAATCATAACACTTGGCTTGTTGTAACAATGACCAGCAGCAGTGTCAAAAGTACATGAGGGCATGGTATTAGCCAGTGAAAGTGAAGTGGGAGCTAAGTCATTTTTCAAAATTTATCAGCTTCACTAGTCAGTCCCTCTTAATCCATCCTAACATGTGTTTATTATCTTAAGTTAGTAACCCAAGAAATAAGGTATTGTGTAAAAACAAACAAAATAAATTTTGTTTGGTTCATATCAATGAACTCAGTAATCCAGATGATCTAAAGTTTAGAGCTGTATCTCCTCCATATCAACAGGAGTAAGTGTGGTTTGGGCGTCTAGGTTTTAATGTACCTTGGACTCCAGAGGAAGTGGAGGAAACCAAGGGTACACTGGGGAAAATAATATCCTGAAGCAGTTGTAGACTGTGGTTGGGTTTAGAGAAATCGGTCCTGACTGGCTCAGTCTATTGTTATCTCGAAGCACAACAGGAAAATTGAACTGAAAATTAGAGGTCATCTCCAAAATAAAGGATTTAAGCACACCATAAGCAAATATAATACAATAATTTCTCTGTATACAATCTTCACTGCACTGTAGTAAACTTCTCAGTACATTTCTGCATTTTGGTGTTTACTTAATTTTTACATTTTTTGTTCTTTTTTTTACTGTCACAAGTAAGAGAAGCAAATCTTATTTGATTATTATTACCTCTCAAATTTACTTGGGACACTTAAATACTATCTGTGCAGGAAATCACAATCATTGTCTATAGCTTACAGCTATCTGTAAGAACAGCTTCAAGTTAAGCCCTAATCACTGCTTCAATCCTAGATGAACTGGAAATTCCAAACCTCATAAGTGAATAAGGAGGGCAAACTTTGAGTTAATCTTAGACAGTAGTATTTTAAATATATACTGCCAATGATCATTATGAGCAGTACACAATCCCTATGAAATAAACTCCATGAACTGAGGGTATCTACACAATGCCACCAAAAGCTACCTAAAATTCTGCATTGAGACTTGCTTTATGGGTATGAACTGTGATACATTTGACACAGATTCTGAAATAGACTGATGTGGGTGGAAGTTGTGTTCAATACATCACACTGTACCGTCTATTTAATAAGCTTTACTTATATTTACAACTTATATTTTATTATTATAAATGGGTTACATTGATTGTTTTCCTTTTATTATATACCGTATATACTCACGTATAAGTTGGGTCTTGAAACCCAAAAAAATCGATCATAAAATCAGACCCCAACAAAAATGCAACACTCAATTTATTTTTCTTTTACATCTTCTTGCCTCCTCCAATCTTGCATCAGTTTCTCAGACACATCAAATTTTGTTGCAGTTAGAGCAGTTACCAATTTCTTTCGCTACTTCAATGACGTTTAATTTAAAACCAGCTTCAAATTTTCTTCTGATCAAACACTCCATCGTAGATAAGGGATGCTCTTACGATAAAGGTGTATGAGGGTGTGAGATACAAAAAACACAAAACAGTGCAAACATTGCTTTGGAATAGTTTGGGTATTATCGTGTGGTCACGTAGGCACAATACATAGAAAAAAAAATGCAGTGGTTACTCTCTCGGGTGGGCGTTAGCATATCATAATCTCTTGGACCAATAGCGTGAGTTTATAAAATACCAGAAATGATACTGTAAAATCAAGTCCTGACTTATCCGCATGTGACTCCCCGTGTAGTGGGAATTGGGGTCAACAGCCTTCACTCTAGGTGTCTAGTATGTGGGACCGAGCGTGACCAGGATGATGGTGTAAGACAGGGAGACACAGACACAAAAAGAGTTGGGTTTTTTGAAAAATAAAGTGAGGTTTAATTTACAGGTGCAATTAAAGAAAAACAAAAATAATGTCCTGCAGAATTTATATATAAATACACAGTCCAATACCGCAAAGGACACACAAACAGTAATTAAACTGAGCCCAAAAATAGTGACTATATACAGTATTTACAGTGCTGGCTGAAAAATAAAAAAGAAAAATGCACACAAACTAGTGAAACCCATATATACACAAAAACCAAAATGAAGCTGTCTTTCTCCACAGTGCTCCAAGTCAGAAACCTGCTCCTTCAAACAGTGTATAGTACAGGATTCACCATAAAACAAGAATACTCAAAATACAGAAAAAGTGCACCATTAAAAAATAAACAGTGCACCATTAACCACAACCCAATGAATACCTCCACAAAAGTTAATCCAGAGATATTTATCAAAATGTATATACAAGAAAAAATATATTTAAAATAATCAAGACACAAGCCATAGTGCTTGGTAAATTCAAGATGGAGTTCTACCAAGTACCTTTTTGTTAGTAAGATCTTACCAGAAGACCTCTAGACATAGACATATATAGATAGATGCCGCATTCACTGTGTTGCCCAGTCGACACGATACGTCAGCGTGTCCTCAAAACTTATCTTTTCAAACTGGCATACCAATTGTGAATTTTGCACTGTTACTGCCAGTTATCTTTGTTTGTTTGTTTGTTAATTATTGCTTTTTGATTTATAATTCTCTTGTTTTAATTTTACTAATGTTGTTTAATATTATTGTAAGGTGACCTTGTGTGCTAAGAAAAGCGCCTATTAAATAAAATGTATTATTATTATTATTATTATTATTATTATTATTATTATTATTAATTATTGAGACGAAAACTTGACCAATGTCTGAAAGTCAAAATAGTAAGACTGCAACTGGCAGTCTAGTCTTTCTTTTAATAGTGAAATGATCCACTCAATGACAAAAATAAACACTTTTATTGTATACAAATTGGCTTAATAATTTCTGAAAACATTTCACTAATTCCTTTCTCAATCTCTCTCTCTCTCTCTCTCACACACACGCACACACACACAATGTGGTTAATTAAATATATACAGGATAGGATCTAAAATCCTTGAAACAGAACTGACTTACATAACTTTTTCCATGTGTTACCACTCTGTAATTTGAGAGTATTCAGTCTGACAATATGATGCAGCCTTAGTTTGTGGAAGACAGACACAACTAAAGACATGAGCATAAAATGATGGTTGTCAATTTCAAACTGTGCTTCCTCAATGTGCTCCTTGAGAAAAAACATATCATCTGAACCAATCTCAGCCCGAACAAACTGATCGATCAAAGATACACTGACAGCTTGCCCTAATGTCGACTGTCGGATAACACACTCAGCTACTTTGACCACCTTGACTGAACCCTCAGAAGGAATCATCAAACCTTCTTTGTTTTTTAATGTGAGCAAGTGGTAGCTTTGATCATATGATGCCGGTAGACCATCTGTTACCAAACTAGCACGGCACACATCACAGGACAGCTTTCCCAAAATCCTATCTAAGGGCTACCTCCCACTGCTTCCTAAGGAGGATTTCTTTGGGAAACCTTCAAAGTTTGAGAAATGCTAACAGCTAATAACAATCTACATAGTTAGTGACTAAATACGTTTAGCCAAAACATTGTTTGGAGGCTCACTTGAGCACATAAATGCATAGCTTTGCTAGCTTAGCCTGCCTTAGCTAAAGTTAAAATTATAAAACAGGATATTCTAATGGCCAAATATAACCAAAACAATTGTTCAGCCTTACCTATGAAATGTAATCCCCGGGATCTGGTTTGGAGCGCACAATGGTTTGTACAATCCCAAGCAGCACATGCGTGAGGCATCTTTATCCATTACTTCACTCCACAGCAGTGCCACATGCAATATGGCGCCGACGTTGATGTACGATGCTGATAGTCATGCGGCGTCTAGTAATTCTATATCTATGCCTCTAGAGGCCGTAATTCCTTTTTGTATTTGGCGCCCTCACGCTGACCAATTAAACTGTTCTACATCATCCCTCCGCGGGCATGCGATGATGTGAACGCATCTACGAAATGTGGCGTCTCCTGCCCCGCACAATTATTATAAAAGTTCGAGCAGCGGGCATGCGCATAGCTGTGCCATCTTTTGAAACAGGAACTGCGCTTCTCCTAAAAGTGAAAGTAAGCATTTTTTTTTCATTTTCTTCCCCGAGCTACTGCCCAGACAACTGGCTATACTGAATCCCTTTTCTAAACCACGGCAAGCAAATACTAAGGCACTTTGCACTTTCTCACTCTTCTGGTGTTATGAGGTCGCGGGAGACACGCGCACGAGTTGAAGACAGACAATGCCATCCCGGACGGTCAATGGCAGAGCCTCCTTTCCACTCTACACGAGACCCACCGTGACGCTCCCCAAAAGGCACTCATATCGTCAGCAAAGATGTCTGTCTGCATTATCTAAAAGAAAAGAAAAAGGTAAATTTCCTTGCTTTATACTCTTTTGTCCTTTTTTTGCCAAACAAATGCCTCTCTATTAACACTGCAGAGGAAACTAAACTAATTTTATTTAATTGCTGGTAATGCCAGTGAGGCACATTACCACACCGTGGGTGAACTTATCCGCAAGTATATATGCTATTTCTGCTTTATGTGTTCATTATTATGCTTAATCAGTCTGTAAGGAACTTTCTTGGAGAACACGAAGAAAGTTATTTGATGCCAGAGATTTCCACTAAGGAGGATGAAGCTTGAAGTTCCTAAAAAGCACTGATTGATTTATTATACAATATTATCAGAATTACTATAGCCTGGCAGTTAGAGAATCCCAAAACTACTGAACCTCAGATATGCTGAAGCATCAGATCTGCTGACCTGCTCAGTCCTGGGGCATGTGAATTGTATCCAGATGTACTGTAACTTTCCACTTTCCAAATTGTGCACACTCTGACAGCACCTGGAGAAGGAAATAGCAAGAGCACCAAGACATACCTCAGCAAATAGTGGGTTTTCCTGTAAACTGTAATGTAGCTTCTTACAAGCAGTAGCGATCTGTCTATAGGTTAATAAAGGTGGTGCTATAATATCACTGTCAGACAATGCAATTCCTCTTTGAAAACTGGACTTCATCCATTCTGCCTGTCACATGAATTTAATCAAATCTTTGCTATCACAGTTTATCTTCTGCTGCATGAAGATTTGACAACAGCAGATAAAATAATTTGTAAATACGGACAAATACTGGAAAGCAAATCACCTATATTATTTATACTTGTGATGGGCAAGTTCACTTTAACTGAAATCAGTATTGCTGCACTACCAACAGCATATATTGCGATTAATACTGTAGGTTACAAAATACTGGACAAATGTTATGGAAACATCTCTGATGTGTATTAAACCAATTACAGAACAGATATAGGTAAGTCTGACCATGATACAGTTTACTTACTACCAAAATACAAGTACAAAATGAAAAATTATCCCTTTTTGCTCCATCGCCTGGTCTAGTGGTCTAACAAGTTAAAATTTGAAAAGCTTCAGCAGGTTATGGGACTTGCAGCCAACATTACTAAAGCCGACGTGGATGACTTGATAGGTCTGTGCCAGAAGGCAATGATGAAGAAACTGGAAATCTCAGTTTATGACAGATACATGAAGTAATTACCTTCAGTAAATCATGGAGGGCAGCCAACCTAAAAACCCACACAAAAACAGCTTATTTTTGAGCATATTGGCTTTTTGTGTTGTTGTTTTTTTTTGATAGTTGCAGTAAATATCTCACATCTTCATAACCTTGTAATCTGACGCCATGGTCATTTTTGATCCTGTTTGCTTGCTGGAGAAAACTAACCCGCTCTTAAGATTACTAAATCAAGGAGTCTTTGCAGATCTCAGTCATGCAGCAATTGGCAAAGAAAAACAATGAAAAATTGTTTTTATTTCATTCTTTGTGTTAGATCAATAATTGAGCTTGGACTGATTACTTTGAGATCACACTGAAAGGGAAAAGTTACTTTTGTGATGAGACTAAATAAAATTGGTACTTAGCAGCAGTTTATTATTGCAGCTGCATATTCACCTTAAAGCCAAAAAAGCTCCTTTTTTCATTTTCCATCTCCTTTATTCTCCAGCATCCCTCACACAGCTAATCACAATATAGAAAGTAACACTGTTAAAGTAAACCTAGTTGCAACTTTTAAACACAAATAACATTCAAATATTAAACTTGCAAGTTTATAATCACTGCATAAATCATTAAAATTCTCTAGGGAGGTAAGCACTTCCACCCCAGGACAAGAGGGGCACTGATGTGAACAATCTATTCTCTTTGTCCCGTAGCGTAGGACAACGCCCTGACAAAGCCCCACCCCTTCCAGTCCAGATAATAGAAAACGTGGCAGACTATTATCTTTTCTTGAAAAACGGATGTACTTAGTATGTTTTTAAGCTTTTTCTCCATGCCCAATACCCTCCATTGTAAAGCACCAGAGCTGGCAAGATATTTTTTCAAATTTATAGAAATTGCTTAACTTTAGAACACAATTTTATGTGGCAAATGCATATGCAGTATGTTTGTGAAGAAATAATTTTGTCTTGAAAAATATTAAACTTATCCTTTAACATTAGGGAAGCTGGAAAAATACCTGGTGGTTAAAGGTAAATAGTGTATATTTTATGACCATAAATATGTTTTAAACATAAATAAACAGCCAATAACCCCATGAAACAACATGACAAGAAAACTAAAATAACTGAAGACAGTAGAAATATCAAAATGAGATACAAATAACACATAGCAGATTATAAGAAAAAATCATTGAAGTAAAATCCAAATATGAAATAAATATTCTTTCCATCTAGCCATCTATTCATCAGTTTTCAAACACATTTATGTTAATTTCCGGACAAAGCCGGCCAGAGCTTTAAAATAAAAATTAAGTTTAAGGATATTTCCAAATATTGCTTTTTGTTGGCAGAAGGAAAAAAAATGTAATCAATTAAGTTGGCAAGGCAGAAAGAGTTCATTTTATCCAAGTGAAATTTAAAAAAATACCCAGGAGGAAAAGAAAATATCGAATAGAAATTCATAATAATTCTGCTTAACAAGGGTATATAGCCAACTGATTTCAACAGACTCATCCTAGCGGCAACTCCAAAGGAAACAAACACTTTGAAAAATATTGACTAGAGAACACTCAACTTGATTTTTTCATATATCTAGATTAATGTGCAATGTACTAAATGGAAGGTTATAAAACAATGCAAATTTATTCACTGGGAATCTAAATGCATGAGGATGGTTTATTACCTCTCCTCTACTTCTGTTTACTGCTAATGCAGAAATAATGATGAGTGAAGCAGTGAGCTATTTTGATGATAGAATCCAAGTTGGAGAACAGTTATTATAGGGTGTCAGATTTTTAAACATCAGGCAAAGACAGCTGAGCCAGAAAACAGATTACAAAAAATATAGATCATTTTACTAAGCCAAACTTTAAAAATATATAGCTTGAAAGTGTATGTCAAAAAGCTATTTAAATGGAAGGCACATTTAAATAAAACTATTGGTGGACAAATCAAAGTACAATGTTTAAATACAGTAAAATAAAGATGTCAGGATTTTTTAAAAAGGCCATAACTGCCATGATTAAAGATGCTAGTAAGCAAAGGAGATTTAGGGCTGTTTCACAAATGCAGGGTTACCTGAACTAAACCATCAGCAACTTTCCAACTAGGGCAGTTAAAAGGTTATTAGTTCAGTCAAACTTAATGTTAATTGTCTGAAACTTTATGGAATTAGTAATACTAGTTGTATTTACTCTTTAGAATTATATAGGAAATGACAGAGCAGGCTCTTTTGTGAGATCTTCTAGAACTCTGTGATGGCCAGAGTAATCATCTTGACTGTGGTGTGCTGGGCTGGTAACGTCATTTCAAGAGAAGCCCACCAATACTATACAATACAATACAATTTATTTTTGTATAGCCCAAAATCACACAAGGAGTGCCGCAATGGGCTTTAACAGGCCCTGCCTCTTGACAGCCCCACAGCCTTGACTGTCTAAGAAGACAAGAAAAAACTCCCAAAAAACCCTTGTAGGGAAAAAATGGAAGAAACATTGGGAAAGGCAGTTCAAAGAGAGACCTCTTTCCAGGAAGGTGCAGTGGGTGTCAAAAAGAAGGAGGTCAATACAATACAGCACGGGTGTCAAACTCCAGGCCTGGAGGGCCACAGTGGGTGGAGGTTTTCTTTCTAACCCTTTTCCAGTGTCCAGTTTTTACTGCTAATTAACTTCTTTTCCCTCTGTTTTAATAGCCCTGCTTTTAAGGATTAAGTCTTCTGAATTGATTCTTTTCTTAATTAAATGACAGCTAAACAGAAATGAGACGTGAAACGAGCCAACAGATGACCAGCTTAATTGGGGCTTCAAACTCCAACCAGTTCTTTAATGAGAAGCTGATTCTTGCTGTTAATTAAACCCGTTATTCAATTCCATGGCTTGTTGCTGCTCTCTTTCTGCCACAGCAGACATTTCCAAAACTGTTGATATTCTGTTTTTTTCTAAGAACTCCTAAAATGTTTTGGTAACCTGAGGGATCAACCTTACTGAGCCCTTCATCTTTATTTTCAGATTTTGTTTGATGGGTACAGGTGAGCTGGTCATGTCCTGCTTGTTTTACGTCTCATTACTGTCCAGCTGCTAATTAAGGAAAAAACAACTAAGGGGCCTGAGTCAAGCTAATTAAAGCTAAGGCTAAAGAAGTTAATTAGCATCAAAAACTGGTCACTAATTAAGAAGATGGTTAGAATGAAAAGCCACTGCGGCCCTCCAGGACTGGAGTTCGACACCCCTGCAATACAGTATAATACACAGAACAGAACAGATCCTCAATACAGTATAAAAATAAAAATTTTAGAAGTACAGAGTAGAATTTAACAGTAGATGATATCACATAATATGAACCAACAAACTGATTGCAGGTTCAGTTATAGGACACACTCTGGACCCCCTGGAGGCAGTAGAAAGGAGAAAGTTAATAATAATAATAGTAATAATAATACATTTTATTTATATTGCACTTCATATTTTAGCAATCTCAAAGTGCTACAGAGTAAAAATAAAAATAATAAAACAAGAGCATCTATTTATACTTTAACAAAATATCTTTCTAAAAAGATGAGTTTTTAGATTCCGTTTAAAAACATCAGTCGACTGTGGGGCTCTCAGGTAGTCAGGGAGGGCGTTCCACAGTCTCGGCGCCACAGATGAAAAAGCCCTATCGCCCATACTGCGAAGCTTGGTTCTAGGGACTTGGAGAGTGTTAGTGTGTACAGAGTGGAGGGTGCGTGAGGAGGTATGAGGGGTAAGGAGTTCCTGTAAGTAAAGGGGGGGCATGTCCATAAATGCACTGATGGGTGAGGAGAACGACCTTGTACTCAATTCTGAGTGGGACAGGGAGCCAGTGAAGGGTTTTCAGGATTGGGGTGATATGGTCATGCTTTCGCACCCTCATCAGGATCCTAGCAGCGCAATTTTGAATATACTGGAGTCTCTGAATACTCTTGCCAGGAATCCCGATGAGGAGCGCATTACAGTAATCCAGCCTGGAGGAGACAAAGGCATGGACGAGCTTCTCTGCATCTTCCAGGGTGAGAGTTGGGCGGAGTTTAGCGATGTTCTTGAGGTGGTAGAAAGAAGACTTACAGAGGTGTTTGATGTGGGTGTCAAAGGTGAATTGAGGGTCCATTTTAACACCCAAATTGGTGAAAGATGTGGAAAGGGGAATGTTTTGGCCAGCGAAAGTGATACTGGTGATGGTAGAAGAGCGGAGATGGTATGATGTGCCAACTAAGATGGCTTCTGTTTTGGATCTGTTTAACTGAAGAAAATTGAGCCTCATCCATGCCTCTATCTCCTCCAGGCAGGTAGTCAATGTAGATATTGGCAGAGGAGCAGTAGAGGAGGTGGGGGTAGTCCTAAGATAAAGCTGACTGTCATTGGCATAACAATGGAAAGATAGACCATGTCTGCTAATGACACTTCCAAGGGGGAGCATGTAAATAATGAAAAGGATGGGGCCCAACACAGAGCCCTGTGGAACACCACAGGCAACATTATGGGTGTGAGATTTTGCGCTGCCAAGAGCGACATACTCAGTTCTACCGGTCAAATAAGATGTAGACCAATTTTGAACATTTTCTGAAAGTCCAATGGTGTATTGCAGACGGTGAAGAAGAATATTATGATCAATTGTATCAAAAGCAGCTGTCAGGTCAAGGATAATGAGTGAAGAAGGAGAACCAGTATCTGCTGACATCAGAAGTTCATTAGTGATCCTGAGCAGGGCTGTTTCGGTCCTATGGCCAGGGCAAAACAGCCCTGCTCAGGATCACTAATGACCTTCTGATGTCAGCAGATACTGGTTCTCCTTCTTCACTCAACAGGCTATTCAGTTTGAGATGATCATGAAGTTGTACTGCAACTATTTTTTCAGAACTTTAGAGAGAAATGGAAGATTAGAGATGGATCTATAGTTAGACAGAACTTTAGGACCCAGGGTGGGTTTTTTCAGTAGAGTTCTGATGACAGCAGTTTTTACTGCTGAAGGAATATGGCCAGCCAAAAGGGATTGGTTTATAATCCCGGTGATAAGTGGAGAAACAGCAGAAATGTTGGCCCTCAGCAAGGCTGAGGGAAAAGCGTCCAGGGAACTGGAAGACGGTTTCATTTTCCTGATGACGTCCTCCACCTCTTCCCGTGTGGCAACAGAGAAGGAGCAAAGGGGCTCGACAGTCTCAGGCAGCGGTCGACAGTTGGGGGGAACAGAATATCCATGGTAGAGAGGTTTAAGCGGATGTTATAAACCTTTTGTTTGAAAAAATTAATATGCAAATTACACCTCTCATCAGTGGCCTCGGAATGAGCACATGAAGGAGGTTTAAGAAGATGATCTATAGTAGAAAAAATTTTTTTGGGATCCCTGGAGCTATTTCTAATGATGGTAGAATAGAACCTGGACCGTGCAGCCTTCAAAGCTTCTGCATACGCCCTCCTATGTTCCCTATAGGCCTGTTTGTGAACAGTCAACCCAGAAACCTTGAGCCTCCGCTCAAAGACACGCCCAGCTGCCTTCATTTTTTGCAGCTCACAGGTGTACCAAGGTGCTGAGCATGAAAATGAGATGGACCTAGATGTTAAAGGGGCGTGAAAATCCAGGAGACTGCTCAGAGACTGGTTGTAGAGATCCACGAGGTCAGCAACAGAGCTGGAACTGGTAAGATCAGAAGAAAGAAGTTTAAGGTCCAGCGCCAAGGCATCCACATTGATGTTTATTCAAATTTCTAAAATGAATCTGCCGTTTTGGTTTGGTACGAGGGGAGAAAAAGGGTAGCTCCATTGACACTACTTTGTGGTCTGAAATACCAAGATCATAAACCTGTAAATTACTAATTAAAGCAGAGTTTGAAATAACCAAGTCAAGTGTATGACCTCTAGAGTGTGTGGGGACATCAACATATTGTTGTAAGTTGAGAGAATCTAACAACTCAAGAAAATCAACAGTGAGATAACCTTTAGGATTATCAACATGAATATTTATATCTCCCAGGATTATGATGTTGGCAGAGGTGGCACACAGTGTTGTGAGAAGATCAGTCATTTCCGGAATAAAAGCAGAGTTGGGTTTTGGAGGTCGATAGATAAGAAGAACAGTCATGGGAAAAGGGGGCTTGCATTTAAATGCAAGACACATTTGCAGGAAGATGTTACAGGTAACGAAATAGGGGACACCCCCAGGACCTGACGATAGATGATGGCTAGACCACCACCACGCCCAGTGCTGCGAGCTGCTTCCAAATAACTGTAGCCAGATGGACACGCTTCATTTAAGGCAGAGTAAGCCTCTGACTGGTGCCAGGTTTCTGTCAGACACATGAAGTCAAGTCCTTTCTCCCTGATGTGTTCTTCAATCAGTGTGGATTTATTGCTGATGGACTGAGAATTAAACAATTCAAATTTGACCAGTGATTGTGGAGTAAATCTCAGGACAGGTCTCAAAACATTAAAATCCACTCCATGCAGCTTGGAATCCACTCCACAAAATAAATCCAGCCGGAGATGTAAGGATCTCGCGGTATTTCTCACAATGGCTCGGGGGTTTCCCATGCTAGAGTGCAGAGATCTCACGATACTTCTAATGTTGATAGTAGTTGAAACAACGGTGCTCTGATGACGCATCACACATGCGACAAGTGACCAAAAAGATGGAATGTTGGTAGCAGAGCACTTTTGCTGATTATGGAAAATGAACTTCCGACCAGAGCCTCTATGAATGTAACGAGGATGGCGAAGAAGTCCAAGTTCTTTAATGATGGGGATGTTAATTCCAGGAGTGGTTACAGGATTTAGTCAGCGAAGTTGTAAACTGGAATAGCTGAGCACCATTCCAACCGAAGAGGGAGAAAAGGATGCCATCCAAACAGTGCCGCAAAATCCACAACAAACGGTAAAGCAGTATATCCAGGCGGCAGGTGAGTAGACACAAAATCTTGATAAAACTTGATAAAAATCCGTAGAATCCACAGCAAACAATAAAACAGTATGTCCAGGCAACAGATGAATAGACAACAAAAACTTGATAAAAATGCAGTGCAGTGCTGTGCGGAAGAGCTCATCTTAATCTTTTGTCTTCACCCTTCAAGAATGTCTCTGAAACACAAATCTGATGCAAGTGCTGGTGATACAGTAACAAAGAGAAAAAACATCATTATGGAAAATAAAGTAGAAATAATAAAAGGTCAGAGAGGTGAAACTCCATTATTTATTGGCAGAGCACTTGGTTACAGTCAGTATTAAAATAATGTACCTGTTCCGACTTACATACAAATTCAATTTAAGTACAAACCTAAAGTCCCTATCTCGTACGTAACCTGGGGACTGCCTGTATACTTTTACTCTTCAGCCAGCATAGTATCAGTACCTTGCAAGAACAAACAAATGTAAAATGACATTTTTGTTAACAGTATAACTTAAATGCTTTGATTAAAAGTGGACTTGCCTGAGGCTGCATTTCATGGGTTCTGTAAGTCAGCAGCATCTCTGGCTTGCACTTCAGCAATGTTATGCATGTACAGTAGCTTGTGAAAAAGACAGCTTGATAACAAAAGCAGGGCAGCATCACGTCTCTGTATATGTTAAGAGAAGAAATTCTTCAGCCAATCTCAAAGCACTTTGAAGCAGTGAGGCACAGAAAAGAGGGTGGCAAAGAAGCATTGCACACTGCTTTTTTATGAAAACATCCTTAGAAATCAATAGATAGTTTTATCTCTAAAACAAGATTGCATTTTACACAGTAAGGACAATTGCTATTTTTTTTAATAAGCAATATGTGATAAAATGTGACCAGTCAATATCTTTTCTTTTTTTACCCTTATACAGTACCAGTTTCTTTAGATTTGTTGGGTTTTTCTTTCATTTCTGTTGTGTTTTGGCTATTACCTGTTTTTTCCTTTAGTCATTAAATCAATTTCTTTTCTGCCATTGTCTTACCCAGATACTGAATCATGTCATCTGAAGACATTTTCTGAAGACACCAAAACAGATGAGACACAACTTTATTAAACAGATTATTTATTCCAAAGGGGAAAGTTGGCTTTTTAACTCTTTAAATACATAAATAGTAGATAAATAAATATATAAACACACACACACTTTTGTCTGAACACACACCAGAATGACTGAAAAGAAAGAAAAGTTCTGACTTGGCAGTCACAGTCAGTGAGGCGTTTTGCAGACATATTGCTGTTAGTATAAAGGAGCCTCCAGTAGTGTTTCTTGACACATTTCTGCTGAATGATATGTTGGCTGAAAGTCCTCAGTTTAAGTGAGTCGGAGAGAGGATGTGCAGCATTGTTCATAATTGCAGTCAGTTTTGTTTTATTTCCACTACTTTGCTACTACCTCTCATGGGTCCACAGTGATTCCCATAACAGAGCCTGCCCTTTTAATTAACTTGTTAGCTTAGGCATCTCTTGAAGTGATGTTACCAGCCCAGCACATCATAGTGTAGAAGATTGCTCTGGCCTTCACAGAGATGTAGAAGATATCAAGGATGATACTTCTCACGTTACAGGAACACTGTTTCCTAAGGAAGAAGAGGCTGCTCTGCCCTTTTTTATATAGTTCCTCTTTGTTCCAAGACCAATCCACTATGTCATTGATGTGGACCCACAAGTACTTGTAGGAGTGCACCCCTCTACATTCACTCCATGAATAATGACTGGACATAGATGCTCATTAGTGTGCGGGTCTAAAACCAATTCCTTGTGCTGATGCTAAGGTGCAGACAATACTCTTTGCACCAAGAAACTCCACCTAACTTGTATATTCTTTCTAATTCCCCTTACCAATATATAAGTGCATAAATAGTTGGGTGTATCAGTGATAGGCAGAATACCGGACACTAGTAAAGGACTTTGTTGAATGGTGCAAATTGAACCACTTGCAACTCAACATCAATAAGGCAAAGGAGATAATCATAAACTTCAGGAGGGTCAAGCCCACCCTGCCCCAGGTTCTCACTGATGGTGAAGATGTGGAGATAGTAAGACCTTGGGATGCATCTGAACGACTACCTTGATGTTGAGTATCAAGAAAAAGGCTGTTTACAGATAAGGTCAGAGTCTCCTCTCTTTCTATAACGAAGCTGAGATCATTTGGTGTATGCAGGCCATTCTTACATGGTTTTAACCAGTCTGTAGTGGCCAGTGTATTTTTCGTTGTGGTAGTGTGCTGGGGAAATGACATTAGTGCAGGTGATGCCAACAGACTAAAGAAACTGATTAAAAAGGATACTTTAATCTTGGGAGTCAGGCTGGACTCACTGGAGGAAGAGGAACAAGAGAGGTCACTCAGGAAGTGGCTTACAACCCTAGACAATGACTCTCACCAAACGGTATGAAGTTATGGCTAAACAGAATAGCACATTTAATAACAGACTGAGGCAAATGCACTGATCTAAGGAGCGCTATGTAAAGTCATTTCTACTGTCAGCCATCAGGCTCTATAATGAATCACCCGACGGCCAAGGTGGTCTTGTTTCGTGTGTGCTGAATGGTATTGAGCTGGTCAAGCCGACATCTCAAGAGTCAATAACTCGAAGTGCAATGAACTGTGCCAATGACTGACATCCTGTACTGTGAAACTGTAACTTGTAAGTATTAGCAACTCAAATCCCTTTACACTCAGTAAATAATTCCACTTTGTTAATATACTTAATTATTTTTAAATGTATATTTGTACCATGTTAGTATACATAAGGCTATTATAATTCTTGTTATATGTATATGTGTGATTCGTTTTGTCTGCTGCTGTAAGCCTGCAATTTCTTTAGGTGGTAATAAAGTTTTTATTTATCTATCTATCTATAATAATTTGCTAGAGTCTTCTGTTCTTAAAAATGAAAAGAAGAGACACACAGTGTTTGGGACACATGGACAAAGACAGATGACAGAGGCAGAAGATAAGAGTAGAGAGACATATCGCTTTCACTTTGAGGAAGAACGCTTAACAGTGTAGCAGCAGGACATCTCACCAATACATTTTCATCAACATCATGTTGAAATCTGAAAAGTGACAAATCAAAAGCTGCCGCGACTTGTGCTATGAAGATGTGAGTCACAAGTTCCTGGTTTGGACTATTTTTATATTAAACTGATTAGGTTTTTCCTTTGAAAAGCATATACATATGAAATTATATTTTTATTAAGGAAGCTGGGATCAATTAAAGTGTACTTTTACTTGAGACATGTATTTTAAGTTAGGAAATGTTTTATAGTTTAATCAATTAAAGCAGGGGACAGCATTATAGTGCTGTTTGTTTTGGCAGGCTGCTTCATTGGTTTAGTTTCTTGTCATAGTGCAGATCGGTTTCATGCCTGATTCACTTTGGGTACTTTGTGAATTGTGGATTTCCTGTGGCTAACATAGTTACAAATTACTTCACATTAAAGACGCATTAAGCAACACAATAAAGTCTAATAATATATAATTAAAGTGAACAATATATTAAGTCAAGCAAAATAAAACAAAGGAAAAATGTAGAAATAGTGAATAATCCATCCATCCATTATCCAACCCGCTATATTCCTCTTTACAGGGTCACAGGGGTCTGCTGGAGCCAATCCCAGCCAACACAGGGCGCAAGGCAGGAAACAAACCCCGGGCAGGGCTCCAGCCCACCACAGGGCACACACACATCTACATACACTAGGGGCAATTTAGAATCGCCAATGCCCCTAACCTGCATGTCTTTGGACTGTAGGAGGAAACCGGAGCACCCGGAGGAAACCCACGCAGACACGGGGAAAACATGCAAACTCCACGCAGGGAGGACCCGGGAAGCCAACCCAGGTCTCCTAACTGCGAGGCAGCAGTGCTACCCACTGCACCACCATGCCGCCCTAGTGAATAATTAGCCCATAAAACTGATATTTAATTCATATCAAAAACACATAAAATATGCAAACAAGAGCTACATTTTTTTAAAAATATGAGAACTAATATTTACCTTTATTTAATTTCAATAATCTATAATAAATTTCTTATCTGTACTTTTCTCTACATTTTATAAGCTCTGATGTTTATTAACACGAGTATGACAGGCTTTTATACTCATTTAGCTTATGAACAAAATGGCTTAATGTTTGCTTTTAAGGATGCAAATAAAGGAAAGCTAATAGCCAGTCCTTATCTATAAATGCATTTTAAAGGCACAATTAGCTGTAAGAAATCTATGAGCCACAGTTCAAGAAATCAAAATAATTTACATTAACATATGATGCAGTTTAATCTGGTATGCATTATATGTGCAGGAGTGTACAAGGCAATGTTTATCAGACATACAGAACATACTCATGTTCTTTCTGATAAAAAGCAGCAGTACATAAAGGATGAAATTATACTGTATAAATACACAGTGTTATCTCTCTGTAGTGTATAGTTTAGTTATTTAAAGAAACATACAAACACAAAGCAGTGATGCGCAGAGTACAAATTACAGGACAAAAGAATAGTGTTCTTGCCTCTCCCATTCTATTTATTGAGGTCATACACCCACTTGCCCATCTCTAAAATCCCAAAAAGCACTCACTTTGCCACCAGATTACCACCCTCTTCATTTTGCATATAATTATCAGTTTTTTACCAAAAACTTTTATTACTGTAATAACTCTAATAACAAATTTAGCTTAACCCTTTCAGCCCTGGACTTTCTGTTTTTATGGGAAATTATTTTGTGAGATATTCTACCTTTGGGGTGTCTAGGAAGCTCAAAAATGAAAAAAAACAAAAAAAATTATCACTATGAAATCACTATGAAATTGAAAGCGGTACGCACAGTCCGGAAGGGTCATTTTCATTTTCATGTTTTGCCGACTGTATGCTAGTCTCTCCAATCAGTGTTCATAGTAGTACGCCCGGTAACTGTGCTTTACAAAAATGGCTGCATATATATGTACTAGTAATAGGATGTCAGGGCCTAAAGGGTTAAGATTTACACAAACATATTTTTATGCGCTAAGGAAACCCAAGTAGCCTTCAATAACCTAAAATGTTTTTTTACTACTGCACCAATATTTTGCCTTGATTTTTCCTTACAGCTTGAAAGTGAGGTAGATACAGTATGTTTAGTGTTGGGCTTGGAGCAGTTTTATCTTAACTGTCCCCATAAGGCTGACGCTTGAGGGGCTGAAGAGAGCCACTCCAACTGAGCATTTTGGAGTTGCTTTAGTGGCCCAATGCTCACTCTCACGTAAAACTGGAAGGAGGTAGGTTCAGCGCGGTGCTCTGCTGGGAGCCCCAGGAATAGCAGGAACCCGAACCTGTGAGAAAAGATTGGCTATGCCTGTCGGGAGGACATCTGTTCTGACTGCAGGATCCCGTGTGGGGCAAGCAGAGGGGAATGACAGTTTTAGAAGGGATACAGCAGGGCTTGTGAAGGTTTTATGAAGCAGATTCATACCATGTGATTTTAACCTCAAGTTTTTGGGGGAAATATTTATATCGTTATTTTAACTGCCATATACCAATGGATTTTTTTATGGATTTGGATGCACTGCAATATTTATTTGAACACTGTTTGTCTTTTGATTTTAATAAAGCACTTGCCACTTTTTCCACTTAACCCTTGCTGTAAGTGTGTTCATGACTATGAACAGTTTGCATTCAAGAGGCTCCTAGGAAACAACAGGGGAGGGTGGAGCCGACCCAGACCATCACACTTTCCTAAGAAGTTCGCCTCAACAGGAAAAAAATCTGATGTGGGAATCTGATATGAGATCTCTTAGCTGTTAAGTTGGCCCAGGAAAAAATTAAAACATTGCCTGTAGAGTTTTCACTGAGCATGAAAATATAAAATATTAAAAGACAGGGAAATGTCTTAATGGTATACAACTGCGATGAGCATTGTTTTGTGGTTATTTTAATTGTATATTTTTTATTTATCTGGTGAGAAGATTGCAAAAGTGGATGTCCTCTCTCATCAGTTTGATTAAAATGAAAAAATACCTGTGGCAGTAGAGCTGCTTGATTCTAATGAAAAGGTTTGGCAAAAATGATCTCCATATACTGTATTTTGAGTCTTCAGGAAATTAATATATTTTTTCCCATTTCTTTAAATTAATCTTGTTTTTACTTATTTGCTTCATCCCTTTTTGATACGTCCAAACCAGTGTCTGGTCTGTATCCCCTTCTCTGTAAAGCTTCCCTCAAAACTTGACCAATAATGTTGAATTGGCTAACAGCCCTTTCCCTGTCCTCTGTGTTATGTTAGCAAACTATCTTTCTAAATATCAAAAGTGCTCTAAAAATCCTAATCAGCAACAAACACATTTTAAATTTGTTCATAAACTGTACCCTCCAGAGACATTATCTAATGGGACTAGAATTAGATCTGATATGTCACCTTTGTCTTCTTAAAGTCCTTTGCACTTTTCTCCACATGTTCTGGGAATATCCTCTGTCTCTACAATTCTTTCTTTCCCCATTCCTTTGTCCCCTCAAGTTCTTCTCTTCCTAAACCTTTCTTCTCTTTCCTCACTTTCCCTTTTTTTCTCCCAGCAGAGACTTTTAATGACTGCAACCATTGCAGCTAAACTACTGTTAGCCTCTCAGTGGAAATCTCCGGCTCTTGACAAGAAATCTTCATTTTACAATCATGTCATTCTTGAACTTTACTCATCTTCATCTACAACTATTCCAGCTCTACTATCCATAGTTGGCTTCAAGCTGTGCAGTTAATAAAAAGGTGGTTGGGTGTTGCTCCATGATGCAGTTTTGCCTGTCATTCCTTTCCTCATTTTAATTTCTTTTTTTATTTTGCTTACTTTGCCTTCTGCTCCTCCATGGTCCATTTCTCTTATTGTGTTTCTGTTTAAACAGCCACCTCAAATGGGGTGTTCTGAGGTGGGGCGGAGGGGAGAATTGTTTTTTTTGTGTTTGTTCTGTGTGATGGATGGCTGGGTTCAATGCCTGGCCGGGAAGCCCCTGCTATGTATGTTCTGGGGGAGCAACTTTGGACAGCTCAGTACCTCCCCCGGGACGCTTGGTGGCAGCCTCCCAGGCCGACGAGGATTCCCCAGCCTCCCACCTGGTTCCATGGGAGATGGAGTCTTCCACAGCCTGGTTGGGAGCTGGGATGGCCGCTAGGGGGTGCTGCCGAGTCTCAAGAACCCGGCTGGACGAGTCATCAGCCCCACCCGGAGGTGCAATTGGGACCAGGTGGTCAAACACCTGGAACACTTCCGGGTGGGCTATAAAACGGGCCAGCCTCCACCACTAAAGGGCCAGAATCGGGAGGAAGAGGACAAGGTTGCCTGGGAGGAGTGGTGGTGCCAGAGGAAGGGTTGTTTGTGCTCTGTTTAAAGTGCTTTGGGACTGTGTTGGGCCTGTGGGACATGGGGAAGACGTGCCCCACGGCTGAAGAGAAAATAAAAGCCTGTGTGATTTTACACGTGCCTCTGCGTCAGTCTGTGCCGGGTCAGGCACTATATAGTGCCTTTATCACATCTGATTTAGCCCAAAATCAGTTATTATTATTGGTTTTCTTTTACCTCATTCCATTTTCATATAATCAATAAAAATTTGATCACAAAAAATTATTTTTGCTTTTAGAATTTTTATTAGTGTCGATTTTTTTAAAGAACCTTAATTATAGTACTGTAAGTTACATTTCATATTAGAGGCTTTGGATATTAAACTTAAATATTAAGATTAAACAAATATTTATTGAAAGAAAATATAAGTCTGTGAAGAAATATATTAACATTCCAATGCTGGCATAGATATCTGATTTCAACCTAAACATAAGTCAGAATCTACTGTGTCATTCTCGACTGTTTCCCATTGATCTGAATGCTCAGCTTAAAAGGTCAGCACTGGCCGGATACCTGAAGAAGTAGCATCCAGGTAAATGATTGATTTCAGCACGATCCAAATTTCCTGCAAATGCGTTTGAATAGCTTTTTGGTCCTGAAGGGCTGCCTATCAATTACAGTGCTAGTTACTGTATATCATGACAGTGAAGAGAAGACGTATACAGATAGATGCATTCCCTGGAAATCAAGATAAAACATTCTTGTTAAACACAGAGACAGTCTGAAGATGAGAAACATTCTATATCATGTTATTTTGTGGAACAGTAGCATACATCAACCAACCTGAGATACATAACTTTAGAGATTGTACCAACCAATTCTTGTTGAGGTGACTGTAATAAAGCACTTTTACACAGAGAGGCATTCTGGATTTTTTCACTGAACTCCAGTTACTCTGTAGGCATGAACAAGCTAAATGAACTGATATGTTTTTTATAAATCGTCTCCTGACTGTTGGCTAATGAGTCTGATTTTTATCATTTATGATGTTTGATTGAAGTGGCGGCATTATATGTATGGTTGGTAGGTGTTCAGCATCTTCAATTACAATTTCAAAATTAACCTCCTTTGTTTTGTTTTCACCCTAGATTGCAATACAGCTTTGAATTGTGAATTCTGAATGTGAGCTAGGTTGGAATGAATAGTTATTTTCATTCATAACAAGTTATAATAATATATAATAATAATAATAATAATAATAAATAATTATAATAATTATCTTCTTCATTCTAGTAGTACATACAAGTATGCAGTTAAACTTGTGCTCCATCATAGCCAACAACTATACTGTATACTATAAATGATAAAAATAATCAATCATTATATTTAATTTTTGCATATATATTGGGGTGTTCAAAATGAAAGAGCAGATTTCAAAAATGTATTTCAAACAAACTGTATAAGACAGAAACACATTCCATACATCACTGGACAGAGGAAAGTTCAAAGTTTAAAAGCCCGCCTAAAAGTTACAGTGAATGCCACTGAGCAATGTTCCTCATTTATAGTAAAATGGCGACAACACCACAAGATCCGGAGTTAACTGAACGACACCATTCCAGGACGATGGATTGGAAGAGGTGAATAACAAGATCTTACTCATTGTCTATGGCCTCCCAGGTCTCCAGACCTTACCCCCTGCCGTTTTTACCTATGGGGTACATTAAAGAAAGAGTATTTGTTCCACCTTTGCCTGCTAATCTTCAAGATTTGTGGAAAGAGTTTGTGAATTGAGGAAGCTATGAATTCAGTAACTAGGGACTAGTTGACTCGTGTGTGGTAAGGAATGGTCTACTGTTTTGATGTTTGTTGTGCTACACATGGTGCTCAAGTTGAGTGAATGCAACCTCAAGGACCATAGGACCAAACCTTGAACTTTCCTCTGTTCAGTGATGTGCAGAATGTGTTTCTGTTTTGGCACATGGCTGGGGGTGGTACCCAACCGGGACGCCCAGGAGGACCGGAGGAGGGCTTGTGCCTCCTCCAGACCATGAGGGGGCAACCGCCCTAGTTGCGCCAGGGGGTGCCCCGCTGTCTTCGGAGCCCTGGACCTCAGCACTTCCGCCACACCAGGAAGTGCTGGGGGGGAAGAAGACTGGGGACACCTGTAGGGCTTCCAGGTGCGCAGCTGGCACTTCCGCCACACAGGGGAGTGTCCGTGGAGGAGTGTCAGGAAGCACCTGGAGCCCAGCTGGACTTGTATAAAAGGGGCCGCCTCCCTTCATTCGATGACTGGAGTCGGGCGAGGAGTGGACGAAGTCTTGCCAGAGAGGTGGCCTGAAGAAAGGCACTGAAGAGAGAGGCCTGGACTTTGGGGGATCTGTGCAGAGTCACTGGGTTGTGCACGAACTTTGTAAATAGAACTGTAAATAAATATGTGTGTGTTAGGTGAGAAAACGTTGTCCGCCTGTCTGTGTCCGGGGCTCATTCCACACTGTCATTGATTGAAATACATTTTTGAAATTTGCTCTTTCATTATGAATAGCCCTGTATTATATATTAAGAAATATTTGTGTACACCGTTTATTGGTCTATGGAAATGTTCCTGTTTGTACTTTATAAAATGAATTTTTAACTGTAATTATAGACAGAAATGTAATCATTTTAAATCGATATTATGCTTTTTCATGGATTTTTATTACTGCATAAAGGTTTCCTGATAATTGCAGACTGTTATGTATTGTGTTGTTTTTATTTAATACTTCAGTTAATCTTATGTAGCATATATAACTGGGATTATACCTTTTGATTTGTTTTTAGTAAATGACTGTGACATTATTTTAGATTTTTTTGCAATATATATTTTTTGTATTGTATGTAAAAACTAGTTTATTATAATTTCCAATTAACATAATTTTGATTTTATTATCATTTGTTCTAATTATTATTCAGATTATTGCAAACTGTAGAAGCCCCAAATTCTGCCCTTGTGGATGTCTTTTGGATTTTCCAGCCACATTCCAAAGATGTCTGTATTAGTTCTTTTGGTGATTCAACATTTTTCTGAGATAAATGAGTGTAGGTGGGCTTGAGTGTGGCAGACTGCCACATTGTCTATTACAAGTATCTGTTTGCATCTTGCAGTGTTGTGCTGCCGGGACATACTCTGGCCACACATGTCTCTTAATTGGAATAAAATGAGTTAGTAAATGGAATGAAAGCAGAAAATGATTTTAATATCAAAATACATTTTATGTAATAAAATAAAGTAATTGTAGGAGGTCAATGCAGGTGTTTAATGCAGAAGTCATCAGCTCTGTACTCTTTGTTCTTTATAAAAGGAAGAAATTCCAGGAGAAAAACTACAAGTGTATTGCAGCATGAAGCAATAAAAAATGAGAATGACTGCTTGCAGAGAAGAATGAATGGTATTTGCACCAAAGGGCTACTGACCAGTAGAGCTAAACACAACTATTAGAAGAGTGCAATTGAAGTTGTCATCTTTCATCGCAGTCTCTCTGCTGCCTTGTTAGGTTAAGTTTATAAGCTTATCTGACAGAGCTAGTACAAGAACATTCTCTCAGTGACATGTGTAAGTTTATAGTTTTCTCTATATAGCACAAGATGACATAAACTCTCATGCAGCCTGCAGGACATTTTTCATTTTGCTCTGTTTTGTTAGGCTGGCATTATCCAACAATTCATTTTCTATACTCTGTTATCCAATTCAGGGTTTCATGGTGTGGAGACTCTCCAAATAGCACTGGACTCAATGCAAGAACCATACTGTCACTTGGAGTGACCCAGAAAATGGCCTTTAAACTGTCACAGAGACAAATAACATCATCTGTGTCTCTTTGGAAAGAGAATAACTGGAGAAAACAAACAGTCTGGGATGGAACTCAGTTGTGAGGCAACAGTAGTATCCACTGCACGGCCCAAAAGTACAGACAAAGATTTTAAATATATAGTTCAAAATGTCCTGAAAGGATGGGGGGGGGGGATTGTGAAACTTCTGCTCCAAGGACAAACAATGGCAAAGTTCCTTCATATTTAAGGGAAAAAGTTATAACAAGAGCAAAGGCAGGAAAAGGTCCACAAAAGTTTTTTGACTAAAAAGACAAACCCTTATGTAAACAAATACAATGAATACAAATCTTAACGACACTATCTTGTAAACAAAGCAGGGGTCAAAAACCATGAAACAGAATACCAAATAAAAGCATGAATTACAAAACAAGAATGAAAACAAAGACACAATGTCAAAGCTGCAGTAAGAACTGCAGTTTCTCTTTCAATGTAGTTAGAGCAATCCACCAGGTGCTTCATCAGGTGGCCCCGCCTCCTTGAGCTCAACATTCAGAAGACAGGACAAGTAATAAGACTATTACACATATGCATTATTAATATAAAGCAGAATTACAAAATAATCAATAAACACAAAATCAATAAAAGCATAATCTATACTAATAAAAGGCAAAGCCCTCACTGACTGACTGACTGACTCACTCACTCACTCACTCACTCACTGACTCATCACTAATTCTCCAACTTCCCGTGTAGATAGAAGGCTGAAATTTGGCAGGCTTATTCCTTACAGCTTACTTACAAAAGTTAAGCAGGTTTCATTTCGAAATTGTACACGTAACGGTCATAACGGTCGACAACGTCCGCCATGTTGAACTTTATTATTTATGGTCCAATCTTCACGAAATTTGGTAGGCGGCTTCCCTGCGGTAACCGAAACCGATGTACGTACTTATTTCGGTGGTATGACGCCACTGTCGGCCGCCATATTGAACTTTCCAACATCACTAATTCTCCAACTTCCCGTGTAGGTAGAAGGCTGACCCCATCTTCACGAAATTTGGTTGGCGGCTTCCCTGCGCTAACCAAAACCGATGTACGTACTTATTTCGGTGGTATGATGCCACTGTCGGCCGCCATATTGAACGTTCCAGTGTCACTAATTCTCCAACTTCCTGTGTAGGTAGAAGGCTGAAATTTGGCAGGCTCATTCCTTACAGCTTACTTACAAAAGTTAAGCAGGTTTCATTTCGAAATTCTACGCGTAACGGTCATAATGGTCGACAACGTCCGCCATGTTGAACTTTCTTATTTATGGCCCCATCTTCACGAAATTTGGTAGGCGGCTTCCCTGCGCTAACCAAAACCAATGTACGTACTTATTTCGGTGGTATGATGCCACTGTCGGCCACCATATTGAACTTTTCAACGGTCTTTGTTACTTATGGGCCCATCTTCAAGAAATTTGGTACGCGGGTTCCCAATGCTAACTGAATCCTACTTACGTACATATATACATCCACAGCCAGCAGCTCGGTCACCGTGTGAGGCGGTGTTGGGTCCCCCATCCCAACGCCTCCCACGTTGTTGGCTGCCTGCCTATATAAGGCCGTCCGTCGCTCCGGTTACTACATTCCCTTCCTTGCTTCGCCACGGGATTCACGTCTCCCTGCTGATAACTACAGACTTTTTATTTAATCCACGGCTTCTCTGCTGTTTTATTGTTCGTTTATTACGATTATAGTTATTATGTAGGTATTTTAGACTTACTGTACATTGTTCAGGTACCCATTTTCTTTATCGTTCCAACCGTACCCCCATTAACATGTCTATCGAGGTGATCACCATCGATCAAAGAACTGTCACTTACTGAGTGGTTTGCATGACCGGAGGTGGCACCTGCCTTTTCCATTCTCTTTGTTACATATTGCACGGCCATATCAGGCTCACTCTTGATATCCGGAGGAACATTGTGTCTTATGTATTGAATGACTGGGACAGGTTCAAGGTGTGGACTGATGACGGTACAGGAGATAATTATACTACACAGGAGCACTATAAGAGTGAAATGCTTAAGCCCTTCACCTATGTTTCTGCATGTGAGTTGATGGCTGCTGCTAAATTGTTCGGTGGTCGCTTTCAAGTGTACCGAAATGGCCAAATATTTTACCCCTTTCGACAACCACCAATGCCTCTTAAACATCTTACATTCACAGGTGACGATTTCAGTAGTGGACACTTTGATGTTTATGAATGTTTAAATTCTCAAAAGCTGATGTAAAGTTATCGATGAAACCGGTTGTATGCTTACAACGCTTGACAGATGCCGAATGTCACTTCAACACAAGTCCTGCAAATCCTGAAGAGTTTAAAATATCTCAAAATAAGATTAATACTCTTCTCTGAAGGGAGAAAATGAAACAAAATAAAAAAGATCCAAAACTGAAAACTAGAAGGAGCAGACCCAACTCCATGAAGGAGAGGCACAGTCAGAGGGAAACGGACTCAGCCTGAACTGCTGTATTTCTGTGTAATTGAGGAACTCACCTTCCAGACTCTGTTAAGGATGTAAAAGAGGGTGGATAATTAATAAATACTAAAATAAAAGGAAGCTAATAAACAACAATGAACAAAACTTAAACCTGAAACAAAAGGGAAAAAGCAGAAGAACAAATTAAGTGAAAATCACAAAGCAACAGCCAAGGACTGTGGTTCTGTGAAACCCTGATATAAACAGTCATTTATTTTTTGAGCCCCGTTTTCCCATCATCAGACCATTTGAACCCAGAACCTATCATGGCTGCATCACTCATAAAAAAACAAAGCAAATGTTACAGAGATGATAATCAATTAGAGGGGTATACTAATGAACATGGTCACTGTATTTCATGGTGGCCACATATTAATCTAGCATAAAAAGTGGAATGTAAAATCAAAACTGATACTTCCAGTCCAGGTCAAGAAAAGTGACTGCAGTGATGCAACACATGACAGCTGGCATGAACTATGCACATTGTTGCGTGTGGCAGACGGCTGGGGCTCCTGCCCAGCCAGAATGCCTAGAGGATAGAAGGTCAAAGAGAGAGACAGTACCTCCCCCGGGACATGAGAGGGCAGCCCCCCTGGTTTGCATCAGGGCCACAGGATTGGAGCTTAGAAGCTCAACCCTGCATGGATGATTCCGAAGCCATGGACTGCAGCACTTCTGCCACACCAGGAAGTGCTGCCAGAATAGGAACAGGTACACCCGGAGTGCTTCCGGGTGTCCATGCAGCACGCCTGCCACACCAGGAAGTGCTGCAGGAAGGTCATCAACAAACAGCTGGAGCACAAAAGGGGCCACCTTACTCCATTCGAGGAGCCGGAGTTGGGAGGCAGAGTACAGAGCTTGCGAGCGGTGGAGTGAGGGTGGCAGAAGAGAAGGAAAAGAGAAGAAAAGAAAAGAAAGGACTGAGTAATTGTGACTGTTTGGGTGCACTGTGCTGTGTGCTAAGAGGGAGATAAAAACAGCATGTGTTTTGGACTTCTGTGTGTCCTGGTATCTGTCTGTGGTCCGGGCTGATCTGCACACATGCCAAAAGAAAACTAATTCAGGTGGTGTGCAAATTTCACATTCAGAAGTTTTTACTCCAGGAAAACACTGAAGCAGAAAGAATGGAAAAATGGGTTATGCTAGTCCACCAGTAAAAGCTTTTACACTGTATGTGGACCCTTGCTGTGTGTTATGTTATAGAGGTTACGCATGTGGGTGTTTCTTATACTTTTAAAAGTAACTTGAGACCAATGGTTGAAGTGGGAAAACAACTTCACACAGTTATATTTACTGTTTATATATGTTATATATCATTATAGTGATTAATCAGGTAGTGTTTCCATGTTGGAGCTCTAAAGTCCTTTCTGGTCAAATGTTCAGAGAGTTTGAAGTTTAAATGTTAGTAAAGACAACAGCTCAACAGGCAGGAAGAAAGTCACAGAGGAAGTTAAAGAAGGCGAGACAGAGGAGGATATGGTGCAGTAAGGAAGTGTAAAGTGAGCCAACTTCACCACTCAACAGACAGAAGAATTAGGCAGTGTAAAAAGCATGGAGAAACATTGGGGTTTTTCTTTCCTTGTACAGTTTTATAATAATGTGATACTTGTCTCTCCCCTATGTGGTTTATTTATATAATAAAGACTCTATTCTTTTATAACTTTGTCCTTCTTGGCAGTTATTCTGGTTTCGTTTTTCACCTTAAAAGTATCCCTACCATTCAACTAAGATTTGGTGGATTTATGAAAAAAAAGTACAACTATTTTTGTTTCATATTCTATCATGTCAATCTAAATATGGCAAGCTTTACAAGTTTCACAAAATCATCTACATACTGTATGAGTAAACTAAAAGAGAAACCTGAAAAAAGTTTTAGGAAATATATTATTTAGCTTACATTATAGGACACTATTTTTTTTATTGGTAAGATGATGACTGTAAAATTACAAGGAAGAACTGAACTGAGTCCCCAAATAGAAACAGGTAAAACATTTCTACTTCTATTTATGTGATTTTTTTTTTAGAAGTTTGAGATCCATACAAAAATGCATGTTGGCTCTTCACTCTCAGTTTGGTGTGTATGTTTAAAACCATTCATGGTAAAATCATCACGAACACTAATGACACACAACTTCAGATTGCTGGACAGGCCTTCATGAGAAAGACGGCTGTGTTGTCTGAGAATGTGATTTGTGCCAAAGTAGAGACAGAAATCCAATTCTGATTTAAAGATGGAAGCACTCTGTTATGTACACTGTCCCAGATTGTCAGTGAATAAAAGTGATCACTTGCTGGAAAGACACTTACAAATAAACTCATCTGACCTGCTACCATCTTCTGCTGACCTCTGGGTCCATAACTTTCATCCATGATCGGCCAAAAATGTCTGCCTTTTAATTGTACTCTGTACTTTTTTGCTGACCCTTACCTACACACACACTTCTGTAGATTGTGACCTTATTTGCATTAAACCTCATTTTGGATGTAGTTTTAGAAATACCAATTGATTGTTAAATTTAATCTTGTAATTTTTGTTGTGAGAAAGTGAGGAAGACTGCAGCACATCTCTGTAGCTTCTTTCCTATAGCTAATCAGCACCTTAACACATATTCACAGGTAACTCCTCTTGTCATGCCCTAGTTGGACTGCCAATACTGATGCTCTGTGCAAGAAAGGACAGAGCCGACTATACTTTCTTAGAAGCCTGGCATCCTTCAACATCTGCAATAAGATGCTGCAGATGTTCTATCAGACGGTTGTGGTGAGTGGCCTCTTCTATACAGTGGTGTGCTAGGGAGGCAGCATAAAGAAGAGGGACACCTCAGGCCTGGACAAACTGGTGAGGAAGGCAGGCTCTATTGTAGGCACAGAGCTGGACAGTTTGACATCTGTGGTAGAGCGATAGGCGCTGACCAGACTCCTGTCAATCATGGAGAATCCACTGCATCCACTGAACAGTATCATCTCCAGACAGAGGAGCAGCTTCAGCGACAGACTGCTGTCACTGTCCTGCTCCACTGACAGACTGAGGAGATTGTTCGTCCCCTACACTATGCGACTCTTCGATTCCTCCCAGGGGGTAAACATTAACATTATACAAAGTTATTGTCTGTTATACCTGCATTTTTATCACTCTTTAATTTAATATTGTTTTTTATCAGTATGCTGCTGCTGGAGTATGTGAATTTCCCCTTTCGATTAATAAAGTATCTATCTATCTATCTATCTATCTATCTAGTTTTTACTATGCTGGGCTAATGATCTTATTGGGCATCTGAATTGTTTCACCTTTGTTCCCCTGTTCTAATTACAGCACAGTATTGTCGCTAGCTATTTTTGTTGTCTGGAGTTTATGTTATTCAGTTTTTCATACTGTACACCCAATTTCAAGACCAATACTTTTATGGTTGAAATGACCAAATTGCCAGAGGCTTTAAAGATGATATAACAATATCTATACAAATAACTTTGCCATTCTGCATACAAAACTGGTCTGGAAAATGGTGTAAAAAAGATAGTCAACAGACATCAAAGGTTTGGGGCAGCCACCTGTATAATATGTCTTGGCTGCAAATGGGTATTTTATGAGTTGTTTTCAGGTTGAAATTCAAAACAGAGCTGACTTTAGTTTGAGAACATGGCAGCTTTAAAGGCCGTGACAAGAAGTGACATCATTGAGACTGAAAGTGGTATCATCAATAGCTCTGGCACCTAGTAGAATTTCCCCTGGATAGTCCACAGAGGATGGAGAGAGAAAGTTAGTGCACTTTGCCATCCCCAGTTCTGGCCTGGTACTACTATTATTTAGGCCCTCTAGCTGCCTCCCAATCGTACGTGTGTGACAATGGTAATATGGAATGCTGAGATTTTTGTAAATCTATTACAAAAATTTAAATTGTATATTTCAGTTAGAGGCAGATATAAAAATACTTTCACATTACCATATCACATTTTTATTTTTCATCTCTTCAACCTGGACAAGGTTTGGTGGTAAAAGATTGCATTGGTCTGATCAGATTTTTCCATTTCCTACTCCTTCTAGGGAGATAAACCAAGGACAGCTAAGGGATGTAATCCATCAGAGTTCCTGTCCTGATTATGTCCAATGGTCTCTTTTCAGAGAACTGTGTCTCATACCTCCATAGAATTAATTATTTAATTAATAGATGTTCATTATACATCGATCATCTCCACTTAATTTGAAGCACCACTGGTCTATTCTAATCTTCAAGATTCAAGACTTTTTATTGGTCAAATGCAAATAGTTCATTGCAATGCATATTTGTTCAGTCATTGTTATTTCATGGATAATATGCAAAATAAACAGTCAACAATAGTGCAAAAAGGGACAGTGCAAACAGTGCAGTGCAAAACAAATCTAACATTAGTATATGATAATAGTGCATGTAAAAAACAGTAAGCAATAACGATAATAATATAGTAATACTGTAAACAATAATAGTGAGTGTTAGTCCAGTAAAAAACAATTATACTGTTAACTGCTGGTACCAGAGGTAGTCCACGTTAACTGTTAAAAGAAAATAATGTTCCTGATTCTGGATGTCAATATTTTGACAATAGGAAACCTCCTACCAGTCTATGGGGGGAAAAAGCTATTGGGTGGGGTGATTTGTGTCCTGCAGCAATTAAGGTAGCTGTCCTCAAAAGAATGTAGTTTAGCCCTTATGATCTCCTGAGTGGACCTCAAAACACTTTTTATGACTCTCCTGACTGAGTTTTGGTTCTACTGCACCTATAGGGCCCTATCATTCCCCACCCTGTTGTTCAAAGTATATGTATAAAAGTGTGCTTGATAATCCATGAAGGAAAACCCCACCCCTTGGAATTTGTGTATGTACTGTATTTTATACCTCATTGCGAAGAGTAAGAATGAAACCTGACAGCATGATGAGTACCCAAGGAAGCAACTTGCTAAGCATCTATTCTTTGAGCTTTGCTGAGCATTCTTTTGCATAAAGCAGCAGCTCCATTTCTCTGTGCAATTACAGTCACAGCCTGCTCAGTGACGCTGTTGTGCTGTGACATTTATTTGTTTCAACTGCAAACCCCATTTCACTGCACCAAGGCAGAAAAAGGACATGGTGATTAAGAATAGACCCCTTGCCACAATATTTTTAAGAAATATTAAGAAGTAGAAAGAAATAAAAAAATGTGTCCGCCAATTTTTTTTTTCTGTAACATCACCAAATTTTAATTAAATAAGTCAAAGCATATTTAATATTTAAAGTATTGTAATCGGCCAAAGATTCAATGTCAAGATTTTGATGAATCTCGATGTTTTAGACCTCCCTGATTCCGAAAATTTATCTCTGTGTGTGTGTGTGTGTGTGTAAACACGATAACTTGAGTAAGCTTTCACTTAGGTCAAACAAATTTTGCATATAAGTATTAGGCACAAAATGTAGATTTTTGGGTTATTTCCGTGGTACTTTACCTTTTATTAATGCAGCTGCAGTGTCCGAATTATTGAGCTTTTCTTTTGTGGGGGAGACGTTCTACCCTAATATATTTATGTATTTTTTTTCTTTTTTACTGTTAGTCAAAGTATATTTAATATTTAAAGTATTGTAATCGGCCAAAGATTTGATGGCAAGATTTAGATAAATCTTGATGTTTTAGACCTCCCTGAGTCCGAAAATACTGTTTTTGGAATTATGTATGTGTGTCTGTTTCTGTGTGTGTGTGTGTGTGTGCAAACACGATAACTTGAGTATGCTTTCACTTAGGTCAAACAAATTTTGCATAGAAGTATTAGGTACAAAATGTAGATTTTTGGGCTATTTCCGTGGTACTTTACTTTTTATTAATGCAGCTGCAGTTTCTGATTTATTCAGCTTTTCTGTTGTGGGGGAGACATTCTACCCTAAAATATTTTTGTATGTTTTTTTTCTTTTTTACTATTAACCTATAGCTCTAGATCAGGGGTGGGCAAAGTCAGTCCTAGAGGGCCGCAGTGGCTGCAGGTTTTTGATCCAACCCAGTTGCTTAATTAGATAACAATCCTTGCTCATAATTAAATTTCATGGCTTGTTAGTGCTTTAACTCTGCCATGTCAGGTCATTCTGATGTCCTATATTTTTTCTTTCTTTCTAAGGATATCATCCAAATGATTTGAAGGCTAAAATGTTTGAGTATTTCTCTGTCCTTCACTTTTTTCTCTTCACTTTCCTTCCAAGTATTTAATTAAACCAAATAGCACACGATAAATACACACAGATATAAATGGTAACAAGCTAAATGGAGAACTACTGCTTTACTTTGTCATTTGCAGCTTATTGCTAATAAGGAGCAATTAAAAACCAAGAATACAGCTGTTTAAGACTAAAATAAGCAATAAGCATTCACAATCTTAATGAGCAAGACAATTGAAAATGGAGCAGTAGTGTTACTTGAGCAATAAGTGTTCCCTATTAGGTCATTGGGTTGGAACAAAAACCTGCAGCCACTGCGGCCCTCCAGGAATGACTTTGCCCACCCCTGCCCTAGATGCACCATGTTGCCAAATCTCAGCTTTTTAACTAAACAGGAAATAGTGTTTTTGGGTGAATGAGTGAGTCAACTTTGCATTTTATATATATTGTGGGGTAAAGCCCAGACACAGACAGGCAGACATGATGTTTTATCACCACACACGTTTATTTACACTTTATGACAAGTATAAGTGCACAAAACCCAGTGCTGCAGCACCAATCACCCCTCAAGTCCAGGCCTTCTCACAACGCCTTCAGTTCTCTGGTCCACCTCCACTCCTCTCCTCTCTTCTCTTCTCCTCCGAGCTCTGTCCTCTTCCACCCGACTCCAGCCATCGAATGGAGGGAGGCGGCCCCTTATATCCACACCCGGACGAGCTCCAGGTGCTCCCCGACACTCCTCCGACGACACTCCCCTGTGTGGCGGAAGTGCCAGCTGCACACCCGGAAGCACTCCAGGTGTCCCCGTTCCTCTTCCCCCCAGCACTTCCAGGTGGAAGTGCTAAAGTCCAGGTCTCTGAAGGCAGCGGGGCGCCCCCTGGCGACGACCACAGGCCACTACAGGGTTGAGCTTCCAAGCTCCCTATCTGTGGTCCCCAAAGCAACCAGGGCGGTCGCCCCACATGGTCTGGGGAAGGCGCAAGCCCTCCTCCGGTCCTCCTGGGCGTCCCGGCCGGGTCGCCTCCCCAGCCGTCTCTAACAATATATTTAAATAATATAATTGTACATGTTTCATTATGATATTTGTTAATGTTTTAGAAGCTTATCAAAGCTAAAAGCTGACAAAGAAAACAAACATAAAGCTATATGAATTGTCAATTTAATTTCCTTCGACTTGTAACCAGAATGAAATTTTTTCATTGTAACCAAAGCTCACAGATTAATTGAATGCTTTGTTCAAGGACTTAGTTTCCATTTTACCACCACATTCTGCTATAGTGCTGGCAGTATTTCTGCCTCTGGGCCAGTTCATTGGTTTCATGATCATGTTTACTCTGACTACAATAAACTCCTGAAGGAATTTTTTGAAAATGCACAGCAACTAAGAAATAATGAATAATTAGCATTACCTGCTTAAAATAAAAGTGTAAAAAAATACAATTTGACTTTCAAGGGGCAACACCAACTTTACTTGTTAAATTTTGGTTCAATTTAACAGTGAGAGCTGAAAATGAATGGTCCAGAGTGTGCTGCTACAGGCCAACAGCTGTTCAGAATTTCCTGGAATTTTCAAGGACGCAGTAGTCTGATAAAATCAGAAATTGTAGTGTAAATTGGGCTATGCTTCAACAATAGGCACTACCATTTTTTCTGATTACTGTGATCCACAAGAATTAAGCTCCTACACAGTGCAACAGATAACAAGTGTCTGTTAGTGACATTGTTGCTGACATAAAGGGAAAGAATTAATCAGTCAGCTACACTTGCCATTACTTGAACAGAGAAAGAATCAATAATCCTCTCATCCAACACTAACCTCTCTGTAGCTTTTCTTTAAAATCCACAGACCACACTCTAAATTAAATATGTCAATGGTGGTAGAAAGGCATAACCAGACAAGTGTTTAAAGCCCCATGCACCTTATTACCTGAACCTTGACAATATTTTATTAACACTACTGGAAAATCATATATACGCCAAGAGAGACAGGTCAATTTCAAAAATTGACACGTGTGTCTTAAGAACCATGGTTGCCACCTGAAATTATAATACACATAAGGGAATGAAGAAAGCTTAAAATATAATGTATAAAGTATTTTCAGTGGGTAGTTCACTAATGATGATCAGCTAGGCTTGTGTGACCATAAAATATATGAAAGAGTGTTACAAATCCATATAAATGGATTGCCTTGATGGAAAAGAACTTGGAGACATAACAGCAACTTTTTCATTGGATTTCTATCATGCCACCACAAAATTTTAGGAAAATTAACCACTGCAAAAAAATGTCAGCGTTCCCTTTATCTCACTGTGGATCAGGAAAAAATACTGTATATAAATTTAATTTTGGAGTTGACAATGCTTTAAAAAATGCTGGTGGCCCTGAATGACAACTGACAGTAGCCATCTATCCTCAAATGTTGACAACTAATTGGCCTTTTTTTCGATGCCATAGCTAATGCAATGCTAGATCTTACCTGCAGGCTGAGTGTATTGCCAAGTGGTGCTTCTGGAGGGGCCACTGTCAATTTTTTCATTCTGACTTTTCCTTACTGTCACAAATTGTTGCATGCATTCTTTCAAGAGGCCGGTGGTATGCACCATAACAGTTTCAGTGTGATTGCTGTGGAAGCTGAGCTGCATTTGCACTACTTGATCTAAAATTGCTGCTATTTAGACAAGAATAAAATAAAGGCTTTTTATCTGTCACTATGGTAGCATGTTATTTGTGTTTTTGTGCTGCCTTTTTTCCTTTACTGAAGCTTTACTTAAGACTGTCCAGCTTTACTTGGCGGCATATGCTCTTGTCAGTCATTCTTATTTCAACAGATCTCTTCTTCTTTGCTGTATGTCACTGTTGTTAGAATGGCCAATTTTCCGGTCAAGGACATTCCTGAAGAGTTTGTTTTTTACTTTGTATGTTGTTGCTGCTTAAAAATCTACTTTCTTTTTCTCTTCCCTATCCAAGTCTGTTTCCTGCCTCAAACTTGATGACGTTAAGATAGGCACAAGCCCCAGCAACCCCAACTAAGATTAAGTGGATTCTGTAAAATACAGGTTAATTTCTTCTGTTTTGTATTTTAATCATTTTCTTACAACTTACTTTAAATTTTAGTGTAATACTCTTTTCTGAATACAGCCTCAGAGGGTAACATCACAGCATTGCATTGCTTAAACTTCTCTGAAGAGCTGCTGCTTTTTGCCAGTGCTCAGTTCACTGTTTGGAAGATGAGAGTGTTAAATCTTTCACCTGCCTGTAAATGTTCAAGCTTCTTTTTAGGTTGTTCTGTCATGCTCCATCTTGAACCGTGCCCTTTCTGCTGTCTTTGATCACACTTTCCACATTCTTACTGTAGTTGGCCGTGACCTGTATGTTCAGTGGTCATGTCTACCACAATTTCTGAGTAGTCTTTTGATGCAAAGTGGTGTGATTACAGCATTTATTCAGGCTGTGAACAATGCCTCAGGGCTCCGTCATTGATTTTCTTGTGCTCCTTGAGTGTTTGAGGTTTTTGAATTCTTTTGTCTCCACTTTTCTTCTTGTATACTACTGATATTTTTTTTTATGTTTCCTATTTTTTTGTTTTAACATTATGGATATATTGGAGTTCAAAATATTTAACACTGGATGCCGATCCTAATGCAAACCTCCTTTAGGTACCTTTTACAACACAAAGTATGGGTGCAGTAGAGCACATAGTATCCATTGGGCACCCCAAACATGCCTATGTCATCAAATGAACCACAGATTCGGGAACCCTATTTATAATAATTCTAGATCTAATGCACTCTGGGAAGGTTGATTTTGTTGCAAGGG
The DNA here is from genome assembly GCA_026402145.1 of Polypterus bichir lapradei. NCBI lineage: Eukaryota > Metazoa > Chordata > Cladistia > Polypteriformes > Polypteridae > Polypterus > Polypterus bichir. The sequence goes on along the minus strand of JANRMT010028174.1, from coordinate 100,878,978 downwards.
AGATGAAGGAGAGCCAGTGAGTAAGAGGTGTGAAGGAGGAAACTGTGGTACGCTAAACAAACCTACATAAACATAGGGAGAACATGCAAATTCCACATAATCAGTGAAGTGTAGAGCACAGTAATCTACAATTCTGAAGTAGCAGTGCTGAGAACAGGGCCACACTTAGCTTCAAGACTAATTGCCTTATTAAAAAAAGGTGAATTGAACCTTGCATGTTTTACCTTATTTACAAACTTTCAGAAGGTTATATGGACATATGATAAATTCATAATGTGAATGCACTGTAAACTGCTAAATCAAATTAAGGAGCTTTCAATTTACTGCTTTAGTTCACTACATGTAATATACAATAGACCACTGCAAATATATCACTCAAGTCTGCTGTGAGCTGGTACAAAAGCTTGTCCCTAAGGATTGGTCTTTTAAAACTGTTAGACCAGGACATGGAGCATTGAAATGAAAGAATAGCAGGAATAACAGACTAAAATCAAAACCGGAAAGCCAGAAAGATCAAAGACTGACAATAAATCAAAAAGTCATAAAATAACTTGCAAAAATCCATTTCCCTACATAATTAGTAAGAGTTTGTGAGGTTTCTTGTGTTCTTATATCAAAGTAACAATAAAAATGATTTTTAGCTGTTAAAAATAAAAATTGATGTGCCAAAATTGTTCTGCAGATCCATAAACACAATGTTGAATTATAACTAGCAAGGAAGCTCACTGGGAGGTCCACAGAACATGAAAAACTTCATATTTACCTATCCTTAAGAGTAAGGTATAAAATATTAATATTAAAACAAAATATTATTCAAACTCCATAATAATAAAGACTCATCTGTATTCTACAATTTTTTCTGTCCTCATAGAATAGTTGGATTATTGAAGACAATTAGGTTAACGGCTGGGGTGAGCAAACAGTATGGTAATATACAGACTATAATATATAGACTTTTTATTCATAATAAATCTATTAAACAGAATAACCAAACCATCCACATCACTCTTCATCCATATTAATAAAAGTGTTTGTGTGTCTGTCCAGTTGCTATATCTCTGCTCTTCCAATAAATGGTGCATCACAAAACATTAACTCTAATTTTACAAATCCCAGCGCACCATGTATTACATGGTGCACTGCAAACGCTAATGCTGAGATCTTCATTGCTTATTTAGATTTCAACCCATCTTAGACAGGTAGCACAGCTAGTTACAGTATACCATATTGAAGATGAAATTGCATGCGCTTAATGCTTCTTATTATTTTCTAACCCATTTAATTGTGAAATCATAAGAATCTTTACTCATTTGCAGTTATACATTAAAGTGTTGAGTTGTCAATCTGTTATTACCTGTAACTGAAGAGTATCATTTTTGATAGATTTACTACTTCAAGACACTATACTGTCATAGTTTGTTGTTTCTTACCATACCGTAAAATCTTGGTGCAAAAGAACAAGGAAATATGATACCTTAAAGCATGTTCTTCTCTATTTTTAGGACAAGACCAGATGTCTTAAGAGAAAGACACATCACTTATGGTTTTAAGACATCCAAGAGAGTCTGACATGCTTGATAACTTGGAAATTATAATAATGCTTCTGCTAGTCACATCTCACTGGGGCTCTAGAAAGGAGGGGCATGACTAGAGATGGGCAGGTAATTTCCTGTGAGCACTAGGGAAAGAAAAGAAAATGTACCTATGGTAAGAAGGTCCTTCTCCATTAACTGGCAACAACTTCAGCTAGAAATGATACTTGCTGAACATTTATTATTTACTATTAAACTTGTCCAGAGCTTCAGAGAATAGAAGCTTTAGTAAAAGAGTTTGTGTTGCGGCTAGTTTAATATCCTACCATCAGTTACAATGTGCATTTTGACAATTATACTAGACTTTCACACTTCCACACACAACATTCAGGCATAGCAAGATTTGTGCATGTGTTTTTCAGGCCCAGAGATAGATTACATCTAAATTCAACATGTACACCCATTAAAATGATTATTGTACTTTTTCTAGCAAGAGATTATTTTAATTATGATTTGTCAACAGAAGGTACTAAAATGGCACCTTTATTACAAAATTACTCAACGTAGGTATGAACAGAGGAAAGACGTCAAAGTACAAATAATCAGGAAAGTAAACAAAGCTCTGCTTACTGTCTGGACATACCTAAACAGGTCCTGAATCCTTGTCTACCTTTTGGTGTGGCTTGTAAACTTTTCTATCAAAATGTATAATTATATAATAAAAGTACACCCTTCAACTTCCCATTCCTGAAATACTGTCTTTTCTAGACTCACCTATCTAATGTTCATCCAAAACCCTCCCAGGTCTACATTCAGCTGGCCTCTACTGAAGACTCAGTTTTAAATCACACCATGCAAACCTGGGAATCATTTCCTGACTCAAGGTGAGCCTTCCATTTGCTCCTGGGACACCAGGCTAAAACTTCCTCTTGACACCGTCTAGTGTCCTTGCACTACCTAAACTGAAACAAGGGCGGAATATTCTTTTAGAAGAATTGCCTGATTTATTGTGTGGAAACCAAAATTAATTCCAAAAGAATTAAAAATGAGCAACTATCAAATGATAATAGAGTATGCAACCAAATGTGTCTCAAGATTATGCACAACTCTAAAGACAGAATGCACCAATTCATTTACTGGAGATAACTTAAGACAGTTGCAAAGGCGGGCTGGCACATTTGTGTCAAATGTTTTAAAATAATAGAGGAGACTGGGAATAGATAGGTAATTAAATTTGAATTTACATTAGAATTTCACTTCTTAAGTAATACAGCATTATTAAGTATGAAGGCAATATTATTTTTCAAAAAGATGTAATGAGTACATTATTGTTAAACTAGATAATTCATTTAAAAATAAAAATGAAAACTGATGTGGGAATACAGATAAGACAGCAGCTGACAATTTTACTTTTTATGTATATAAGCCAATAATGAAAGGAGGTAGTGCTCAGAAAACATTCACTTAAGATGTAATGGACTGTCTGAGTGTATCTATTCTGTTTAAACTCTTTTTTTTTCTTTTGTCATGGCAAGAAAGCTATTCTGAATTCAAGAGGCAACAGTTTTTGGATTCCTTCCATTTCTTTGGCATTAGCTACTATTAAGGTTGCGACATATTCTACCTTATATATTTCATGCTTTTAAGGTAAGACAATTATTATTAAAAGTATGTCTTTCAACATATATGCTTAAACATATTATGTTGTATTTCTCTTTGCACAGATGATCAATGATTCACACAGACAAGCACTGAAATGACACTTTACTTGCTTTAATGGGGCAAGAATATTTGCAGTGCCTCTCAAGACATCATTGTATTGATTAACTATCTCATCTAGAGATAATTAACTGTGGTCTAATTCTAGGTCAGGGTTGATTTAAAGTTAGAAAAGTGCCCTTCAACTGATTTGAACACAGGGAAACTGTCGGGGTCATTTACACAGGCCTATGATTAAAAACGCCAAGGTCGTAAATCTCCAGATATAAAACAGCTTTGTCATTAACTATAAAATAGATAGAGTGTGCCCATATTTGTTTGTTGGTTACTTCACATAGTGTACAGTGAAGAAATTAGATTCTTGGAGGAAAGCAGGAATTTACAAAAAAATTCTGAAAGAAAAGAAGAACGTCATTGTTAGAACATAAAATTCCGATACAATTACCAACATAGGCTTAAGATAGTAACACAGCAGCAAACAGAGATAATTAATTAAAGACAAGAAGCCTCATGTATAACAGTGCGTATGCACACACATGTTGTATACACCTGTTTCCATGCTCACACCGAGATGTAAAAAAACTAAACTTTGAATAATGCCACGCACATTTTCACGGCAGCCTCAGACTATATACATTTCTGCTCAGTTTTGTGAACAAGAGGCACCCAGCGTCAAAGCAGTGGCACTGTTTCTGTGTCGTTTCCCTTTCTTTTTTATATCCATGGTGCAGGCTTTATCAAATACACTGAAATTAATTGCATATCATTTACAAATTTAAAGCACTTGATTGTAATCAATCTGTAACAATATAATGGTGGACGAAATGGCCAAACTATTCCAACTACCATGGCTGCTTTAGCGCTGTTAGAAGACATTGTTAATGGTAGAATTAGAAGAGAACATATATTTAGAGATAATACTGATTTCTTGTCCCATGATGATGACTGGCTTCTAAGTTGATTTAGATTTCCAAGAGCTACAGTATCTTCTTGGAACAGTGCACTGAACTGGGACCAGCTTTACAAAGACCGACTGTGAAGAATTATGTTCTGCCTTCTCCTTACAAGTTCTGTAATTGAATTTTTAGTCACAGGAGCTTTTTAGCGTGAACCGGCTACCTCGTTTTAAAGGATTTATTTATTGATGATTTTAACCCCACTGGACACTTGTTTTTATGGATTTATTTATGGAACTTGAAGCTCTGCACTTTTTGTTTTTGATTGTTTTAAATAAAGCACTATTTCACTTTTGGAATATATCCCCTGGCTTTGAGAGATTTTTCCCCATTCGGCGGAACCGAACTAGCCCCAGAGCGCATCGGCCAAACGCTCCTTAGTGGGGCTGCAGCTCATGGCGTCTCCTTTATAGGTGGCCAGATCCTCCCACCTAGACTGACTATTCCTGACTTTTAACATCCATTTTACTTGTCCGATCTTTTTTTTTCCACGATTCTTTTTTCCCTCTCTGGAGTACCTCCGGTTATATATACGTACACCTGCCTCCGTGGGCACAACGTCTTAATTACACACCCCAGGAAGCCAATGAGGCAAACAAGAACGACCGCACCCACACGTGCAGGTGCGACTTGCTCCAATCACCTCATTAACTCCCCACGGTCGTGCAATCGCGCCCACGGAAAACAACACGACTATACGGATTTAAAAACCGATGTTTTTTTCGGAAGCCGCAGATCCACTATACCACATGTAGAACTTTCCTTACACACAGTTTTACGCATCTAAATTTTTTTGTTCATACATACATTTTTAATTTTGTCCATAAACCATGTTTTAGATTGAATTTTATGCAAGATGCTATACATGAGGTCCAAGATTTTTAACTTAAAATCATGTGCATTAAACACATCACTGATTTCTGGAGAACTGCTAACAATAAGGGAAAAAGCAGATGTTACTGGGCTACTGTATGATTATGTGTGACTTTCACTGGTATAATTATTTTCATGATAGCCACGATTCAGCCAGCTGTATGTGTGGAACAAACATCTAAAACACTTGCAACACATATACAAGAACATCGCAATGCTGTCAGAAGGAAGGACCACAGACTCTGATATATGCACATACCAATTCAACCGGGACATAGGGCATGTAAGATTCAGGGCAAATACTAAGAGTGCCAGAGAGCTGGCTGAGTTGTGGTCATCAAATTAAAACACTATTAACAGAGACTTAGACATAAACCCAGCATATGCAGGCTTAAAAAGAAGAACATCCAAATAATAAAATAGACTATAAGACCAACACCATCTGACCTCACATTATAAATGTACCCCTCTTACACCCAACACCTCCCTCCTCTTTTGCTACATATTTCAGGAGCAAATAAGCTCAGGAATAAGGACTGTTTTAAGATATGCAATTCACTTTCTTCCCTTGTGGATTTTTAGCTATAAATATGCAAACTGTATCACAGACCTTCATTTCTGTATATATATTGTGGTCTGCAGGTGGCACTCCATCTCCTCTACACCCAATACAAAGGCTCAGACACAAGTATAAAACTAATAAATGAGTGTTTATTGTGGGAAACACTTCCTTTACAAGCATTTTCCACCACAGCCACAATACAATATAAAGTGCAAGCAGCACACAGCAACTCTTTGCTCTTTTCTCTGTCTGTC
>JANRMT010028174.1:100854198-100872682 GCA_026402145.1 Polypterus bichir lapradei | reverse complement strand
CACATCAGCAGTCCTCATGCCTCCCTGCAGCATGCCTAATGCACGTTCACGCAGATGAGCAGGGACCCTGGGCATCTTTCTTTGGGTGTTTTTCACAGTCGGTAGACAAGTCTCTTTAGTGTCCTGCGTTTTTAGAACTGTGACCTTAAATGCTTACTTTCTGTAAGCTGTTAAGGTCTTAACGACCATTCCACAGGTGCATGTTAATTAATTGATTATGGTTAATTGAACGTACATGGAAAACATTGTTTAAACAATTTACAATGAAGATCTGTAAAGTTATTTGGATTTTTAAAACATTATTGTTGAAATACACAGTCCTGAAAAAGGGACGTTTCTTTTTTTGCTGAGTATATATATAAAACTCTGAATTCACCTGCGAAAATTTTTTTTTCAGTTTCACAAAACTGTATGCAAATTGAAACTTGCTTGTTTTTATTGTCACTATTGAAACTTTGTAGGTTCTTCAATGCTATGACATCTGAAAACTTTGAATCAGATAACAAATAGGTTGGTTTTAAGGGTAGGATACTGAAATTTAAAGCACAGGATTGCTGGTTCATTTCTAACCTCTGGCTCAGAATATGCCATTGAGCAAATAACCTAATTACTTTGGTTACAGCTCTTTGGTAAACTATACAATATACAGCAGTAGTAATTAGTTGAAATATTTTAATTTTAATTAAAAACAAAAATTACTTTCAACTCACTTACTGAAGTGTTTGATCTGTTTGCAATCCATATTCATAAAATTGCAGCCAAAGATCCTTAGAAGCTGGCGGCTTTATTTTGCTTATTAAGAACATTTCTCAGGCTAAGTTGTTTTTTTTAGCTAAATTAGCTAACCTTAAAACAGCTTGGATTTATGCATGTGGCAGATTATCTGAAAAATATGGGGCATGTGATTACAACCATTTTTCTGGTAGTGTGGCTGTAGTGTAGTTGTATAATTCTATTACTTTTAATATTCCAAAGCAAACCAACAATAGAGTACAGTGATAAATAGATATGTGACAAAAGAATCAAGGACAAAGGAGAAGATTTGTGTCTTGTATGTGAAGGTGTATTGAGCTGTGTGGTATAGCCATATATTGCTCTTAATCCAAAAGTTGTCCATGCTATCTTAATAAGTGTCATTAAACTGGCTGGAAAGAAACTGGGGGTGTTTTGGTAAAATGTGCACCTTGATGAATTTGTGCCCTTTTCAGGTTTGGTTCTTGCACTGTGCCTTCAACCCCTGCTATTTTAAATTGAAGTGAATGAACACATTTTTTAAACTGCAAGAAAACTGGGCATGGGTTTATTTAAAGATGACTCCTGTATTGCATGGATCCTCTGTGCTCAGAGGAAAGACAGAAAAATTCAAGGCATAAACATCTATAGAAAATAAGCAGCTAAAGGTTGCCATTAAAAAATTAACTTACATGCAACATCATGTGGCTCAGGTGACTCACACAAAAAAACACATACATCTCATCCTCTATCTTACACACTTTTTATCATGGTCTGCCTTGTATGCTTTTTTTGCCTCAAGCTTTTATCTTCCATACTTTTTTCACTTATTGTGTATATTTCTTCTGTATGCTTTTGTTGTTCAACCATAATAGAGCCTTCTCAAACAGAACAAATACCTCAAAGGAAGGTGCAGCACTTTCATGGTTTTGCTCCATTATAGACAGAAGCATAATCAAGCACAATCTGTCCAGTATGCAGCCACACATGCAGCAATCTAAGAAATTGAACGGGAAGTGTAGAGTGTGTGTATCTCCTGAAAGAACAGAGGAAGTTTGTAGTAATTCACATATTCCAAGAGAAAGCCCAAAACACTTAACAATGATACACATCCAAACCATGCACACAGACAAATACACTCAATAATAAAACCATTTAAAATTTGCAAATACATAATCAACACACAAAGTAAAATGATGTCCCTACAGTAAGAAGACCCTGGGAAAATAGTCTGATTTCCAGAAGTGTAGACAATTGTGATTCTTGCGTAAACTACATACGGGAATCCAGCTCAAACATCTACATGGCTAATGTGTTTCAGAGCCTTTCACTGAGCCTGAATGCTAGCAATAAAAGACTAAGCCAAAACACAAAAAAATGAAAGATTTTATAATACAGTGCTTATAAAAAGTAATTACTCCTTAGAAGTTTTTACATTTTATTATTAAACATTGAGTCACAGTGAATTGATTTTGGCTTTTTTTTTTAATTAACAGAAAAAGACTCATTAATGTCTAAGTGAAAACAGATATATGCAAAGTGGTCTAAATTAATAAAAAATATAAAACACTGTGGCGGACGGCTGGGGACCCTGCATAGCCAGGATGCCTTGAAGATGAAAAGACCGGGAGAGGGACAATACCTCCCCCAGAACATGAGAGGGCAGCCGCCCTGGTTTGCATCGGGGCCACAGGATTGGAGCTTAGAAGCTCAGCCCTGTTGGGTTCCATGGCCGCCACCAGGGGGTGCCTGCATGACTTTGGAGCCTTGGACTGCAGCACTTCCACAACACCAGGAAGTGCTGCAGGAGGGTCATCACGGAGCACCTGGAACACATCAGAGTGAATTATAAAAGGGGCTGCCTCACTCCATTTGAGGAGCCAGAGTCAGAAGGTAGAAGACAGAGCTTGCGGGAGAGGAGTGGACGCGGCAGAAGAGAAGAAGAAAGAAAAGAAAAGGACAGTGAGCTTTATTGGTGATTTGTGCACTGCGTGTGTGCTATAAAACAGCAGAGATTAAACATGTGTGTTCTTGGACTTGGGTGTTCTGTGTCTGTCTGTGATCCAGGCTGGTTCTGCCACAACACAAAGTAACTGATCACTTAAGTAATTCACCCCTTCAACTCCATATTTAGTAGATGCTCCTTTGGCAGCAATTCCAGCCTTGCGTCTGTGTGAACAGGTCTCTCTCTATCATCTTTGCACATCCGGACACTGCAATTTTTTCCCATTGTTGTTTGCAAAACTACTCAAGCTCTGTCAGGGAACATGGGGATCTTGAGTGAAAAGAATTTTTCAAATCCTGCCACAATTTATTTTTTGTTGGTAAAGTCCAGGCCTGCAGCTTTTTTTTTAATACAACAGCCTGGATTCCTACATTCTGAAAAATATAGAACATCACAAATAAGCTTGCAGATGTCATTTGCAGTGGTGACAGGTGGGGAAAGACAAAGAAAATTGTGAAGTGGCAAAGTCAGGCTATTAGGTTAATTTATGTTCCATTATTAGCCAAACAGGTAGTAACAGAGCGGTTAGATGTTTTTTTCTTGAGATTAGTGACCTGTTTAAGGCCTTTCCAGACTGATGCACTGTCATCTGCACACAATTGTTCCTTCAGTTTATCTGAGAACTTTCTTTTGGCACCTTTAATCCCTTTCTCCAAAATATACTTGGCTTTCCTGTATTACTCATGATTGCCAGATCTGAAAGCACACTTTTTGTCCTGAAATAGTTGGTAAACTGGTAAACACATTTGTTTTTGTTGGAATGCAACCATCTTCAGAAAGAAACTAATAAATGAAGTTAAAGCATCAGGTTATTCATGTATGTTGGTGGTAGCAGTTTTAAAGGCACTCAAGTCTTTACAGGCAAAGCACTCCTGCATCTCTATTGCCATGCTGGTCCGCTTTTCAGCTCTTCTCTTGACTGGCTTTGCATTTTTACACTGGTGTTTGTAAAAACAAATAAGGTGTATCATAGAATAGTCAGAATTACCAAGGGAGAAATGGGGAAGGCATAATATTTCTTGTTGATATTTAGGGAAGACCTGAGACCTCATGTATAATGCCGGGCATAAAATTCACACTAAAAAATGGCATGCGGACAACATTGGAAATGTGCATACACACAAAAAAATCCAGATGTATAAAACTGTGTGTACACCAAGTTCCCTGTACTTCCCCTTTAGAAATCCCAATAAATGTGAAATTTAATGCATGTGCCTACAACCACACCTCAGCTCCTCCCATAATTTTGCATATTTTGATATGCAAATCAATATAAATATCACCTTTCGTTCGGTGTTTTGCTAAAAGACAATGGCATAAGCATGTGGAAAAAAGAAGAATTTAATCGAATGTGAAAGTGGAGGCAAGGAAAAATGTACTATCTGTTGGCTTATGCCAGTGGTAAAAGCAAGAAAAGGAAGTTATTGAGTGATATAGCATGGTGGAGACACTCAAAAGTTCAAGTTCAGAAAGTCACACAGATCCCGAAGTAAAAAAAGAAGAGGTCAGATATCAAAGTCAACTTGAAAATGCAATTTGCAGTCTGTGTATTCTGTTTCAGAAAATATTATAAAAGCTGACCCCTGTGCTGATGACATGACTCCATGTGGTGATGGTGCTGCTGTGCCCAGCACACTTTTGGTTACTGGCTGCGCACACACCTGACATGGTTAAATTTGGTTAATTGGTTAAAATAAATGCTGCATCTGATTACCTATTTTTACATTCTGCTAATTACATTCAAACAAAGTTATAACACTGTCCGATTTAGTGGGTCAAGGTCAGGTCCATCATATTGCATCTCTTCAGGTACAGGCAAGCGAAGATTGTGTGTCACATTATGAAGCACGCTATATGCTTGCACAATGCGACACACTTTCTGTGGACTATAGAGCAGCACATTCATAGGGTGGAAATGCTTTCTATTTAAACAAGAAAATTAATTATTTGAAGGCGCAACTATAGTGTAGTGTATTCTGTGCTCTTAACATGGCTCTTTCAAGCTGTGACTGTGCAGAGCTGCCGCATCTATATGCTCTCCTGCAATATGTCAGCATATTGTTTTGGTGATTGATTTTTGGCTGATGTAACTTGTCCAGCAATAGAAATGTGTGTGCAGGTGACCGCTCCCATTACATTTGGAAAACCGGACGTTGCAGCAAATTGCGCTTTGATGTTTGCCAGTTCAAGCACAGTGTAAGGAAATCTTATCTGTCTGGATGACAAGGTGATAATACCATCCTATACCGCTGGCATGTCATGACTCAGTGATGTTTATGAAATACCCAATCGGTCAGCAAGTTCACGTTGAAAAGCTCCTGTGACTAAAACTCTGGAGGTGGAGAGAACTTGCAAAGGAGCAGGTGGAGCACAATTCTTCAAAGTCAGCACACATCTCCAAAAGGATAGCTCTTGGAAACCAAAATCGATTTAAATGCCAATCATCTTCATCTCTAAATATTCTCTGTCTCCTAATTCTTCCATTTGCGATTTCTTCTAACAATGCTAAAGCAGCTATGGTAGTTGAAATAGTTTGGCCATTCCGTCCACCATTATATTGTGTGAAGGACAGCCGGGTCCCATGCCCGGCAGGGACGCCCCTGCTGCTTATGTTCCGGGGGAGCCACCATTGGCAGTCCAATACCTCCCACGGGACGCTTGGTGGCAGCCTCCCTGGCTGACGGTGATTCCTCAACCACCCGCAGGGCTCCATGGGAGATGGAGTCCTCCACAGCCTGGTTGGGGGCTCGGATGGCTGCTAGGGGGAGCTGCATGGACTCAACAGCCTGGCTGGACGAATCTTCAGACCCACCTGGAGGTGCAATTAGGACCAGGTGGTCAAGCACCTGGAACACTTCCGGGTGGGTTATAAAAAGGGACAGCCACCACCACTCAAGGAGCCAGGGTCGGGAGGAGGAGGACTATGCTTATGGAGGAGTGGTGGTTAAAGAAAAGGTTTGGTGCTGTTGTGATTGCTGCTTGGGACTGTGTATTGACTGTGGGTCATGGGGAAGACTTGTGCCCACGGGTGAAGAAAAATAAAAGTCTTGTTGGTTTTAGACATGCCTCTGTGTCCTTCTGTGTCGGGTCAGGCGCCTATATGGCGCCTTTTGTTACAATTGCTACAGAATGATTACAATCAAGTGAATTAAATTTGTAAATATTATGCAATTAATTTCAGTGTATTTGATAAAATTGTCATCATGGACGTGAATATGAAAAAGAAAGGTAAATGACACAGAGGCAGTAGCACTGCTTTGACGCTGAGTGCTGCCAGTTTGCAAAACTGAGCTGAAATGTGCGTACGCAGAGTGAGAGGCTACTGTGAAAATATGCGTGGCTTTACGCCAAGTTTAGGTTTTATACATCTTAAAGTGAGCGTGGAAAAGGGTGTATGCAACATTTTTGTGAGTGCACACCATTTATACATGAGGTTCCTGGTTTTAATTTTCAATGCTAAAAGTGGTCAAAATAATGATTTACAAAGTCTGGGTTGTCTTAGTGATTACATCAGTGAGTCACCCCAGCACTTTGTGAGCACTTGTGCGAAGGCAAATATAAATACTGGCCAGAATCACTGAGGGGAACTCATGTGGTAAATAAAACGCCATACAGTCTATAGTAAGCGATCCTTTGCTGAGGTAGCATGATTTCACCCAGTCACTCAGGGGCCTGTGAGGTTCTGAATCAGGCCTTGGTTACCACACTACATGACATCAAACCTAATGACTCTACTGACACCAACTTTGATTAATAAAGAAACATACTCTGTTGCTCTTTATTTTGTTGCAGAGTTCGATCCACTTAGTATAGTGTGAAGTACAATGTAGAGTCAGGAATAGAGTCATTCAGCAATCTTTCAATGAACGACAGTGAAGACAGTAAAGTCTGTTATGGTACATATTAACGGTTTCAGTATATCGACTTTGTTTGCCAGCAAGCGCACGTTACAAAGACATATTCCAGGTATTGGTTATCATAATCATTGCTTCCTGTATCAAACCAGGATCTTTTCCCTCTGGTCTTTCACCATCTGGCTACCTGTTTACCCATCTGTGCACTTGTGACCAACAAAGTTATAAGATCCATAAATGTAGTTACAATTAATATCTGAAGGCTCATCAGGTGGCGCAGCACAGGAGCTCTGCCCATGTGTTTGTTATATGATATTGCATGGTTACAATAAATTTAATACTAAAACACAGACAAAAGACAGAGGAGCAAACTGCCATGGCTGCCATCCTGGATGCCATAATAGACGTGTCAGTATTACAACATATGAAAACTATTTTTCCAATTGTAGGGTTGTGGAAAGTCACAGGTCATCCTCGAATTATTTGGTAAAAGTTACAATACCAGTCCATCACAGGGCAGATGAGCTTTCCAGGTAAACCAAAGTGACTTTGGAAGCGTTGAAGGGACTAGCAAAACTTGCTCAAAATCCACGAGACAATCATCCGAGATATTGACAGGGCTGGCAGGCAAACTCTGATACCTTGCCCTATAAGTCAAAAGCACTACTTCCTACATCACTGTGCTACACATTATGAAAACAAGCATCCATCCAGTAAGTGAACAAAGCAATCCAATGTTAGGGTCCTGGGAAGCCAGGATTTTTCCTATTTCCACATGATCCTAATATCAGTTTCATTGAAGAGCACACTACCACACAGATATACCTTCTCACTTATACCAAGATAATTTATCAACTCAAAATTTCCATCAATACTTTCATTTCCTAGCCTACTTTTTCTATTTATGGTTTGAAGGGTATCTGGTATCTATCCCAACATTACTGACCACAAGGTCTGCACCTGTTCATTATAAGACATGCTCACATACACATTTACAGTATACTCACTCATAAAAGGCCAGTTTAGACTCGATAAACAACCTAACACACACATCTATGAGATGTAGGGAATAAAATGGGAGTACCTAGAGAAATAGACGTGCAACCTAAAATAGATTAAAAATATATATATATTTGGTGGCACTGCTACATCATAGATCCAGAGTCCTCGGTTCAGTTCTTGTTGTCAATATATGTGTGGCATTTAAACAGCCTCCCTGTGTGTCAATGTGGGTTTTTCTACGTGTACATTTTTTTTCCTGCTACATTCAGAAACTGGTCCTGTGTGAGTATGAGAGTGTCTATGGGTGGGAGTGGGTCCTGTGATGGACTGTCACCATTTCTATGTCTGATTCTGGCTTTGACATCCAGTTTTTCTGGACCAGAAAAAATCTAACACAGTGCTGATGCTTGCCCTAAGTGATTTTCTTTCAGGCTGCAGCAAGAAGAATGAATTATAATTGTTCTGTTGCAGAACTGATAGTACATCATAAATATCACAGACATATATTCAACTGCAACCAATATTATCTGTTTTACATTAATCGATTTATGTTATTACTTTTCTGCTTTATATTAATGGGAAAAGCACGGTATGTTTTGGGTTATGGCATTTAATTTATTTAGTCAGTAACACTAATTAACTTCCCTCATGTTCATTTGTTATCTTCTGAGTTTTCTTAAGCTGTACTGTTGAATAAATAGGTCATACAGATGGCTTTTCTTAATATATATAAAAAACGTAACAGAAGATTAAAATTATGTGAGAACTGAATTTCCAGAAAACTGACATGCATTTGCATAAGATAACATATATGACACATATCATATTGTACTAAAATAAAACTTTTCTTTTCCGGGTAACGACTGAACTTGTTACAGTGTAACAAAAACATTCAGTACATTAATACTTAGGCACTTTTAATGTATATAACATTAGATAAAAATTGCAAAGTTTATAAATGTGTGGAGAACAAACTGTCAGGTAGCAAATTTTTTTCTGCTAAGATGTTGTAGAATCTTACCCAAATCACTCTTGAATATCAAGATGGAATCTATTTCAATAAACAAGCACTTTTAATAGAAATAAAGGAAGTGGATAATGGAGGAGAGCAAAAAATGAGGACATTTATATAAAGCTTACATCAAGCGTAGACAGTATCCATATAATTTTCTTGATGTCTGGCAATGTTCTGTAGGAATGTGGTTGCTTTTTCTACTCCATATTTCTCTTTTTCACTCTGCTTTGATGGGTTGATAAAGGGTTTTCAAAAGACAGCCTCCCTCAAGTACTTCAAGGGACTGGGACCTTAAATGTAAGAAGATATGGGAGATTAATAGTTTTATTCATATTCCTCAAGCCACCACATTATACATTATCTGGATGGCATCCACTCCCATCAAGGAAGAAGTGTTTAGATAATTGTTTTAAATGGCAGTGCAGTATACTCATGCTCTGTCAAACAATAGCTTAAGAAACCGGCTTGTTGGAAACAGGCCATTCAGTCCTAGCTAATCGATCCTTATGTACTTTTTTTTTTTTTTAAATATGATCCAGTCAAGGTTTGTAGGTCACCAAAATACTACTATTTACCACCCTAGTAATTCCACGTACCTATAAGTGAAGAAAAACCGTTTAACATTTGTAGGATGGAAATTATCTTTGCCCCTGTGTTCCTGCTGAGACTTCAATTTAAAGTAACAGCTGGAGTCCAATGTCTTAATTGACAATAAAGACCCTATAACCTATAAACCAATAGTATAATTCGACCTCACAAATCTAAACAGTTCAGTTGTGACACAGTAAACCCTCCATTTGCATAAACTGAAAATATTTAACCCCTTATAGCTCATACTCTGTAGGTTGGAATCAGCCTAGCTGCTCTTCTCTTAAATTTCTGTAGTGCAATTATATCTATTTTCTAATACAGAGAGCAGAACTTCACACAATATTCCAGATTAGGCCACACTTGCACATTGTGTATCTTAACAATAAGCTCTCCTTGATCTGTTTTAAGCCTATTGTTCTATTTAAACTAATATTAGCCTTCTTAATTGATTCTGTACACTCTGCGAATGTCGACAAGTTCACCATGACTTCTAAGTCCTTCTCATAATGTCTACTTGAAGTTCCTACCCTCTGTTTGTATTCATGCCTATCTTTTTAAATTACTATATATATTATTTTACATGCCCTGCGGTGGGCTGGTGCCCTGCCCAGGGTTTGTTTCCTGCCTTGCGCCCTGTGTTGGCTGAAATTGGCTCCAGCAGACCCCCGTGACCCTTTAGTTAGGATATAGCAGGTTGGATAATGGATGGATAGATTATTTTACATTCATTTACATTAAATTTAATTTTCACAGGTTTAAATTCTGTCCATCTTAATGATTCTGCTGACCTTAAGGTATATGTCATTGTTCCTACTTTACAACAACAACAACAACAACATTTATTTATATAGCACATTTTCATACAAAAAAATGTAGCTCAAAGTGCTTTACATAATGAAGAATAGAAAAATAAGAGACACAGTAAGAAAATAAAATAAGTCAACATTAATTAACATAGAATAAGTGTAAGGTCCAATGGCCAGGGGGGACAGAAAAAACAAAAAAAAACTCCAGACGGCCGGAGAAAAAAAATAAAATCTGCAGGGATTCCAGGCCATGAGACCGCCCAGTCCCCTCTGGGCACTTTAGTGCCATCAACAAATGTACTTACTTATTAGTTACATTTTATCAAGATCATTTATATAAACTTAGCAGAGAATTAGGGACTGACTACAATGGAACACCCTTTTCAAACATTGTTTAATTTGCAAAAAAGTTTCCTTCATCATTACCTTTACTTTCTGTGTGTAAGCAAATTTTTCCCCCATCCACCAAGCACCTTGAATCCCTGCTTTTTGTTAGTGTGGCCACTAACCTCTCATGCAATAATTTAATTGAAAATTAAGATAAATTATATTACATGGACCCCTCTGATTAAATTCTTTTGATACTTTCTAACAGAATTCTAGCTTATTAATGATATATGATCTCCACCATCAAAAGCCAGTTTTCTTTTCTTTTTTATTAATGGTTTCCATTAATTTGCAAATGATTCATACGAAACATGCTTACCTATACTTGCTTGGATTGGCACAGTCACCTTTTGTATACAATGGAGTAACATTTACTGTCTTCTAATCTTAAGGACTTTTTCACTGTCTAGTGAAATACTTTGTAATGGTCCATACATTACTAACTTCCTTAAGTACTCTTTAATAAATGTTACGAAGTCCCTGTAAGTTATTACATTTCAGCCTATAAAATCCTAGTAACACTTTTCACTCGGCAATCTCTAAATCTCTTACTACCTCCTTAAAAGCCCCTGTAGTGTGCAGCAAATATAATTAGTAATTAGAGTATCACTGTGATCTGTACTTTGATTGAAACATAAGAAAACGCACAAAAAAGAGACCATTCAATCCATCAAGTCCATTTGTTTAGCTAACAGCTAAGCAATCCCAATGTCTCATGCAGATATTATTAAAGATTATCCAGGTTTCTGCTTTAAGTACATGTCTCAGTAGTTTGTCCCAGAGTCCCACTCTTTGTGTAAAGAAGTGCTTTCTGGCTTCAGTCTTAAGGCGGGGTTGCAAATATATACTGTACACTATAAATAACATGATTTTTGTTAAATGTACATATTTATACACAACATTCAGCTTGCATATGTACATATTCATATATAGTGTCACTTTAGTGTTATAGAAGTTGCTGTTGTGATATAATCAATGGGTCCTACTTGTAGTTTCCCTTGCATTCACAAAACAGATCAAAGCTTTCTCACTTCTCAGATCTTTGTGGCTTCCCATTCTATGGTTGGTAAAAGAAGATTTTGGCATTACAAGCTTTGCTTTAATTCTTTTACTTAGACTGTATTATATGTGTGTCTGATGTCCTGTGGGTGAACCCCTAACAGGTCTGGCTACCGCAATGTCCCACCTGAGGGACTGCCCTGCATATTCATATTCTGGTGGATGAAATGGTTTCCCTCAGGTTTTCATTTGAGTCATTTGTATTCAGATTAAGAAAAAGAAGATTAAGAGGTGACATGACTAAAGTGGTTAAAATTATGGACGGAATTAGTGCAGTGGATCGAGACTGTTTTTTTAAAATGAGTCCATCAAGAACACGGGGACACAGTTGAAAACTTGTTAAGGGCAAAATTTCGCACAAACATTAGTGAGTTTTTCATTACACAGAAAATCATAGACACTTGGAATAAGTTACCATGTAGTGTGGTAGACAGTAAGACTTTAGGGACTTTTAAAATTCGACTTGACTTTATTTTAGACAAAAGGTAGAAAGGACTTGTATGCTTTGTTGGGCTCAATAGTCTGTTCTCGTCTAGATTGTTCTAATGTTCTATAAGTATATTTAGTAAACACAACATACAGTATTAGTTTTAATTAGTGTTTATTTAATTTATTAAGTAAATCGTAATTAACTTTAAGTTAAGTTTAAGAGTGAAAAGTTTAGACATAAAAAAAATAAATTCAAAGCGTTATTATTTTGAATGTAGTTGCAATTATGGAGCAAATTGCAAACTCAACTCAAAATAGTTGTGCTAATACTACTAAAAACTAGCAAATAAAACATGATTATAGATGTATGTGCATTTACACAGAAAAAAATTGCACGATCACTTAACAAATAACATTAATCAACTTCAAAAAGCCATTTTTTTACAGGGTACTTAGTCAGGCTTCATAAAAGTAGCACTACTTTTATTCAAGTATAGCTGTTGGGTACTTTTCAAGGACTGAACTGAGCTGAACTGGGTCAGGCTGTGTAAGATGAGGTGGATCTTCATTAGCAGAGAAGCAAGGATACCAGATATTCTGGAATAAATTACTGTGGAGACAAAATTTTGAATGAACAAGATGTATATAGTTAGACGCATTGGGGCCAACATATTTTATATTTTCTGTTGCTTACATTCTGATGCTACACTCTTTGCTCATTCTTCTCTTATTAAACCTATTATCATTAGCTTTTCATAGCTCTTTAACTTCTTTAGAATGCAGAAAGATATAACAATTATATACTGTACATTTATATACAGTTATAAAATGAAGTAATATGTTAGTCTTCATCAATAATATGTTTTCAAAACATTTTATGAATTGCCCTGAAAATCAGTTCAGTGTTCAATTAAAATAGATTCTTCTTGTCCAATTTCAATGATTCTTATTTTGAAGACCACACAGTATGTCTAGCTATTTTCAAATATTATCCACCCTTTTATGCTCCCTTGTAAAAAGTAACTGCCAATACTGTAACCTTTCGATAATTAAGTTTCTCTGTGCACCATGAAACAAAACATGTGTGATAATAAAAAGATGTAACACAAAGTCATATGCTATTCGTTTAAAAAACCCAAACTGTCATATGTATTAATTGAGAACGACTTTTTTTTTTTTTTTTTACATTTTTGGAATTTATTGGACACACTGATTAATCTGCACAGTACATGGTTTCAATATTATTACTGTAAAAGAAGAGAATACTGGATGAGTCTTTATTTTATATAAAACCCACTGCCCAGCCACTAAATTTCCCTCTGTACATGCCAAAATAGTAAATGGTAATTTTTTTTTATAAAGGTAAGAAAATATTTCCAAATATATTCTATAATATAAAACTACTATTTGTTTTCCAGTTGTTCACATACTCATGACAGATGATATGCCATTTTTGATGAAAAGAACTCCACGCTACTAATGTTGATTCTCTTCATTATTTTTTTGACTTTTGAGATTTTGTGTCATATAATCTGATTATGGGAATTGATTCCCGTATTTGTTGTTCTCCTTCTAGGTCCCTTTGAAAGCAAAATTGTGCAACAGAAAAGATTGCTGTTCATAAAATATTTTAAGCAATAAAGGAAATAAGTCAACTGCACAGAACTAAAGTATCAGCAGTTTTTGATGCAATTGTAAAGGCTTACTGATATTATTACAGAAGCAATTACATGTACAGATACACAGGTGAGACGCATGAATAAAAAATTGACAATGGGTGACAAGGAAAATGACTGAGCACTGCGAAAATCCTCTGCAAGCACAAGGCTTCAAAAGCATACCGCGCAGTATAACAAAAGAATTCAAAATCTCTCCTAATGTGGGGATTTCACTGGAGATCTGAAAGCTCTAGTCTCAGTTTGGGATTTAAAGAGCCCAAGTGCTCCACAAACATTTGTTTGTTTGAATTGCATAAAGCAAAGAGTTACAGTCCTCTCAAAAGTGAATGTTGGCTTGAACTTAAAATGTTCCAACTGTGCTCTTGGGATAGGAATCAATGAAACTTAATAGTTGCTTAAGAAAGATAGATAATTACGATAATAAACAGGCCAAGAACTTGGCAATCATAAAAAAGGTATTTTGAGTGCTGAATTCCTTCCCCACAGTACTGGATCACAAACATTTTGCCTTCTGAAAAAACATTCTTCTTACCAGATGATTAAATATCAATTAATTCAGTCATTCATATTCTAAACTTCTTTTCTATGATCAATGAAACTTTGTTAAAAGCTTCAATTATTTAAAGTTTTATACTGAAGCTTATCTTGAAATGGTACTTATGCTAAAAATTTAAATGTTATGTGATAACTGTCAGTGACTTCTATTTGTGCTTGATGACACAGTATTGTAATGTGGCTTAGGTTCAATATCATGAAATGGTGGGATGTGGTTTATTATAGTTTATTATTATTATTATTTTCTTTCTGTTTTCTCAGGATGAAACATTTTTTGATTGTGACACTGCATGATCTCCCAGCTTCAATTTGGTGGATGTGTCTCTACAGGTAATCTGAATAAATAATAATAATAATAACAAACTAACTATCCCAGCCTCTGCAGCTGTATTGTTTGTCAAAATGACATTGAAGATACTTGGAAAAATCACAATACTGTATATTATATGAGAAAAATAATCTTGACCCCTCTCTAACCTGCCCTTCTTAAGTAAAATTCTAGAGAAGGCAGTCATTATGCAGCTAAATGACCACCTCAATAAACATGCTATTCTTGATAAATTTCAGTCAGGTTTCAGAACAAATCACAGCACAGAAACTGCACTCGTTAAAGTAGTAAATGACTTGCGGGTAAATGCAGACAGAGCCCATTTATCTGTTCTCATCCTCTTAGATCTGAGTGCCGCATTTGACACCATTGATCACAATATTCTTAGAAATCGCCTTAGTCAATGGGTGGGCCTCTCTGGCAGTGTCTTAAATTGGTTTGAATCCTACCTGGCAGGGAGAAAATTCTTTGTGAGCTGTGGTAATCACATCTCAAAGACACATGATATCTGATATGGTGTTCCACAAGGCTCTATCCTGGGTCCGCTGCTGTTCTCAATCTACTGTATATGCTTCCGTTAGGTCAGATTATCTCGGGGCATAACGTGAGCTACCACAGCTATGCTGATGACACACAGCTGTACTTATCAATAGCACCTGATGACTCCAACTCTCTCGATTCACTAACACAATGTCTTACTGGTATTTCTGAATGGATGAATAGTAATTTTCTCAAACTAAATAAAGAGAAAACTGAAATTTTAGTAATTGGCAATAATGGATTCAATGAGGTTATCAGAAATAAACTTGATGCATTAGGATTAAAAGTTAAGACGGAAGTAAAAAACTTAGGGGTAACTGTTGACTGTAATCTGAATTTTAAATCGCATATTCATCAGACCACTGGGACAGCATTTTTTCACTTAAGAAACATAGCAAAAGTTAGACCTCTTATATCACTGAAAGATGCTGAGAAATTAATTCACGCTTTTGTTTTCAGTAGACTAGATTACTGTAACGCACTCCTCTCAGGACTACCCAAAAAAGATATAAATCACTTGCAACGAGTGCAGAATGCAGCTGCTAGAATCCTAACTAGGAAAAGAAAATCCGAGCACATCTCTCCAGTTTTGATGTCACTACACTGGTTGCCTGTGTCATTCAGAATTGACTTTAAAATTCAGCTTATGGTTTATAAAGCCTTAAATAATCTCGCTCCATCTTATATATCAGAATATCTGACACCTTATATTCCAAATCGTAACCTCAGATCCTCAAATGAGTGTCTCCTTATAATTCCAAAAGCTAAACTTAAAAGAAGTGGTGAGGCGGCCTTCTGCTGTTATGCACCTAAAATCTGGAATAGCCTGCCAATAGGAATTCGCCAGGCAAATACAGTGGAGCACTTTAAAACACTGCTGAAAACACATTACTTTAACATGGCCTTTTTATAACTTCACTTTAACTTAATATTGATACTCTGTATGTTCAATTCATCATAATAACTATTCATAGTGGCTCAAAATCCGTACTGACCCCTACTCTCTCTTCTGTTTCTTTTTCCGGTTTCTTTGTGGTGGCGGCCTGCGCCACCACCACCTACTCAAAGCTTCATGATGCTCCAACATTGATGGACGGAAAGCCAGAAGTCTACGTGACCATCATCATTAAGTCCTTCGATGAAAACCCTAAATACAAAGAGGACTTTTTGATTTATGTTAGGTAGATTGCCCAGAGGGGACTGGGCGGTCTCTTGGTCTGGAATCCCTACAGATTTTATTTTTTTTCTCCAGCCTCTGGAGTTTTTTTTTTTTGTTTTTTCTGTCCACCCTGGCCATCGGACCTTACGTATTCTATGTTAATTAATGTTGACTTATGTTTATTTTTTATTGTGTCTTCTATTTTTCTGTTCTTCATTTTGTAAAGCACTTTGAGCTACATTTTTTTGTATGAAAACGTGCTATATAAATAAATGTTGTTGTTGTTGTTGTTGTTGATGAAGATGTACAATATACTGATTCTCCTTCAACTGATTCAATCCTATGAATTTTGAAGAATCTTGAAATTAAAAATGATTGTTCGTGAGGAAGATTAACCAGTATGTTTGCCGGCACAAAAAACGTTTGGGATCACCGATTCATCAGTGTCAACAACGTCAACATATGACAATGCCTCTCTTTTAAAATGATAAAAATTATGGTAATCCCCTATATATACAATGATAAGACATTCCGTAGACAATGCAATAAATCAGCCCAAATTTAGGAGGGCAAACTTATTCTTAAAAAATAAACTACACATTGCATGCTTTTTCACATACTTCTTTATAGGTGCTTTAGTGCACTAGGATTTAATCATCGGTTATGTCCTGGGACTAAAAAATTCACATCACATCATCAATATATTTGATTGTCAAATGGCTTTCTTTGGCCATATTGTTATGCAACCTGTAAATTACTGTATCACTTCAAATGAAAAAATGCAGCCTTAAAGAAAGAGAGTGGCCAGTTTCAAGCTAAGAAAGATCATTTTAAATTATATTGCAGCTGTCAGTGATTCTGTCAGAAACATAGCTGACAGGTTTTGATGTAAATTTTGCAGTTTTCTGGTTATAAAATAGATGGATTGAGATAGGGAAGCCATAATTATGAAGCTAGAAAAATTATTCATGTACTGTAGTGCAATGCATCATAACTTGTCATTTATTATGAAAGCAAACACTAAATTTAGTTAGAGGCTTACTTAAAGAAAACATGAAGCTTATGTTCAAAACAGGTAACTTTAAATATTCTTAATAATTATACAGCAACTGGTCATTACATTGGATGCAACATCATAGAAGTCACTACAAGACATGTAATCTGTCAGACCACAGTAAGTTACAGGGTGTATAAGGAATAATTGACAGATTTTGTGGGGTTGCAGAGCGTAAAATTAAAAATATAAACAGAAACAGTTACACATTTTGTATTGTTGACACCTTAATGGGTATAGAAAAGGTCAAGAAACTTTATTAACAGCCCACAATGTGATATTTATATGGGCAAATCTTTCTTAAATATAAATTCAAGTATATATAATATATATCTACATAAACAATTTTTCAAGATCAAATGAGTATATTGAACCTGTACTTTGTTTACAAATGCATGCTGCAGACATGTGCTATGAGAAAGCTATTGCAACAATTCCTTTCAGACAGTCCCATCTCTTTATCCAGATGTTCAGAAACCTCTGGAAAAACGGACCTGCTTATTGGAGGCTGTGTCTGTGTAAGCCATTTGAACAATGGTTCTTTGATGTCCACATATTGCCTCACTCAAATGCTCCTTTAGCTTACTGCTGCAAGTGATCAATCTTTAATTTGCACACCTGCTAGTTTTGACACAGTTGTAATATCGATATCACAACTGAGTATAATGTTATTTCACTTACTGATAATAGAGCATGGTTAATAACTTTCATTTTAGCTCTTTGGTTCTTGAAACTTGTTCACCTCGCCACCCACCAAGCCATTGCTGTGCCAGTGAATGTTATGTAGATGGGAAATTGAACATTGTGAGTGTTAGTGTAATCTGACACCATGCCTCAGACCAATCAGTTTATTACTTGCTGCTTGAATAGTGCATAGCCATCTTTTAATGATCAGTGCTGATAAAATAAGCAATGCAAGTGGTACTGCTGTGATATTTATCAGGGGTTTTCCACCATGGGGCAGATAAACTTGTTAGTATGAATCCATGTGTGGCATTACAACGGGATGACATAAAATGGGATTCCTCTTTTATATTTCCTATGGAACCTAGTCAGAACAAAAAAAAACTTCTTTTAAATTACTCACAGTGTGACAAGAAACATTAAGCAGTAAAAGTCTGTAACATACCCTTAATGCCAATAGTGAATTTATGGTGGCTTTATGATTGATTCAACATGCAAGGGAGATCTTCCTTTAGACTAAGAAACAATGCAGACTCCATATATATATATATATATATATATATATATATATATATATATATATATTGTGACAGATAGGGGGCGCT
>JANRMT010028174.1:100835623-100853416 GCA_026402145.1 Polypterus bichir lapradei | reverse complement strand
TATATATATATATATATATATATATATATATATATACAGGGTGGTCCAGATCTAATTATGCAGATCCAAATCGTCTGGATGACTTTGAATTATGCGGGGGCGATTCCAGTTCAGCACAAAACAATTCTTCTTGTTGTCAGTTTGCACGGTTCTCGATGGTCTGGGATTTTTCAGGTGATTTTCTATGTAATAAACTTAATAAGTTATAGCATAATGAAAATTGCATAATTAGATCTGGACCACCCTATATATATATATATATATATATATATATATATATATATATATATATATATATTTGGACAGATAGGGGGCGCTGTTGTCCCCTTGAACCCTCAGATCAGACGCCAGACACCAGATAAAAGTCCCAAATATTAATTTATTCGGACTATATTGTGCACAAAGCACCCTCCACTCCACAATACTCATATACAATAACAATAAACAATACAATAATCCAATCCTCCACTCCCAGACGCGTTGTCACCCTTCCTCCCAACTCAGCTCAACGCTCTGGTGATTCCCACAGTCTTTTATAATCCTTGACTATCAGTGCTTCTGATCCCTCAGTCCATGTGATTACCCACCACTTCCGGGTCAGTTGAAAACTCTTCTTCTTCTTCAGCCTAGAAGTACTTTATTTCTTCCATCCTCATGACAGGGAAGTACTTCCGGGCTATACGGATAATACATGTCCATGAGCCTCCCTGCAGCGTCCTCTGGTGGCCCCCATAGTATCCAGCAGGGCTGTGAAGGAAAACTCCAAGGTCCATGATGCCCTGCTGGAATTCGGGGCATTTCCACGCTGAAGGAAGGGCTCCACCTGGCGGCTTGGGGGTATTGGCCGGGATAAGCCGCAGGCCATAGTCCACAATATATATATATATATATGGAAGAGGAGGTCTGTGATACGGTTTGCATATTTGCATCTGGAGATCCACAAAGGGAGAAATTGAATCACGTATTATAGAGTAGTTTTGGGGCTGAAAGCTCAGAAATAAAAACCAGTTTATGATACGGAATTCATTTTCTCCCTTTGTGGATCTCCAGCTGCATATATATATATATATATATATATATATATAATAAATATATATATATAATAAAGCACAATGTTTGCTTTCAAACCCAAGGTATTATTTCCTCAGTGCTTGTTCCTGTGCTGTGCTGCTCTGTGAAGTGCATGGAAGTGGTGGTCCCAAAATCCTGCCTGGCACTCTAACTGGTTAAAGGTTTTTTACCATTCTAGTGTACCCAATATTCTAATAAAGTGGACTCTGCCTGCTTATTAATGATATTTCTCCCACATAAAGGGCTAACCTAAATCCCATAAACAGCATTAAAATTCCATCCTGGATAGCCTGTGGCTCTTCTTCAGAAATACATAGCCCGATTCAAGCCATCTCTCTGGCATTTATACAACAAAAGAATAAAAAATTACATATTCTTTAAAATGCAGTGTTTTACGCTCTTTGTTTTTCATTGACACGCTAATCAGTTACAGCCAAAGTACTGAGACAACAAACTGCTTATGTCTTACTAACGTGGTTTAACAATTACAGACAAGGTGGTGCCCTGTAGTTTTGCAGGAGCTGTTGCACTGCTTGCTGGGACTGTTTCAGCCAAGCTAAAGCACAGAGACTAAGTCAAGCTGAAGTGAAAGATGAATATTGGGACCATCTTGAGTTACTAGAGTTTCAAAGATGTTTACTGTTCATGTAGATTTACAGTATATATGAAAATATACTCTTTGAACCAAATCTAAAATCTTCTTTAACATCCCCATGTCACAATTTGTGCAGGGGACAGTTTGTACACTATCTGTAAAGCAGAGCAACAGACAAGTAATGACTGAACCTGGCTTTATTGAATAAAAGAAAAAAGTACAAACACAGCCCAAACCTCTAAGATCACTCCAAGTTTATATTACTGTTTTCATATCTTTTTCAGAGATTTTCAACTGAAATATCTCGGTGGATGACTATTATGGGGCTTTTTCATTACAAAAAAACGTGAAATAGAAGATAATGGAGGTTTTCTGTTAAAATTATACTTTAAAAGATAGATAGGCTTTTTATTGGTGTCCAATAATAAATTCACTGTCTACAGCAGCAAAAAAAAACCCCATAAACTTCACACTGATATAATTGGAAAAAAAGTTAAAAGGAGTGCAAGACCCAGGAATATATATTCAGTATAGTCAGCGGACATTTATACCCCTATGAAAATATTGTCTCTTTGTCAAAATATCTGTTATAACTTAAACAGTCTGCGTGCAGGTGTTTGTGAAGGACATGCTGTATAAAATACTTTTCACAAAGATACACACACAATGTTTAGGAATTCACTTTGGTGCCAACCCCAAAAACATACCTCAATCTACTCAATGAAAAAGGTTGTAGAGATGGTTAACACACTAAAAAGTAGCTTCTGTTAGCAAAAAGGTTAAGATCCTCAGTACTACATGCAGCTTTTTGTTATCTGTGTGACTTTCATTCTCAAAATGAGCTTAGGTTAGGCGATCACATCTTTGTGATAGGGCTCATTTTTTGCATTTCAAAAGATATTTGCTTCTTGTCCACTTTTGTTTGGTAGAAGCTTTGTTACCACAAAGAGTTTATTTTCTACTTCTGGCATGAATGTGCATCCTGAAAAAGTATTTTTTCACCTGTACTCGTATGCGTACCTGTATAAGTTGACTTTAGAATAACAGTATTTTCTGTTTTATTGTGTTACTGGATGTGAAATATGTCAAACATGCTCTGGTTTATAAAATTGATCAATACCTGCTTTTTTTTCAATAATATTTTATAAGCAGTCTTGATTTAATTAGAAAAGCTGAAATGATAATAACTCTACTTTTTTTTCGTGGATTTAATATTGAACACATGCTATATTTTATTGGCATTATCTTGGCCTCAAAATGGTCCATTACTCTTAAGTAGTTTTTCATCAACATTTGTGATTGTCTGAATGTTTGTAATCATTTTTCTTTTTTCTCTTTTATATACTTGAAGATTTAGTGTTTATCTTTCATTTCAGGGTTGGATTCTTGTATTCCATTCAATCTAAGGCATCACGACACCTAGCTGTATATACACCTGATCTTACTTAAAAGTTGCTGTTTATTCAAACAGTGCCTCTTTCTTTTCCTCCTGGCACCATGTGTTGTTTTCCATACCTCATGCTATCTTGAAAATACTTCCTACACATGAAAAGGGTGTTTATGTAAAATGTTTCTTCATTATTCAAAAATTGGCTGTTCATAAATAACTTCCAAATGTTTGCTGTCCCTGGTATCCTTTAGTTGCTTAGCCTGACATTTGAATGACTTTTCATGATGAATGCTATTCTAGTTACTTACCCAGTCACTTTAGCCAGGAACTTATAGAAATTGCTGAATATGGCTTTGCTTTCTTTTCTGAGTATAGCAGACCAATGCTGGTCAAATCTGGTTAAGCCAGCAGACAACATACAGGAGCAAGAAGATCTGTTGTGTTGGATTATTGTTGACTTTTTGTATAAGTGCTTTATTATTACATTGTTCTTTAATTGAGGTTCTGTTATTGCTTGCACATGCTTTTCATTAATTAACTGATACTGTCAGGTGTATACATTTATAATAATTAGGATGTATTTAGTAGGTAATGAGGGATGAAAAAAGAAAGTCTGACAAATGTACTTTGCCATCTTGAGAGAGAAAAACTCATAGCTGGTAAAAAAAAAAGAAAAGGAATTCGAGCAACGCATTGTCTTAGGGAAATTCCAGTCATCTCGCAAGTAAGTAAAAAATATTTTAGAATTCTCCAGCAAAGAAAGTTTGTTAAAATGACTAGTTTGGACTTATAAGTGGATAAGTAGTTCAGATCAAGACAGTCATTTTTGAGTTGCAACTCCACATTGGCTTTTCCCATTTTATGCCTTATTTCCCACCCCCTGTCCCGCTTTGGTTCAGTTTAACTGATGCCATTTCTTCTTTGCTTCAATTAAGAATTGAGCCTTTGTGGCTGGGTATTACAATTGGTGCGAATTCCTCAAATGTTGTTTTTCGATAGGTATGGCTTGTTCCTCTGTACTTGGATGAGGCATAATGTGTGAATAATTCCACCTATCCAACATCCCATGGTTTAAGTATTATCAGGATAACAATTGAAAGAGGTGTGTGAATTATGATTGTAAATGTTCTGCATTTATTGTGCGTATTTAAGCTGTGTTGGACAATATTTAGATAAACACAGAATTGGAAGTACATTTTATTAAAATGAACCATCCCAGATACTGTATTTACTGCTTCTTACTTTTCATATAACCAAGACAATCTTCCAGTTTTCACATCAATAACATTCCTACATTAAACTCTCATTCCAGGTAAGGGAAGGAGCTGTGTATGTTCTCTTTGTTATTTTTATTCACTACCAATTATTTTGCACATTTCACCCAAATCATTAATGCATGGGGAAACTGAAAAACAGCAATGTCAATATAAAGCAACTAGCATCTACTCATGTGTTGTATGCTACTGCATTTTATTGTTACACACAGAGATAAATTGTTCAGTAGTTCAGCATATAGTACATATCTCCACTTATGATGATGGTTTGAGGATAAAGCTCAGACAGATCCTGAAATGAATGCTCCAATTTCACAAAGACTTAATAAGTATATAAAATTCTCATGGCTAATGCAATGCATGGAGAGAGTTGAAACTTGTTCCTAAACATAATTTATCAGTGGAATAAAAGAATATCTAAATGCATACATAACTCTTGAAAAAGTGTCAGCTTAAACAGCAAACAAAGTTGTTAGTGCCAATGCAAGAGAAAGTAGTGGAGTTAAAATGGGAAAAGCAACTTCAAATCTAAAGTTAAAATTAAACTGTACAGAGCAACTTGAAAATAATCCACAATGTATGAGGGGAAAAGGTATTAGCAAGAATAGCTGGTCACCAAAAGTTTGTCCATACCTAAGAATATAACATTAGGTTAATGGTAACTACTTAACATACCATTTAGCATTTTAATATATAATAGCGCAGTGGTAGCGCTGCTGCCTCGCAGTTAGGAGAACCGGCTTCGCTTCCTGGGTCCTCCCTGCGTGGAGTTTGCATGTTCTCCCCGTGTCTGTGTGGGTTTCCTCCGTGTGCTCTGGTTTCCTCCCATAGTCCAAAGACATGCAGGTTAGGTCCATTGGCAATCCTAAATTGTCCCTAGTGTGTACTGGGTGTGTGTGTGCCCTGCGGTGGGGGTGATCCCTGCCCGGAGTTTGTTCCTGCCTTGCACCCTGTGTTGGCTGGGATTGGCTCCAGCAGACCCTCGTGACCATGTAGTTAGGATATAGCGGGTTGGATAATGGATGGATATATAATAGATTTGAATCCTTAACCTCAAAAACACATTCTTTTGATTAGATGAGATGACATTTTGGCCAGGTATATCTTGAAGAATATATACTTATGAATAGATTAGGTCAGTAAAACACATTCTTTATTTAAAGTAACTAATAGTCACTTTTTGGAATTGTGAAGATAAATTGCTTTCATATATTTTTTGTAATAGGGTGTCAGACACGTGTGCATTGGAGGTAGCTAAAGGGCTCAAAAGAATGTAATTCCCAGACAGACCAGGGGGTGGCAGAGTGCACTGACCCTTTCTCTTTTTTTCCCCTCAGTCCAAATGCGGGAAATTCCACCTGGGTCCTTGAACGTCACTTCTGGTTCCACCCCTGAACATGTCACTTCCTCCTTCCATCTTTAAAACCCACCATGTCTGTAACAAACCTCAGTTCTGTTTTGGACTTTTGTCTGTAAAGACATTTTGCAACCTTTTTGCTTTTGCAGCCAATTTCCAAGTATACGGGAGGCTGCCCCAAACCTCTTTTTGTGTCAAGGCTCAATTATTTATCACAGAGGCAAATAAGCAGTCAGGTGGAGTTTTACCAAAATAATATTTTACAATTTACCCTGAAATGGTCATATTTATTGTCATGATCGCTATAGCTGATCAAACCCCTTTTACCTTTCTGATTATGTACAGCAAGTCTGTAACCAGTTTCTCTCTAAGACTGCCAATTGAACCTGGAAGTAATGAAAATATAATATAGTGAAAAAAAGCAATAACTGGTATACTGTAGGCATTTGGAAAATTGTCTTCCTTGCATGGGCACACCCAGAAGAGCACTTTTAAAAATGGTTTCTTTAATGGCACTTTATGGCTCTTTATTGGGTTGTATGGTTGCTTGTAGAACTATTGCTTGACCAAGCAACGTTTCATCCTGGGAAAAGTTCTTTGCATATGAAGTTGGTTCTTCATGCTTTGAGAACCTTCCTAATATACAGAAAAAACTGAAATCTTTAATGTATGGTAGGCTACCTAGCAGGACACTAACATATTAATAAAACATAGACTTAGCTTATGCTATTACAGTGGTTCTCAAACTGTGGGGTGGGCCCCCCAGGGGGGGCGTGAAGTAACAAAAAGATGTGAAAAAAAGAAAACAAGAATCAAAAATATGAAAAATACATTTATTGAAACCAAAACAAATGAACTTAAACTACATTCTGATACTAGAAAAATAAATACAGAGATAAATGTCGATAAAAGTTAAGTAGGTATAATAAAATATGAATCTATGATATATCATTAATTAAAAAAGAACAAATTGGTATTAGTGGGCTCCTTTCAAAAAAACATTCAAAAAAACATTAGGGGGGTGCGATTAAAACTGTTATGAAAACTTGGGTCACAAATACTTAAAGGTTGAGAAACGCTGTGCTATTATATGTAGAGAGTGTCCTTTTAAAATTATGAGGCTTTGGTATTTCACAAATCTGTTATCATCTTTTCATGCTGTAGTTATTACTATGTGGAGCCTGTCAAAGTTATCTTAATGAATAAAGGTTCTTTCAGGAACCTTCGGGTGGATGGGTCTTTTGGGAACCAAAATGTTTCCCCTACAGTATCACCATAAAGAGTCACACTGCCACCTTTAGTGTTAACACTGTAAAGTGTCCAGATTTCCTAGTTCTTAGTTTTTGAATTTCAGCGTTAATAATTTATTCACAGATATTGTTAATTGTCTAGTATTTTACTTCTGAATATCTTGGATTTCTTGTTTTTTCTACTAATATTTTGGGTTTCTGCTTTTAATTGGAGTCTAATCTGTGCAACTGTATATACTGCTCACTTGATTTATAAAATGTGGATTCTTATAATTACAATGATATATCATGTGAATAAGTAATAACAGTACACATATTCTTCTGTTACATATAATGAAGGACTCTGCCTTATCTGGTAGTGCAATATTCTCTTCTGTCTTATAAATCATAGTTGTCAAAGTATAACCTGGTAAAAGAAGTGCACAAAACTAATGAATTCATATCAAAGCAAATTTGGATTAATTTCAACATAATTCATCTTTTTAGATCCAACGCTTCTTAATATAGGCTTAATTTTACATGTTCATATAGTGTGGCTGTGGTGCAGGTGTTCAGTAACTAACCAAATCATTTTGTCCAAATCAGATCTATTTCATGACCTCATTTCAGGTATACTGATTCCTAGTCTGCCAGCTTGAAAATTGTGTTACCCTTCTCAGAAGCCCAATGTTTTTCTAAGGACTCCCATAATTAAATGAGTATGTTACTTAATGAGCTTAATCACACATTTGTTATTTTTTTTTACATGTTGTTCAAAATTAATATTATCAGACTGGAATCATCTATATGTTCTATCCTGGCAAAGCTCTAGGGAGGTCCAAATGTACTGTGCAAAATACTACCTGAAAACATTTATTACAATGATCAAACAAAATAAGAACAAACCCTATCGGAATGGATTTTAAATTCACCAAGCTTAAAAACTTGGCAATGTGATAATCAGGAGTAAATGTTCATTCCAGACAATCTGTGAACTGCAATATACTTGATTTACTGGGTTTATTCTGGGCTGGAATGACCCCAGAGAAAATGATTTTGTTTCATCACTGTGGCTCAAAGATCAGCACATTTAAAACTAACAAATCAGCAGAGCAATTTGGCCAGATCAGTGATTTTCTTCTTCATTCATATTTCCTGAAGCTACAACCCGGTCATGATTAGTTTATTTAATTGCACGTTTACATGTAATTGAATAGGCAATCAGCTATTGTGATGAGAAAAATGTGCCTACTTCACAAAATAAGCAGGAATCCAAGCAGAAGAAGGCAAACTCTAAACTAATCCTGACATCTTTAATTGAAAAATAAGTAACTTTTACGGGATTAACATAGTAAAAAGCATATTGCAATGCTCTATCAACAAAAGAACAATAATGGCATATTAAATTCTTGACCATAAGTTCGTAATTTATTCATTTCATTTCTTTTAAAGCTTTCACATGAAAAGACATCATTAGCAAACTGGTAATTCAGACATCAGAGATTCATTATGTGTGGTTGTACATAGTATTTCAGTATTTTTTTGCAGTTAAGCTGAAAGATGAGATTCTGCATAGGAAAGTGGCAGCAATTTATCAGCTTGTTTATTAGTGTTTTACAAAATCCTAAATCCTGAGGATTTCTCCTATAACATTATTGTGGAAATATGCTGTCATTCAGAACAACTGGAAGTTTAATCAACATCTCTGAATACAGATGCTGTGCGACTTTTCTTTACATGCATGTTTTTCAGCCCATAGTGCCTTACAATCATTATAGCTAAAGAGAGTTGCAAAAAGAAACGTAAAAAAAAATAAACTACAGAGAAGCTGCTTAGTAAAGGTTAAGACCTTAGAAAGGAGAAAACAGAAACAAAATGTACAGATAAATAAACAAATGCTATTATCGGAAGACCGGGGAGGAGAGGAGAACAAAATGTTTTCAATCCTTTTGGCTGGATGTCGGAGAAAATAAACTCTAAGGGGTTCCAAGGCCAAAAGACGGCCCAGCCCCTTCCAGGTATTCCACAGTACATAAATTTGTCACCATTATGAGCATTACGAGAATATTCTTCTGGAGTTCTCATCATCTCTTCAGCATCTCAACCAGCTGCTGCATACTTTGGCCAGATGGCAGTGATGCATAGCACATATAACAGAGTACCATAAAATTAACATTCAGAAGTATTAATCAGTGACCATTGTAAAAAAATACTATAAATACATATAACGAATGTTTAAAAGGGGCATGTCATGTCACCCTTTCCAAATATTTGATTTCCAGAAATCTAGTGCTTGTGTCATAGAAAAGCCTGACTATGGATGCTGCATTAAACAACACAAATAAAGAACAAAATAGTAATATTTGTAACATATACTGCTGTAAAAAAAACACTACCTATAAATAAACTCTTTGAGGGAGAAAAATGTTGAGGGCAAGATGATTCTAGAGTTTGACAATGCAAAATAAATGGTTGGGTGTAACATCATGTTTAAGAAGAAGGAAAAGTAAAGAATATGGTAGATTATTTGCTGGTTGTTGATTGGGGCATTGTAAAAAATGTCATGGTGATCTCTGCAGTAGGGTGTGTATTACAACATTGCATGGTCATAGGAGATCTTTTAATTGGAGCATGAAGGAATGAATAGGTATATCCTGGGGCTGAAGGTCTGGAGATAAAGTAGGAGAGTGTGAAATGTAAATTTGCTGAGATGTTGGTTGCAAGGGTGAATAAGGTTTCAGAAGAATCATAGGTGACATGTAAGTGGAAAGTGATGAAGAACGAGTTATTGAAAACAATGGAAGAATTCTGCAGTTTGATAAAGGAGCCACAGGGATGCAACATGACATGGTAGTGGATGTATAGAATGCAACTGAGGAGAAAAGGAGATGTTATAAGGAGGGACAGAAAACAAAAGCAGAAGGTGGGAAGGTGATCAATAAGAAAGAAAAGTAAAATGCTGGAAAAGAAGTTTAAAAATCAAAAGGAGCCAAGAAATGGGAGTTTGCAAGTGTTGCAGAATGAAGATGTTCTAAAAAGAAAAGAAAGATACTATGTAGTCGGTATGAATTTCTTGATTTTATAGCAATGAAGAAGTTACTGACTGAGGAGAATTAATAGAATAATGTTTGTCATGTAAAACTAGAAGGATCTGAATTTAAGTTTTTCAAAAGAATAACAAAAGTGCTGAAAAAGATTAAGATAGGAAAACCAGTAAGCCCAACCTGCGTCATACTTGCTGAAGGCAGCAGATGGTTCTGGAGTTGCAACATCAATATGTGTGAAGTAAGGCTTCTTGAACACTGAAACAAATAGAGTGTTCACATTCCCGTCTACAACAGGAAAGGATAACCACTAGAATATGGGCCAAATTTAGCAATCAAACTTTTGGAGCAGTCAAAGAAGATGGATGAGAGAGGGCTAGAGAAAAGAATCAGGAACCATAGCAAAATGCAGGTTGGTTTCCTACCTTGGAAGTAACATGTGTGATGGTGCAGGTTGGAACCATGCTACCATCACATTTGGTGGCAGCGGTGGAATGAGCCGAGGTAGTGGTGAACGAAAAATAAAAAAAGGAAACGGCAAGTGGGTTAGGAGCCAGACTCATTTTAAAGAACCTACAGACTCAAGCCAGAAAAGGACATTTAAGGATGTTGAATGTTTTAATGGACAAGCAATTTATTGTTGCTTTTTTAATTGTCAGTTTAAGGTAGTTATTCTTTTAATGTCATGTTTTTATGAAGGGGGCTTGGGTTTCTTTTTAGAGGGTTATTTTAGTGCTTTTACTATTTATTTGTTTTTTAGGGCCACTAGTTGCACTGGGTTGAGAGAAAGGTGGAACCTTCCTGAGCCACTGGAGCCTTGAGGAGAGAGGTATGTGATAAGTGGTCAGTCACACATGGTGACTTTTTAATTAAATAATTGCATCCCTGTAAGGGTGCAGAACTCCAATCGGGTTTGGGAGCGCGTAAGTACATTTCGATCCGCAGTCAATTGAGGTGCGTGCATAGAAGGGTGGATCAGTCAGGTGCCTCAATGGGGCCGTGGAAGAAATTGTTCCTCACCCCTGTACCCAATTAGGCAGCAGAGTTAAAAGAAGCCTGCATGGGACTGAAGGGGGACGAAAGGAAAGGAGAGTTTTGAGAGAGCAGAAGCAAAGGACATTAGAGAAGGGCAGGAGTGAGAAGGAAACTGGTGGACAGAAATGGAGCCCCAGGAGAAGAGTGGATGGCCTGTGCTCTAGGGAGCTGAGGGTTGTTCCTGTTGAGCACGGAAGCAGGAGCAACATATTGATCCAGAGGACTCTCTTGCAAGGCTGGAGATGACAGTTGGAGTGGTTCGCCATGGGCAGTGGGGACACAAGCATGACTGCCCAGGTGAAGGCTGAGGAAGATGTGGTTGATGGTGGTTGCAAGTGACATAAAAAGAACATGTGGAATTCAAAGAACCACTTAGTGGAAGAAAATGATTCAGTGTCCTACAAGCCAACTCTGTATTAACCCAGAAAATGGCTATTAAATTAGTAATAATCAGGAGAGTGAACCAAATAAGTATTTGTTATGCACTGTTTAGGCACATGTGCATGTAAAACAAAATGGAAGCACACACCTTGCAGTCAAGAACTGCAGAGTTAGACCAAGGTTTTAATTATATTCTGATGCTTTTCCTCTGTGGCAATCTGGTTTCTCCAAGTTGAAGAATTGGAATTTCTCTTTTTGTATTTCATTTCACCTGCATATTTTATCTGCATTCCCAAGTGTGGCATAGCGGTTAAGGGTTTGCACTTTGGAATTCATACCCTGAGGTTATGGGTTGCAGATCCTGCTACTGACACTGTGTGACCCTGAGCACGTCACTTCACCTGCCTGTGCTCCTTTTGGAAAACCAAAAGGAATTTAACTAATTATATCTCAAATGTTGTAAGTTAACTTGGATAAAGATAATTCTTATTCTTTTCATATCTCAGTCTGATGAAGTGTGTAGAAAGTTGTTCATTTAACAAGCAAAACTCTGATCAGTCAATAAATAATTTTTTTTCTAAGAGAATTTTGTCAAAGAATAATTACATTTTATTAAACTATATAAATGATAAATACATTTTCCAAAACATGCAATCCAAATTTTTGATCATAAAGTAATTTAAACATTATAATAATAATATTAATAATTCTTTGCATTTATATATCACATTCAGGAAACATTCTACCTTGCAATGCCTTTAGAAACTAATTCCATCTGCGGGATGCTTGTTCATTTATTACATATATGCTATACAAGAGTAGTCAAATATATTTTCAAGTAATGATAACACTAGGACCACTAACTCCTTAGCTTCTTGAGATCAAACAGTAAATGATCTTTAGCATTTGTGACTTGTAGTAAAACAGCTTTATCAAACCCTCTGATAGTCCCAGCTGACACTTGAGGGCAGGCAAAGCTCCAGCTTGGATGATTTCCAAATGCTTCCTGTCAAGGGAGCTTGAAAGGGAACTATAACTGAAATAAATAGTTTAGCTTATTACATTTTACTCCTAGTAAACTTTTTCCAGTCTCGCCTAAAAATTATTCAGTAGACACTGCTCTTATTTCTGGAGTATTTCTGATGTCAATTACTAAGAACTAACTATGAACATTGTGGCCTGAGTTTGTGATGGTTGCATGTGAGGTTTTGATTTCATTATCCTTCCATTTTAAATTAATTTTTAATTATGAATTTAGCTTTCTATTATGAATTAGACAATACTGCGCTAGGTTTTTCTGTAGACATTCTGTGATGGCACTGACATCAGGGACTTGGTTGCTGTTTATTATTTAAAAATTTAAAAGGCAATTGCAGTCCTTTTGTAAATAAATCGGAATATTAATTATCATCTTTGTGTTGTAAAGGTGCCATTTTCTTTTCAGAAAGAATGATTGCTTGATCCAGATTAAGCTTAAGTGAAGTCAGCATGCTGCACGTTTTAAGGCTGAATTCCGTTGCAAGGTAATATACTTAAGAAACTAATTTACTCTGTCCTACAACAGTATAAAAAACAAAGAAAGTAGATTCAGAAAGGGGAATACATTTTTATTATGTTTATATTTTTATGTCGTATGATGGGACATATCAGTATTTTTCAGTTAGATGCTGGACAACACTTGCACATCATCTCTTACACAGGACATGACAAGCATGATATTGATCAAGCTAACAAGTCCGATATGATGCTAGCCAGGTTTATTCAACTAATAAATCCAGCCAACTCTTGAAGACATTTATATTAAATTTGTAAATGTTACTGGAAGCAAACAATGCAAGATATTTTCTGTTTAGGGTTATGTTTGCTGTTGTTTTATGGATTAAATGCAGGATAAAAAGAGATAAAGTTGACGTCTTTGAAAATGAAATATTATAATAGTCAGTTCGGCTACAAGAAGCATGCAGGATGTGAGCCCCGGTCTCCTTGTCGTGTGTCAGCACTACCACTATGCCACTCCAGTTATTGACATGTTAAGCCAAAAAAAGCCCCTTTGAGTTTATACTTGACATTATTTTAAAGTTGCCATATGCAGGGAATGTTTGTTCATCAATATAACATCTACTTGCTCCAGTCTTATCAATCCGTTGATGCAGTGGAGATAATCCCAAATTGAGGAAATAAAATTAAACCTGATTTGCTAGAAATTCATTATTACGAACAATGCAAATATGGGAGGTCATAATGTGTCATTTTTTAAAAGTAAAATCAGGCTGCAAAATGAATGACTTTAATTTAATAAGTTCAATATTTTTGGTGCAATTTATACTTACTGTATGTGAAGTTCACCCATTCGTGTATTGGGGCCAAAGTGCTAGTGGGATGATCTCTGTTCAAGTATGATGTGAGCCATAACACCACGTTCATTTCAGATTGGGTACCAACGATTTCTAGCTTAAATGTGGGCTCTGTACACAACTCTGTAACATGAAAACTGCCTGAACCCCTCAGAATTGAGATGAATGCCCAGACTGATTTTACATTTAGCTAGACAACAATCTGGAAACTGTAAGACTCAAGTGAAAAATGTAACTAAATGAAAGCTTAGTTTGGTGATTAAATAAGTGAGTTTCCCTTTGGGGCAATAAAGTGTGATCAAGCAATCTGTTTATTATTTTCAACATTTGCAATGGAGATATCACACAAAGCCATTGTCCTTTTGTTCACTAATTTCAGAGGGCAGGACTTATGTCAATATCACAGAGGGAAGTGAGTTACAGTGAAGGTTTTCTGAATGCATTCCAAAGCGCTTCTTTACACAAAGAGTTGTGGGACTCTGGAAAAAATTGCTGACACATGTAGTTGAAGCAGAAACCTTGACAATCTTTAAGAAGAATCTGGATGAGGTATTGGGACTGCTTAGTTTTAGATAAACAAATGGG
Source organism: Polypterus bichir lapradei (assembly GCA_026402145.1). Classification (NCBI taxonomy): domain Eukaryota; kingdom Metazoa; phylum Chordata; class Cladistia; order Polypteriformes; family Polypteridae; genus Polypterus; species Polypterus bichir. The sequence continues at coordinate 100,839,101 of JANRMT010028174.1, read as the reverse complement.
TTTGATGGACTGAATGATGTCTCCTCGTTTGTCGAATTTCTTATGCTTGTATGAGTGACATGACCTGTCATATGAGATTACAGCAACACTCAGATGAAATGAGCTTGTTATAAAATGAGCAATCAGCATTAAAAACCTGAACATAAGAGAGTTTTGCTTTATCCATCCATCCATTATCCAACCCACTATATTCTAATACAGAGTCACGGGGGTCTGCTGGAGCCAATCCCAGCCAACACAGGGTGCAAGGCAGGATACAAACCCCAGGCAGGGCGCCAGCCCACCGCAGGGCACACACACACACATACTAAGCACACACTAGGGACAATTTAGGATCGCCAATGCACCTAACCTGCATGTTTCTGGACTGTGGGAGGAAACCAGAGCAGCCAGATGAAACCCACACAGACACGGGGAGAACATGCAAACTCCACGCAGGGAGAACCTGGGAAGCGAACTCGGGTATCCTAAATGCAAGGCAGCAGTGCTAACACTGCACCACCGTGCTGCCCATCGAGTTATGCTTTAGCTCATCTAATTAAAATGGTTACCTTTACACTCTTAAAAGCATTCAAGATCCTACCATGCTATGAGAAACTTCATCTTTTTTTGCTTACTGTTTAATCTATGATTAGAATTCATCCACTAATACACTATGGTATGTGTAACATCCATAAACTAGTAGCATTTGTAAAAAGGCAGCTGGGCCTGTCATGTCCAAAGTGTTATACTCTACTGTAGTTCAAAAATGACTGTTACACTAGGATAAGCAATGCTAGCATGTGTCTGATCCATTGTTGAAATTATATGCAGTAGTATAAACATTTTACCTGCAGACTCCCTTCCCACTCAACATCACTGTCTGTTGTAGCTCACTAAAGGAATTTTATTATTGCCATAACTCTTTTTTTTTGTTAAATGAATGGCTCATTTTTTTGTAGCGCTTAGAAAGGAAAAATACGGCTATCTGCCTTACATATAATAACAGCATAATGAAAAATGACATAGCCCATCTATACTAATAAAAGGCAAAGCCCTCACTGACTGACTGACTCACTTATCACTAATTCTCCAACTTCCCGTGTAGCTAGAAGGCTGAAATTTGGCAGGCTTATTCCTTACAGCTTACTTACAACAGTTAAGCAGGTTTCATTTCGAAATTCTACGCGTAATGGTCATAATGGTCGACAACGTCCGCCATGTTGAACTTTCTTATTTATGGCCCCATCTTCACAAAATTTGGTAGGCGGCTTCCCTGCGCTAACCAAAACCGATGTACGTACTTATTTCAGTGGTATGATGCCACTGTCGGCTGCCATATTGAATTTTTCAACGGTCTTTGTTACTTATGGGCCCATCTTCAAGAAATTCGGTACACAGGTTCCCAACGCTAACTGAATCCTACTTTCATACATATATACATCCATAGCCTGCAGCTCGGTTGCTGTGTGAGGCGGAGTTGCATCCCCCATCCCCACGCCTCCCACGTAATTGACTGCCTGCCCATATAAGGCCGTCCGTCGCTCCAGTCTCTTCATTCCCTTCCTTGGTTTGCCACAGTATTCACGTCTCCCTGCTGATAACTGCAGCCTTTTTATTTAATCCATGGCTTCTCTGCTGATTTATCGTTCGTTTATTACGATTATAGTTATTGTGCAGGTATTTTAGACTTAGTTTACAGTTAATAGACACGCTGTCGCCAAATACTCGCAGGCAAATCCACAAGCTCATAGAGACGCTCTTGCTAAATACTCGCAGGCAAATCCACAAGTTCATAGAGACACTGTCGCTAAATACTCACAGGCAAATCCACAAATTCATAGAGACGCTGCCGCTAAATACTCGCAGAGAAATTCACAAGTTCATAGAGATGCTGTCACTAAATATTCACAGGCAAATCCACAAGTTAATAGAGCTTCTGTTTCTAGTTACGATCCCAATAACGAAAAGCAGCTCATACGAAAACAACAGGTTTGGCTCAAAAAAGCCAATTGTGGATTTGCGTACGACCCAAACATACATTATGAATCTGACAAAACAGTACACATTGGATCCTGGATGTTCACTGTGACTATTGTCAAGCTCATAGGTGGAAATGCGAGTCTCCTGGTTTGTGCTGTAACGGTGGTAAAGTCTCTCTCACTCCTTTACGTAAGCTTCTTGACCTTCTTGAGGGCCTGTTAAATGGCGAACATCCCCAAAGTGAGCATTTCTTGAATAACATTCGAAAGTACAACAGCACATTTCAAATGACGTCATTTGGTGCTAACCAAATCGTTAAGGGAAATTTTATGCCTTCATTTAAAGTTTAGGGACAAGTCTATCACTTAATTGGCAGTCTTTTACCAATGCCGACTGAGGAACACAAATTTTTGCAAATTTATTTCATCGGGGACGATGAAAAGGAAGCGGTGCAGTGCGCTAATGTTTCTGGAGTTAACACGCCCCTGGTGCAGCAATTACAAAAAATGCTGCATGATTGTAACACTTACATCCAGTACTTCCACCCTGCAACAACAGTATTTCAGATGAAGACAAAGACTTCAAAGTTGTTATTCACGCCTACAAAAAACCATTACGTGCACACAAAGACAGGTTTAATAAACCTACAGTACGTCAAGTTGGTGTTGTCATTGTTGGGCAAACGTTCGAGAATAGGAATATTGTCTTGAAAAACAGAGACAATAAACTGCAACGCATTAAGGAAACCCACAGATCCTATGATGCACTTCAATATCCCCTCATGTTCTGCTATGGTGAAGACGGCTATTCTGTGTCTATACCTCAAGTTCATGCTGCCAGTAAGTTATCTATGAAGAAAACCGTCTCTGCAGCAAACTTCTATTCATACCGTCTTATGATCAGACAACATCATGATAGTACTATCCTTTTCTTCCGAACTTTATTAAATCAGTTTTTAGTTGATATGTACGCAAAAATTGAATCTGAAAGACTAAATTATATCAGACTAAATCAGAAGAAACTATGAGGTTAAAATTACGTCCACTTGAAAGATGCTATTGACAAAAACAACACTAATTTAAGGGAACTTGGTCAAGCTGTGATATTACCATCATCGTTCACTGGAGAACCTCACTATATGCACGAGCATACACAAGGCGCAATGACATATGTACGTCATTATGACCGCCCTGACTTATTCATTACATTTACTTGCAATCCTAAGTGGACTGACATCACTGAAGTTCTCCTTCCACGTCAAAAACCTCACGATCGCCACGACCTTATCAGTCGTGTATTTCATCTCAAGATTTGCAAAATGATAGACTTACTCATGAAGAGTAACATTTTCGGCTGTACAAATTGCTAAATGTACACCATAGAGTGGCAAAAGTGAGGTATTCCCCATGCACACATTCTGTTGTGGCTAAAGGATAGGATTAAACCAGCTGTCATCAATCAAGTCATCCGTGCGGAAATTCCTGATCCACAGACTGACCCTGCCCTCCACAAAATA
>JANRMT010028174.1:100801593-100835613 GCA_026402145.1 Polypterus bichir lapradei | reverse complement strand
GTGCGGAAATTCCTGATCCACAGACTGACCCTGCCCTCCACAAAATAGTAAAATCCACCATGATTCACGGCCCATGTGGACCTCATAATATCAACTCACCCTGCATGATCAACGGAATATGCAGTAAGAAGTACCTGCGTCCCTTCATCTCAGAAACTCAGACCGGAGAAGATAGTTACCCTCAGTACCGCCGGCGCTCACCTGCTGATGGAGGTCATACAATTAACATCAAAGGAGTACATATCGACAACAGATGGGTGGTCCCTTATAGTCCTGTGCTGTCCCGCTTCTTCAATGCTCACATCAATGTCGAATTTTGCAATTCAGTAAAATCGATCAAATACATCTGCAAGTATGTTAACAAGGGAAGTGACCAAGCAGTATTTACAATACAAAATCCAAATGACGAAGTATCTCAATACGAAGCTGGGCATTAGTTGCTCTGAAGCAGCCTGGCGCATTTTCTGTTTTCCCATTCACAAACGTTACCCTCCGGTCGTTCATCTTGCTGTGCATCTTGAGAACGGGCAAAGAATTTATTTCACAGATGGCAATGTTGCCGAAAAAGTACACAATCCACCACAGATGACCTTTTTAGCGTTCTTTGACCTTTGCAACCACGATGATTTTGCAAAGCAACTTCATTATAATGAAATTCCATCATATTATGTGTGGGCAAACGACATGTTTTGTCGGAGGAAACAGGGGAACCCTGTACCAGGACATTCGGGAGTGAAAAAAGATAATGTGCTGGGACAAGTCTACACTGTGCACCCGAATAACTCTGAATGCTACCATCTTCGACTGCTGCTCAACGAAATCACAGGTCCCACGTCTTTCAAATCTCTCAGAACAGTTGATGGTGTCCTACATCCAACCTATAAGTCGGCCTGCAGGGCACTTGGTTTTTTACAGGATGATATCAACTGGGACGAGACTCTACAAGAAGCTGCTCTGTCTCTGTCACCTCAAAAGATCCGTGAACTCTTTGCTGTCATGCTGGTGTTCTGCCAAATGGAAAACCCCTTAAACCTATGGGAAAAACATAAACATAGCAGAAGATGTTAGGAGACAGACTGAAAGAGATCACATACGAACAGAAGTCCACCAGTGGTTACATTTGATCTATAATAAGTGCCTACAGTTGCTTAAAAACTACGTAATTGCTATTGGAGGTCAATCTCTTGATCATTACGGTTTGCCTTCACCTTTCAGAGAACTGGCAGAACTTACATCAAATCCCGAGTACTTGAAAGAGACATCTTACAACACCTCGCAATTGGCCAATATAGTCACAAATAACGAGCTGTTGCTAAATAGTGACCAAAAGTCAGTTTATGAGCAAGTCATGAGGAGCGTTGTCTCAGCCACTGGCACAGTGTTTTTCCTTGATGCTCCAGGAGGAACTGGTAAGACATTCCTCATAAACCTTCTTGCGAAAATCCGAGCAAAAGGTAACATTGCCATAGCTGTGGCTTCTTCTGGCATTGCTGCAACTCTTCTTGAGGGTGGCAGAACTGCTCATTCAGCTTTCAAGCTGCCTCTGAACCTCAGCCATACTGAATCCCCCAGCAGAGCAACATGGCTGAAGTGCTGCGACATTCTCAGCTCATTGTCTGGGATGAATGCACTATGGCACACAGAGGAGGTGTTGAGGCTTTAGACAGGACCCTCCAAGACATCCGAAACTCCAACAAACTTATGGGAGGCTTGACAGTGTTGCTGGCTGGAGACTTCCGGCAAACCCTACCAGTCGTACCCTGAGGAACACGCACTGACGAAGTTAAAGCATGTCTGAAGTCTTCATACCTATGGCCACAAATCAATGTTGTTACCTTAAGAATAAACATGAGGGTTCATTTGAATGGCGACAAAAAAGCCGGGGAATTCTCTGCTCTTCTGATGAGAATAGGTGATGGCACCTTCATTTAAGAAAACGTAAAATAAATATTCCTACAAATCTCTGTCTCCTCGTGAATACCTTACAAAGCCTTCTTCAAAATGTTTACCCCAATCTACGAAATCTCCACGAAAACGACGTGTCATGGTTGAGGGAGAGAGCTATACTGACACCAAGAAATGACATGACTACGACTATAAACCACATTTTACTTCAAGAACTACCTTCACAACCGAAAACATATCAGTCTGTGGATTCAGTTGTAGAAGTGGAAGATGCAGTGCACTATCCGGTAGAGTTTCTCCACACTCTGAATCCTCCAGGCACTCCTAACCATAATCTAATTTTGAAGGTTGGGGCACCAATAATGTTACTGAGAAACTTACAGCCACTGAAACTTTGTAACGGCATGAGACTTCAGGTCACGTGTCTGCAAAAGAATCTAATTGAGGCAACTATTTTTACTGGCAGTGGCTCAGGTGAGAGAGTTTTTATTCCTCGCATCCCCGTTATACCCTCTGATCTCCCATTTCAATTCAAATGCCTTCAATTTCCAGTAAGGCTCTGCTTCGCAATGACAATTAATAAGTCTCAGGGACAGACCCTACAAAAGGTTGGCATTGATTTGAGACAGGATTGCTTTTCACATGGCCAACTGTACGTTGCATGCTCAAGAGTAAGCTCAGCGCACAGCTTGGTCATATTACAACCGGAGGGCCGAACTGACAACGTGGTATACAAAGAGATCCTTAACAAATAATTATTTGTATATTTTCCCTCAGTTTAAAAATGTTTACTTTTTTTCTTAATAAAAATTTTAAGGCAGTGCTTTGCCGCTGCGAAGCACGGGTATTTTGCTAGTTCTTAATAAATAAGCCTGAAAATGAATTAATGTAGCTCACAGTTGCAAATACACCATCACAAGTCTAAACCTTCTAGGTTAAAATTCCTAAACTTTCTTATGCAGAACGGATGGATTCTATGAAGAATCTTTTTTTTCTTTCTTAGTTAAAAATGTTGGGCATGTTTTCAATATTTTCATAAACTTTTGGGCACTGTGACATATTCTAATTTAAACTAGACAGAGAGAGAATGAGAGGAGTGGCTTCCTACTGACCTAGTCAGTCATCTAGTTGATAAACTGATTCATTAATTAGAGAACAGGCTCTGTGAAAATTGTCTCTTGTACAATGACCAAAAGATACCCTGTCATCTGAAAAATAATCACACAGCTTCAGCCTCATTGTTTCTTTTAGAACAAGAAATTGATCAGCGTCTCCTGGTTTTCCTAAGTTACATCATGCTTGTCATAAAGCACTTGTCTGTGGAGTGGTGTAACTGGTAGGAGAATTGAAAGTTGATGCCATATCTGGCTTGCTGAACCAAATCAAATAGCATTCACGTGAAGAGGACAATTGCTAAGACACACCCTGTTCGATCTCAATACCTGATTCTTTTTATCACTCTTAAGTCAAACATTGGAGACTAGTTTAGTGACTCTTCTATTAAACTTGTAAAGATGGAAAGTGACAGGAAGAGATTCTGGGCAGCAAAGCAAGGGATAAAACTCATGTTCAAAGTATGTATTTCACTTTTACAATCTGACAAGCTGTTTCATTTTTTAAAAATCACATCCAATTCACAAGACACTGATTTACAAAATGACAATACAATTAAATTTGTGAAATATGCACTTATTCTTTTGCTGTAAGGCATGCTTGTGTATTTTTTTTTTTTTTAGTGAATTGATGTTGTGATTAGTTTGCTTGGTTGGGCTTTAGAAGGTGGCAGAACAACCAGACAATTCATTGTTCATGGTTCTACAACTGCTACCTGTGCTGCTGCTGGCGCTAGTCTAGACTGTGATGCTTTGTAACTTTACAGTGTCAAGTACCTTAAGTATTAATACTTGTTTGAATATGTGATCCTATTGTCCATATCATATCATATAATTGAAAAAATATTTTAAAAATTCTTTTATGTATTTTTAAAAATTTTCAAAAGGTGTCTTGTTTTGTATTCACTACAATTCACAATGTAACCTTGTAAATAGTCAATAGCTTCCTTTTCCCCTCTCTTTCTGAATGCTCACTATAAAGATAATAAACGTTAATAGAATTAGTAGAGGTTAGTACTAATTATTAGGTTTACCTCATCTGGCAAGTGTCTTCTTGTTGCAAGAATAATGAAGATCTATCAAATGCAATTAGATATGCTACAGAAAATACTGTAACTAGTTCATTTGCCTTTCACAGAAAGGCCTCTCTTCTGTCTCACACATAATACAGAGTTAAAGTACTGATAGACAGCATGTTTACTAAATGAAATTGTTAGACAAAACTCTACTTAATGATCACTCAATAAAAAGGTAAATACATGGGAAAGGTCTACCCAGGAACCTGACTGACTCAGCTCTCTCATTTTCCCATTACAGTTAATAACATTATGTTTTCAGTGACACCAAATGTACCAAACTGTGAGCAGGCTTGGTGACATATATCCCATATATATATATAAAACTTTTAGTTGAGTGAAAACTGGCCATTCTGGCTTAGTTTTAACCACTGATTGTTACATAATAAGTAATTTGCTCAGTTGGAAGTAGTTCAGTCTTCATAATTCAAAAATATGTAATTTTATATAGAAAACAGAAAATGATCTCCTATTGCTTTAACTTAAATACTTTGTGTAGTTAAGTTGTTTGAAATCACAAGTCAACAATGCAAATATGGTACTTATCTATGGAAGGTCACATGGCCAACAATGCTGTCAACAAAAACTATATCATGAAGACAAAATACAATGAAAAATAAATCCATTTTGAGGGTTTTGAAAGTACAAGCTGTTGAAGGCTAAAAGATTTAGAAATCAATGACTAAAATTGCAAAAATGTGGCATTATAAGGATTTTTTGTGCTCCAAATTGAGTATCCAGGTGAAAGAGTTAATACATAAAGGCATTAAAAGATATCTATGGTGATTCTAAAACAGCACTCTTCCTGAGCCGAGAGAGAAAACTGGATACAACAATATCTGAGAAGACGTTTAACAACTAAGGGATTTTATAAGAGAGGAAAATTTAAGGTATTCTCTAAAATGCTTATATCAAACCTCTACATATCTTAAGACCAATTAGAAGACAATACTAGGATCTGAAAAGATAAAAACTGATCCTTTTGACATCTGTACTTAGTGCTAGTCCGAGATTAACATGTTATCCTGAAGAAGAAAAAACAAAACCCAAAACTATCCATATTTGGAAGCCTGAATGCAACATCCTGCAATAGTAATGTTTATCAGCCTCAGGGTCCAAAACACCTGTGAAAAGAGAAGGTAATATAAATGGAGCAAACAATGTAGCAATGAGAAGATTAAAATAACAATAACATAAAACATAACATCAAAGCCATGTTTAGTAGTTTGAAACAAAAAAGTACATTTTGAAGAATGAAACTTACTTCACCTAAGAATATATGGCAAAGAGTTTTAAAAATTGCTTTTGATCAAATATCGCATTTCAGCTTGAGGAACTGTGAGCAATTTGTGTAAATAGTAGTACAAAATTGCCTAGTGCCACAATGAAAAACAACAACAATAACAACATTTATTTATATAGCACATTTTCATACAAATAATGTAGCTCAAAGTGCTTTACATAAAAATAAGATTAGGCAATACTAAGTAACAAAGAATAAAGTAAGGTCCGATGGCCAGGAGGACAGAAAAAACAAAACAAAAAAAAAAAAACTCCAGATGGCTGGAGAAAAAAACTAAATCTGCAGGGGTTCCGAGGCCACGAGACCACCCAGCGCCCACTGGGCATTGCACCTAACAAAACATTATCTAAATCAGTCCTCATGGTTTACAGGCTTCATGTGGAAGAATTAGATGATAATGGTCATGCGGGCATCTGGCCTTCAACCCATCAATGTAGGGACTTGCATGGTGCCTTGGTCAGGTGGCAGATTGTCACCACAGAAAACTGGAAAAAGAACAATAGGGGTTAGTACGGATTGCAGAGCCATGATAAAAAATGATAATTAAATGCATATACAGAATATGTTAAAATAATGGGATTTTAGCAGTTTTTCAAAGTGTTCCACCACGTTAGTCTGTGAATTTCTGTCGGTAAGCTATTCCAGATTTTAGGTGCATAAGAGCAGAAGGCTGCCTCACCATTTCTTTAAGTTTAGCTCAACCTAAAATTAACTTACCCAATATTGGTACATACTGTTGACACAGGGAGTACACTGGTCACAGAGGAAGTGTTGGGGCACCAACTTTAATATATACACAGTCCTTAAACAAAAACAGGTGCTCAATGACACATTCAATAAAGTAAAATGAAAAAAGCAGGTGAACTAAAAATTAAAAAGAGGCTTCTTCAATCTTTTCTTGGGTGCGTCACTTTCTGGTACGAGCTCCAGTCTACTCTCTCTTGAGTGAGACATGCCATGCCAGGAGCATCTTGTTTATTTAGTAGTGGATCACAAGGGGTGGAGTCAATTTCTGTTGGTGGGCAGTTTCTCAGAGCTGTGGGAGGAAAGACAGATGTTACCATCAGTGACCATTTCCCAACATGTTCTGGACTGTTAGTGCTTACCTCAGGTGAGCCCGGAAGGCAAACCTCAGACATGTATGTGTAACAATACATTAGTATTTGCGGGTCACCTGACTCCCAATAACACAAATTTGAAGACTCATTTAAATTTTCTCTAAATAAGATAAGAAAGGGGTGGCGCAGTGGTAGTGCTGCTGCCTCACAGTTAGGAGACCCAAGTTCGCTTCCCGGGTCCTCCCTGTGTGGAGTTTGCATGTTCTCCCCGTGTCTGCGTGGGTTTCCTCCCACAGTCCAAAGACATGCAGGTTAGGTGGATTGGCGATTCTAAATTGGCCCTAGTGTGTGCTTGGTGCGTGTTTGTGTGTGTCCTGAGGTGGGTTAGCAACCTGTCCGGGATTGGTTCCTGCCCTGTGTTGGCTGGGATTGGCTCCAGCAGACCCCCATGACCCTATGTTTGGATTCAGCGGGTTGGATAATGGAGGGATGGAAGATAAGAAAATCGATGAATGAAATTTACAGTAGCTTCACTGTAGCATATTTGATCATTATTATTATTCCTGTTTGTAGAGTTTTATAGAGTGTTTAAATACATTTAAAGACTTGGAATAATGGAATTATTATAATAATGAGATCAATAGGGCACCTATAGATGATAAACTTTTTATTATCATAACTCACTCTGTGACATTTAATAATGCTGTTTTTATTTTTATACGATATTTTTTATTTTTATACGATCTATTTTTGTAATCCGAAGGCTGTTTTTTAAAAAAATTTAGTTTAGTTTTTTACCTTTGGTAACCTTTGGACGTCTGCTCTGTGGTCTCGATACATTGGAGTTTTTGAGCCTGGTTTTGCTGCCTCTCCAGTTATTTTTGGCTGCATCTCGGCGTTTGGCGCGTGGCTAGCTTGTTTTGCTAGTTTTCCGGCGACCGGCATGAAGTTAAAATACACCATCCCGCAGTTGTTAAGTTATAACAATTATTTCATTCCAACGTGCATTGCAGCCATAAAAGAATTCGGACTTCTGCGCCGACCGCGCTATATCCACAGAAGTTCGCGGCGAAGGTTTGTTTACCATCAACCTAGCTGTTCTGCTTCATCTATTCTATCTGTATGGACTGCTGTCGCTCATCAAACACGTCATCAGAGCGATGTTACTCTTGGTGTTTGTAGTATGGGAAACACCACGAGATCTCTGTTGGTCAGTTTCAGAAATTTTCCGAGGACGCTATCCACTAAGCAGGACAGAAAACGCGGAGTGGATTTCACTGTGTTACGGCCATTACAGAAATTTACTACACCAAAAACGCTCAAAATAGAACTTTTTAATTCACAATCTCTTACAAATAAATCAGTCTTTATACAAGATTATATTATGGACAAAGGTTTGGATTTTATGTGCATAACGGAAACATGGCATCAGCCAGAGGGTTTTTTAGCACTAAATGAAGCTTGTCCCTCTGGTTATAGCTACCTGGAGAAAGCCCGCAGTACTGGACGTGGTGGTGGCTTAGCTGTATTATTCCGACAGCAACTGGATCTGTCTCCCCTCACTGTGCCTACACTGTCTTCATTTGAATGCCTTGCATTTAAGTGTAAAGTCCCTTTCCCCATGACGATGTTGCTTATTTATCGACCTCCTAAGCCAAACTCAATGTTTATCTCTGAGATGCATGATTTTCTTACATCCATCTGTACCATTTCTGCCAACATTATTATACTTGGTGACTTTAATGTTCATGTAGACACTCCCTCCTGCCATTTGGCAGTTGAGTTTTTACAACTACTGGACTGCCTTAATCTTCAACAGCATGTTGATGTTCCCACACATTCCAGAGGGCATATTTTGGATCTGGTTATTACAAACTCTGTACCCATTAGCAACCTTTTTGTGTATGATCTGGGGGTGTCTGACCACAAGGTCATTTCGATGGAGTTGTCACTCCCTTGTTCCCCCACAAAAGCAAAGCGACAAATATGTTACAGAAATTTGAAAAAGATCAACCCAGATACTCTGAGCAAAGATCTTCAGAATCTCTCCTCTGTTGAATGTTCCTCAGTCACTGAGTCAGTTGACTTTTACAACAAATCCCTCAGTAGTCTACTTGACTTCCATGCCCCTGTCAGATATAGAACTGTCTGCTTCTCACGTTCAGCCCCCTGGTATACATGTGAGTTGCGGAAGATGAAGACAACTGGGCATGTTCTTGAGTGACGTCTACAGGCTTCAGGACTTACTGTTCACAAGCAAGTTTACAGAGAACATCAGAAGGCATATGCAAGAGCATTGAGAGCTGCAAGATCACAGTTTTATTCGAATATCATTAACAATAGCTCTGGAAATTCAAAGCAACTATTCTCTACCATAAATCGCCTATTGAAACCACAATTTCAACCTCATCTGGAAGCTACAGAGGAGAAATGCAATAATATCATTACTTTCTTCAGGAAAAAAGTGGATACCATCCGCTCGTCTCTATCGAGTTCCTCTGCACTACCTGTCTTGATGGATGACCCACAGCCAGGGAATTTGCAACCTTTCAGCTGTTTCTCTAAAGTTACACAGCAAGAGGTTGAGGTCATCGTCAGAAAGATGAAACCATCAAATTGTGCTCTGGACCCTTTTCCTACAGTTTTGGTTAAATCCAACCTTTGTGCTATAAGTCCCTTGATTTCCTGGATAATAAATCACTCTCTCCAGACTGGATATGTTCCCGCTACATTGAAATCTGCTATTATCAGACCACTTTTAAAAAAATCCACTTTGGATCCAGAAGTACTTGCAAATTACAGGCCCATTTCTAACCTCCCGTTCCTTTCAAAAGTATTGGAAAAAGTAATTGCTGCACAGCTTCAGTCTCATCTAAAACAAAATAATTTGTTTGAGAAATTCCAGTCTGGTTTCCGCCCCTGCCATAGCGTGGAAACAGCTCTGGTTAGAGTCACGAATGACCTGCTGATGTCGGCTGATGCTGGTTTTCCATCGCTTCTCATCCTGTTGGACTTGTCATCGGCCTTTGATACTGTTGATCACAACATTTTGCTTCACAGATTACGACACACTGTTGGTTTCTCTGACACTATTTACAACTGGTTTTCATCTTATCTTTCTGAAAGAACGGAGTATGTTGCCCTGGGAGAGGCTAAATCCGCATTACACAATGTTACCTGTGGTGTTCCTCAGGGCTCTGTGCTCGGTCCTATTTTGTTTATATTGTATATGCTTCCCTTGGGCTGTATCATCAGCCAGCATGGTATTTTATTTCTTTGCTATGCAGATGATACTCAGCTCCATCTCAGGATAAATTCAACCTCCTCGTCTACTCTGCTATCATCCACTTTGACCATCTGTTTGGAGGAGATAAAGTCATGGATGAAGCAAAATTTCCTGCAGCTGAACAGCTCTAAGACTGAAGCTATTTTAGTAGGCACCCCACACCAGGTTAGGTCGTCTAACATCACCAGTATTACCTTTTCGAGTCAGGATATCCCATTGTCAACATCTGTTATAAACCTTGGGGTTAAAATGGATTCTCATTTGACGTATGAGTCTCATGTCAAACATCTGTGTAAAACGTCTTATTTTCACCTCAGGAATATAGCAAAACTGCGTCCAGCACTCATGTTTGCTGATGCAGAAAAGTTAGTCCATGCGTTTGTCTCCTCCAGGCTGGACTTCTGCAATGCACTTCTTATTGGGACTACTGGAAAAACCCTTCAAAAGCTGCAGTATATTCAGAACAGTGCTGCTAGGATCCTGATGAGAGGGCGTAAATACGATCATATTACGCCCATTCTTAAATCTCTTCATTGTCTCCCTGTTTCATTTAGAATTGATTACAAGGTTGCCCTTCTTACCCACCAGTGTATTTATGGGGATGGCCCTCCCTACCTCAGAGAACTTATTTCTTTACATATGTCTACACGCAACCTTCGCTCTGCATCAGTACATCTTTTGAAAACTCCTAAGACTAGACTTCATACCATGGGAGATCGAGCTTTTTGCTCAGCTGCACCTAGACTGTGGAATGCTCTCCCTGAGTATCTGAGGATGCCACAGACTGTTGATGCTTTTAAATCTGGTCTTAAAACTTATCTTTTTATCAAAGCTTTCGGGTCGAATTAATTTTGTAGCACTTTGGGATTTGTTCCAAATATAAAGTGCATTATAAATAAAATGTATTATTATTATTATTATTATTATTATTATTATTATTATTACTTAATATAAAATCTCTTTGTTCTTTCTTACTATAGGATAGGTTTGGCTATTAGTGTTTTTTATGAGGACCCCATTGCAAATCATTGCATTTAAAGAGAGTGCTTTGTTTAAAAGGCAGTAATCATAATAACACTTTAGTCTTTCACATTAACCTGCCATTCCACAAATGTATAAAGTCAAAGCAATTAAAAATCATACAAATGTACTAATTTTATTTTAACAGAGATCTCTTAGATATTCTATGGGTGTATTAACTAAATTTTCTTTCCTTTCTGTTTCTTTTCTGTTAAGCATATTGTAATAATTCATGTTGACAGGATTAATTCTCCATCCAGAGTCTTAACAAAAATGGGTGACTATGTGAATGGTTTCATCCACTACCATATGGCTAGTATTGTGTTTTTCTTTAAATTGAAAAATAACTTGTTTTCATGGAAAGAGATGTTTAATAATGCTGGACACAATATTGACTATCCATAAATAAAGCTAGAAATAATATAATTTTATAAGGCAACTCACTGTAACAAATATTTACAGTATAGTCTATGTATTTTAGTGAAAGATACACATTTGGTGAGTCTATAGGCATTGTCCAGTTCCTTCTTGTTAGCAAGTAAATAACGGTTAAAATATTGTAATGAAATGTTTGAACTGAACTTTAATCCATTTTCCATTACAGTGAAATATATGTTCTTGCCGTTTGTGTGGATATGTTGAAAGATGCTGCATAAACTTGAAGCTAAATTTAAAGTTAGAAGATCCAGAGTGTCCTATACAGAGTGGTATGTTTTTAGAATATTAATGGGCAGATAACAGCTGCCAAAATCATTTATTTTCTTAGCAACTTAAGTATTACTGATAGTGTTGCTAAGGCTGGCTTACATTGGATGAAGTGGAACTTCCTTCTCTGATGTCTGTCTGGAACACTATTTTCTTGTTCTTGACGAGACTGAGAAAAAAAGGACGTAAAACAGGATAATTTCTAACAGTATTGCTTGAGCAGGTATGGGCTCTTTTGCAGCAACTGTTTTTGGCTGACACCTACATAAAGCAGAAGCTAGGCTTTTATTTATTTATCTTTTTTTTGTTGGTCATATTTTTATTAAGATAAACCAGAAGAAACATTATAAACAATAGCAATAACTTTACCGTGCACTGCCAGCATATTAAGAGTTGTGTACTTTTTGAATCACTGAATTCTGGGTAAAAACCTTGAGGGTGTAAAAAATATGTAGCTATGTTGCTTCACACTGAACCTGTGAACTCAATATATCTACCGAGTTTTGTCTTAACTTAATCAGTGAATTAACATCCAAAACATTTATCAGTAAGCCTACAACTAATTTGTTTTTGAGCTGGCGTTTTACAAAA
Source organism: Polypterus bichir lapradei (assembly GCA_026402145.1). Lineage (NCBI taxonomy): Eukaryota > Metazoa > Chordata > Cladistia > Polypteriformes > Polypteridae > Polypterus > Polypterus bichir. The sequence continues at coordinate 100,823,557 of JANRMT010028174.1, read as the reverse complement.
ACTTCCCATATTGTTAAAAATGGATTAAACCTATCAAGTATTCACAGCAGTGCCCCTGAAATGCCCAGAGCAGAAAACTAAAAGAGGTAAAGCATGCAGAATATGAAGTGAGCATTAAACATGGCTAAGTATTGGGGATTCCATCTGTAAAGGTGATGTGTGCAAAATGCAGATCATGGCAGTAACAGTGAACTGAATGCTAAACAAGTCAGTAAATATACTGCTTCTGAGTAAATGCCCTTTTTATTCAGCTCTCAATGAATCATAAATGAGTTGAATCCCCAAGCTGCACAGCCTGTACATTCAGGTCACTGAAAAGGCATCTGCATCATTATCACAAGTTAAATTGCTTATTGCAAACATTTCTTTAAAAATGAGGATTCATAAATTCTGCTTTAATTTTTGTTAACATAGCAGCGTTGAAATGTTGGAAGTTTTTTTTGTTTTTGGTAACAGGACTGAGACAGCATTTTGTTACTTGATAAAATATATTAGTGAATCAGCTGAGTCAGTGACCTGGATGTTTCCATTCAGCTGAACCAAATGACTGAATTCACTTTGGTGAACACCTAAATGTCTATTACTAGGTAGCATTACCACAATGCACAACATACCTTTTTTATTTTTTCATATAACAGAGAATTGAGTTTGTGGAAAAATAAGTATGTGCAGTAAAAATGCAACTGAGAGAATCTGTGTTTGTATTTGCTGGCTAAGGAAATTCCCCTGTGTCATGGTCAGGGCTGAGAATGACTTGCAGCTACAACACTCGTCACATGAAAGATTTCTGAGTCACACACATACACGGATGCACATTGAGCTCAGATACTAGTTTGAGTCCTGTCCCCATGGAGCTGGCATGTGTCGGTTTACTTCAGTTTTCTTTCACATGTATAGTGACTGTCACTCAGCCCAGCCTATGTGAGTACAGCTGTTAAGCTGAGGGCTTTATGTCCACAGCTGCTCTCTGCCTTGATTTAACTTCTCCCTACTCTTGGAAAATGCATACATGGATAGAGACATACAGTATATGCATTCATTTCAGTTACTAATATACTTAAGGGTGCTGGAGCCTATCCCACCTAGCCAAACCCTGGACAGGGCACCACTCCATCACAGGGCAAACACACACATATATCCACACACCAAATACACACTAGGGCCAGTTAAGTGCCACTAATCCACTGAACCTGCATGTCTTTGGGAAGTGGTAGGAAACTGGAGCACCCAAAGGAAACCCACACAGACATGGGGAGAATGTGTAAACTCCACACAGGGGTGTGAACCTGGTCTCCTTACTGTGAGGCAGCAGCACTGCCATTGTGCCACTGTACCACCCGACATACAGCATATATGCTCTTGTTAATATCAGTTTTTTGTGACAGTTCAGTGATAGAATCGGGATAATTTTAAGTAGACAATCAACAAGAGACCAAACCTGCTCTGGTGTACAATGCACAAGGAAATCTGATATTCAATTGGTTCACTTTCTTTTTTTTTAATACAACAGTAGCATTCTAGGAGCAACCCACTCTGGAAGTGAGAGTCTTTTGTGTTGACGACTGCTGTAATACAATCATATAAAATTACTATCCAAACACACATAATGCAATTTAATTTTTATTATGTGTTACTAGTATTGTAGAAAGTAGTAGAACATATACTGTAATACAAATGCAACAAAAACAATTAAATGCACATCCACACATTTAAAAGAAAAATACAAGTAAAGTTCCTAACGGCTATATTAGGAGAGGTGATCAGTCAGGAGTGACTGACAGTTATTCCCATTGAGCAGCAGTTTTCTATTATTGTGCACTTTCACCCACATATCGTTTCTCCACAGAGTGATTTGCTGCTGGATGTTATGTTTTGGGTTGGCACAGTGGCACAGTGGGTAGCGCTGCTGCCTTGCAGTTAGGAGACCCGGGTTTGCTTCCCGGGTCCTCCCTGCGTGGAGTTTGCATGTTCTCCCTGTGTCTGCGTGGGTTTCCACCAGGTACTCCAGTTTCCTCCCACAGATCAAAGACATGCAGGTTAGGTGCATTGGCGATTCTAAATTGTGCTTGGTGTGTGTGCGCACCCTGCGGTGGGCTGGCACCCTGCCTGGGGTTTGTTTCCTGCCTTGCGCCCTATGTTGGCTGGGATTGACTCCAGCAGACCCCTGTAGTTGGGATATAGCAGGTTGGATAATGGATGGATGTTATGTTTTGTGTTTGCAATGTTTTTTACTTACTCCTTGTTTTTTGTTTAGTAAAGCTCAGGCAGTTCTGCATTGTAAAATATACAGGAGTGAATGGAGAAGTCAAGCCCGAGCTAGAACAATCACAAGCTTTTCCACCTCCTGTTTTGGAATAACATGGTTTCCTTGTTGATTATAACAATAATAAGCAAAATAACCTGATATTGTGAACTCAAAAGGGAGAAAGACAGAGCATCATGAGATTTGGGTAATATTATACCTGTAGCACTTGGTATTTCTGAACATTAATTTATTCATGTTGTAGGCTTTATCACTAATACCTCATAGAATAATTCTGAAAAATGATTCTGGCTGCCAGAGGCAGAGCTAAAAATATTAAGGGGGGGGGGGGGGATTTTTACTTGCTTTTCTTTTTCTCATTTCCAAATTAATCGTTTAAATTTTCTATGAAATAGAGAAAAGAATTTTTCTAATTCTAATTCTACAGAAGGCACTTCAATAAAAACATTTTAGACAAATAACTCATAAAATACATTTTTATAAAAATACCTGAAGACAACTTAACAGGTTAACAAAATAAAAACCAGAAATGAAAAGAATATATGTTTCTCCAGGATTAAGTTTACAATTCAGATAAAAAAGGGTGATATAGTATTCATTTGCATTGTATACAATGTCATTAGGGGCAGCACGGTGGTGCAGTGGTAGTGCTGCTGCCTTGCACTAGAGACCTGGGTTTCCTCCGGGTGCTCCGGTTTCCTCCCACAGTCCAAAGACGTGCAGGTTAGGTGCATTGGCGATCATAAATTGTCCCTAGTGTGTACTTTGTGTGTGTGTGTGTGCCCTGCGGTGGGCTGGTGCCCTGCCCGGGGTTTGTTTCCTGGCTTGCGCCCTGTGTTGGCTGGAATTGGCTCCAGCAGACCCCTTTAGTTAGGATATAGCGGGTTGGATAATGAATGGACAATGTCATTAGTGCCTTGTTGAGAATTATTATTTAACTAATTGGAATATACTCTTTTAGGAATTTTATGAAGTATGATTCTATCACCACTCATACTAACATGTTGCACCCTAATGTTATTAAAGCGTGAATTTAAAGCATACTGTTAAACACATTCGGCTTTATTTAATTGTGAATCTTTTTAATATCATTTGCATGGTGGTTCTTCATTGTGTTGATTGATTGAAAACATTGCATCAGTTTAAAAGGCAATGAGTTTTGTTGCATGTGCTCAAAATCAACGTCCTATCCCTGCACATTGCTGCTTAATTGTAACTCTTGCTGTACTTTCACCATCACTTCTAATATTTTGTTATTTATTTATCTGGATAGATGTAATGGTTAGGTTACAAGGTCTACGTAATATTAATAAAATTGTAATGATCTACTAATAATTGCAGTATGAAACAGATATAATCAATAATTAATATGTCACTGTGAATAGAATGTTAACTAATTGTGCAAATACATGTCCTTTATTCCTTCTTGTATATTTAGCCTGCATACATACACACAAAAATGTAGTTTACCCTGTATTGGGAATATAAGACCCTCTATGAACAAGCAAATTTGAAATTTAAACTTACAGAGATACACTAAAAAACAAGATTACAGATGGAGGTCTATAAACTGTCAAACGTTTTGATCAGACTGAGGAAAAACGGCATACAGTTGCGCTCCTAAGTTTACATACCCTAGCAGAAATTGTAAGATGTGTATCATACTTTAAAGAAAAGATGACTGATCAGGCAAAATAAATTTCATTTAGTTTAATGGAATCAAAATTAAACTAAAGAGAATCACAAAACACCAGAACCACTAAACAAAACATAGTAATAAGGAAAATGGTGACATGGTCCTTGTTCAGTAGTTTGCATACCCTTAGTCCTTACTACTGTTTATTGCCCTCTTTAGCATCAATGATGGCATGCAGTCTTTTGTGATTGTTGTGGTGGGGTCCTTGATTTTGTGAGGTGCCTGTTCATATTGGCAAAAAGCATCCAGGTCCTGTAAATTTTCGGGTTACCTTTCATGAATTGCCTGTTTGAGATCTCACCGAAGTGTCTCAAAGAAATTCAGGTCAGGAGACTGTGATGGCCACTCCAGCACTTTCGCTTTTTTCTGCTGTTGCCACCGAAGGGTCAGCTTGCAGTTGTGTTTTGGATCATTTGTAGCGAGGCTACATAGTAATAGTGTTGCCAATGTTAGTACTAAGTGCGTTTTGTTTCCATCGTCCCGTTTGCTGTTTATGTGTGCGTCAGTGAATGTCGTCCCCATAAATACAGGGGGACGGATGATGGAAAGAAACCACAGCCCCAAGATGGAAAGCACCTGTTTTCAATCACAATCAAGTACAACCAGCTCATCACTATATAAGTAATCAGAAGGGAAGAGAGAAATAAAGAAGAGAAAGACTGAGATCCTAATTCATTACCACGAACCACCAGTACCTGCTGTTTTCCACATCGCGCTTTTGATACCAGTTTGTTTCTCATTTTGCCGGACTTGCTTCAATTCAATCATCACTAGAGACCCCGGGGTCGGACTTCATCATTCACCACAAGCCGAGGATTCACGGTAAGGTTGTTCCATTTGTTCCGGGAAATACAAACGCATCACATATCTGTTGACCAATCATCCGCATTTAGGACAGTTTTATACTTGGACTCAAGTTCACGATCATTCATTCCTTACTTCATTCATTATTGATATTCGTTGTTGTTTGTTATATGTTACAGGGGCAAGGGTTTGTTGTGTAAATATATGGTGGTGTCACGTTGTTGCTTTGGTGGAGGGATATATATATATATTTTTTTTTCCTACGTGTGAAATGTGCAGTAGTGTTTTGTTTGCCATTTAATATAATTAACCACCTACTTTTACATATCTGTTGTTGCGTGCCTATATTTAATCCGTCGATTGTGGGGAAAACTGTGTTTGTTAGAGGTACGGCTTGATTTTGTAAGGTTCACCTCAGTTATCTATCCAGGCCACAGGTCTTGGAGGTGTAGCTGCTGGCTGGGTAAGGGGTCGGCCGTTACAGCTTGCAGTTGTATTTTGGATCATTGTCATGCTGGAATATCCAAGGCCATCCCATGAGCAGCTTCCAGATTGATGAATGCAATGCATCCACCAATTTATTTTCTGGTAACATTCATCTTGCCATCAATGTTCACTAAGTTACCTGTGCCGCTCTAGGTCACCCCCAGAACATCCAACATAGACCCAATTCCATGCTTCACATTAAGGATGGTGTACTTTTCATCATGGGCCTTGTTGCATCCTATCCAAACAGCATTTATCATTGTGACCATAAAGTTCAATTTTGGTCTCATCATTACAATAGACTTTGTTCCAGAAGTTTTATAGATGTGGTATGGCATATTGTAAGTGGGCTGCTCTGTAGTGTTGGTGCAGTAAAGACTTTTTTTCTTGCAACTCGATTATGCACCCCATCTTTGTTCAAGTACCTCCTTATTGTGCATCTTGAAACAGCAACATCACTTGTTTGCAGAGAATCCTGCATCTCAGCTGAATGGGTTTTTGGGTTTTTCTTGGCAGCTTGACAAATAATCCTGGCAGTTGTGGCTAGCTAACTGTGGTTTGGTAACCACAAAACCCCTAACTTTCCACTTTTTTATTAAAAAACACTACTGACATGCATTTTCAGATCACTGGATATTTTTTTATATCCTTTACCTGATTTTATACAAATCAACAATCTTTTCTCGCATATCCTGTGACAGTTCTTTTGCTGTCCCCATGGCTTGGTATTCAGCTAAGTCAGTGCAGCTCTGCATGAATTTAATTGATTATTTATGCACAGACACTGATTACAATTAAAGAGGTTACTGGTATGGACACTCTCCATTAATTACCCTTAATTTGAACCTGCATGTGACAACTTGTTTGTATATTATCAGCCCCAGCACACAAGGGTATGTAAACTTTTGATCAGGCCCATTTGGGTGATTTCAGTTATCATTATGATTTTAAAAAGGGCACACACAATTAGGTGTTAATACATTGCTTTGCCTGACCACACTCCCTTATTAAAAGAAAATTTTTCTGCATGATTACTTGTATTTTCCAAGCATTAGCCAATGTTTCACAAATTCTGCCAGGGTATGTAAACCTATGAGCATGACTGTATATGCAGTAATTGGGCAAATTTGGCAAATAAAATTTAAATGAAATCAAGAAAGGGGAATGCTGCCATACACTGTTGCTACACTCTCTATGCCAAAATTCTTTAACATCTTTTTCAAGCCATTCAACCTTTGGGCCTTTTCTCTGAACCAAGCCAACTGGACACAACCATAGAGACAAAACCAAAACTTAAGCCTTACACTAGTCTCTTTTTTAATTATGTGGATGTGGTACTTTCATACCTGTTTGTTCCAAATTAAATAAGTGTCCAAGCTAATGATGTCTGAGTGCTTTGTCCTCTGTTAATTGTTTTGAGGTGGGGATAGATGTGCTTTTTAGGCTAGTATAAGGCTACGAGATAAAGGAACATATTTTTCAAGAAATGTGCGTATCTAGCAAAACACAACTTTACCAGAGCATTGCTGTCTAATTTTATCAGCAAAGCCATGAACCAAGAAAGAAGACTAACACACACTGACCATGCCTTGTACTGCAACATATCCTTCATAGCACAAACTGTGTGAAACATCTACTAAGAAATATTAAACGTGTAACCACTTCCGTGATCCCTTGCCCTGGATTTTTGCAAAGCTCTTAACTCACAGTTTAATAATTTTGTCTTCTTTCCTTGTACAATGGAATGTCTAAACCTTATCATGAAAGTCACAAGAAACTAGAATGACTGAGTCACATATGTACTGCATAGATTTGCACAACCTGAACTGCCTTCAAGCCTTAAGTGGAAGTTTCAGAGCTGTTAAATAGAAACCCATAAAAAATGATAGAGTGGTATATTTATAAATTAATCACCAAGATGAAATGCAAGCATATGGCTTTACAAAAGAAACAAAGTATAAATGCTTTTTTATTTTCTTTTTCGGGAGGTCTAAATAAAACTGTACAGTTGTCCACTTGAAGTTCAGACCCAGAATGAAGTAATATTATAGTGCTGCAGTCCATTAGTGATTTAATGTCTGTCAGTAATTTTAAATGTCAGAAAATCCAAAGAACTGTCAGCAGCAAATATAAAACACTGCCTACGATTTTATTTTCCTTTTCTTTCGGCAACTCATTACAGCTAAACTGTTTTCTTTAAGCTGAAAATAAAGACTGTATTATGGGAACTGGGTGTTTCTTCTTAGGCCACCACAGTGATGGTTGAAGGGTTTATACAAATGTCTTTCTAGAATATTTATAATGTGATGTTTGAAGTTCAGATTTTATGGGTGCAACGTGGCATTTATAAAAAATGGTGTGCAATAAGATGTCTGAAATACAGGCCTTAGGGAAAAGCAACAAAGTTTGCTCTTGACAGTTGGAAAACTATGCTAACATTAGCAGTAAGTAGCGAAAATATCTTCTATAAGCATACCTGAAGCAATTCTAAAGGGCACAGTTGACAATCAGATAAACCTTCAGGAGACACTAACTGAGAGCCAAGAAGGACACTGACAGAAATAACCTGATACTGTGTGAACTGCAAGAACATATTGCCAAAATGCGGATAAAAAAAATACTTCCTGTTTTGTTCCTTCTATTTTCAGACTATCACTTTGCTTGTCATTTCTGAAATGCTTTGTTGATATAAATGGTTCTCACTATTACAGTATAAATTACATAATACGGTTAGCATTATTAAAAGACTTTTTGATAATACACCGTCAGCTAAACCAAGCTCTTTGATTACAGAAGATGCAGTATGGTGTACTCCAAGAACCAAGGGCATCACCAAAGGAAACCTTAACAAGAAAGAGAGCACTTCAGTGGCAATGATAAACCATTTCTTCATTGTGGTATGGGAAGAGACCGGATCAGCGAGCGGAAGCAGAGAATGGATCAGCGAGTGGAAGCAGAGAGCAGCAGCGTCTCCGACAGGCACGTAGCCCTTCGCAAGCACCTGAGCAAGTTCACCTGAGGTAAAGCCGGCAGCTGACCAGTAGAAATAACCAGCAGTGAGAAATTAAAGTCGATCGCTCAGCGGGTGGTGGAAACTTAAAGCCGACGGTCTCTTACTGATTCAGCTGAACGCGGAAAGCGCCGAAGCACCTATAAAAACGGCAAAGATGACTTCAACGCTTAACGTAAGTTCTATCTGCTCTCTGCCCGTCGAGGGCATGTTTATATGTTGTGTGTCCTGCAGTATGTACAGTTCAGGTTTTCCGGCCGACAGTGTAGATAGCTTCACCTGCCAAAAGTGTTTAGTTATTTTAGAGTTGGTCGGGAAAATACGCGAATTGGAGGACCGTGTTAGGAATCTGATAGCGATTAGGCAAACCGAAAATTGGATTGACTCGGTTTGTTTAGACAATTCAGCTACTTCTGATTCAGCTTCAGTCTCTCTAGGTCCCAATGTAGTCAGTGCGCGGCTGAAATCAGCAAAACCAATTCTGCTTCAAAATTTATAGATACCTTGAGTAAGTCGAGTGTAATTGTGGAAAACCATTTAGATTAGTTACCATCAAATGTAAACGTGGAATACAATTTAGACCAGCTAACATCACATTATAATGTGACCTTGAGAGATGCTCTGGACACAGTGGCTCCCCTTAAAACAAAAGTGATCAAAGCACATAGAAACTCTCCCTGGTTTAATGAAAAGTAGAGTGTCGAAAACTGGAGCGCAGATGGAGAACAACAAAGCTACATGTCTTTCAAATTGCATGGACAGAGAGTGTTAATAAATATAAAAAAAGCCCTCTTTAAAGCTCGCTCAGAATACTATTCTACATTAATAGATAGCAATAATAAAAATCCTCGGGTAATGTTTAGAAAAGTGGCTAAATTAACAAATGGGAATTCAGATCAACAGTGCAAAATACCAACAGATATTAGCAGTACAGACTTTATGAACTTCTTCAAGGAGAAAATTAAAAATATAAGATCCCAGATCTCAGCATCACAGTACAAACCAAATACTAGCTTAGCAGACCCTGTCTCACATTGTATTCAGCACTTTAATAATTTTAATCCTGTAACTGAGCAGGAAGTCTTAACTTTAATTACTAAAATGAAGCCCACTACTTGTTCCCTAGATCCAGTGCCAACAAAACTAGTAAAAAGTGCAATGGATGTTCTTGCAGTGCCTATTCTAAACATTATCAATAATTCATTACTGCATGGCACCATACCTGATGCACTAAAAGTGTCAATAATTAAACCTTTACTTAAAAAGTCAGACCTAGACCCACACATACTAAATAATTATAGGCCTATTTTAAACTTACCGTTTCTCTCTAAAATACTAGAAAAAGTAGTCGCCCGTCAGCTTCATTCACACCTTACACATTACAATTTATTTGAGAAATTCCAGTCTGGTTTTCGCACTGGTCATAGTACAGAAACTGCACTAACACGGGTTGTAAATAACATTCTGATATCCTCTGATGAAGGAAACTCCACTGTAATTATGTTGTTAGACTTAAGTAGAGCATTTGACACCATTGACCATTCTATTTTACTGCACAGGCTAGAAAACGATGTTGGGCTTACAGGCCCCGTGCTCGCTTGGTTTAGTTCTTATTTATCAAATCGATTCCAATATGTACAGAAATGTGCTGACAGTACTCCATCATTATACACAGAAGTTCAATATGGTGTCCCGCAGGGCTCAGTACTGGGACCTTTACTGTTTTCACTTTACATGCTTCCACTGGGATCTCTCATTAGGAAACATAATGTTAATTTTCACTCATATGCAAATGACACCCAGTTATACCTTTCATTTAAATCAAATGAAGTTTCTCCGATGTCTTTAATTAGTTGTGTTAGCGAATTAAAGGAGTGGATGAATGATAACTACTTGTCTTTAAATACAGATAAAACAAAGATGTTAATTGTTGGAGAGAATGACACTGATCACAGCAATATTTTTTCATCATTTAACTCAGTTGGAATCCCAATTAATTTTACTGAATCAGCCCGCAATCTAGGAGTTATCTTTGATTCTAGCATGTCATTTAAAGCACATATTACAAAGTTGTCCAAAACATGTTTCTTCCATCTTAAAAATGTTAGGAAATTAAGGCGCTTTCTAAATAAACAGGATTCTGAGAAATTAATTCATGCATTTATCTCTAGTAGGATTGACTACTGCAATGCGGTGTTCAGTGGCTGTTCAAACTTTTCTTTATACAGCCTCCAGTTAATCCAAAATGCGGCTGCAAGAATTATTACAAGAACAAGAAAATATGAACACTTAACTCCAGTTCTTAAATCCTTACACTGGCTCCCGGTTAAGTTTAGGGCAGATTTCAAAATCCTCCTTTTAACATATAAAGCATTAAATGGCCAAGGTCCGGCTTACTTGTCTGAACTTATCATGACTTACAAACCTGAGCGCACATTAAGATCTCAAGATACCGGTCTGCTTACAATTCCAAGGATTAATAAAATAACAGTGGGAGGTCGCGCTTTTAGTTACAGGGCCCCACCTGCCAAGTTGTTTGCCTGCCTATGGTAAAGTCATCCCTGATGGAGGATCACAGGAATCATGGGAAAGAGGGATCCTTTCAACGGATTGGCTGGCCCAGCACTGTTTCAGCCTTGGATTGCCAAATGGGGGAGGCAACTTGATGGATGAGGTCTCCAGGACTCTAAAAATATCCAAATCTTATTATGTGTTATCATCTACTGTTAAATTCTGCTCCGTACTTCTAAAATTTTTATTTTTATGCTGTATTAAGGATTTGTTCTGTTCTGTGTATTGTATTGTATTGACCCCCTCCTTTTGACACCCACTGCACGCCCAACCTACCTGGAAAGGGGTCTCTCTTTGAACTGCCTTTCCCAAGGTCTCTTCCATTTTTCCCTACAATGTTTTTTTTTCGGAGTTTTTCCTTGTCTTCTCAGAGAGTCAAGGCTGGGGGCTGTCAAGAGGCAGGGCCTGTTAAAGCCCATTGCGGCACTTCGTGTGTGATTTTGGGCTATACAAAAATAAACTGTATTGTATTCTATTGTAGGAGATAGGATAGAATGAGAGGCAGGTAGATACCATAAAGTAAGTAGACCACCCAGTATTGCTGAATATCCAATTCTGTATTAACGGAAGGAGAGAAAGCATAAAGAACACTAAAATAATTTGAAGCCATGTGTTCCTATAACCGAACAAAGACTGACGTCACAGGCTGAAAGATTGTCTGTGAAAATGTTGATATTGTTCCAGGAGAGACAGAAACCCAATAATATTAGATTGACCAGAGGTAAAATGTTATATTATCTCTGTGTCATTCATGGACTATCCATAATAAAACTAAACCAAATTCAAACACAAGGACGCTCATAAATATACCCAACGTAGGCAAACACAGCACCTGCTGGGTAGACCTAGAAAACCCACACAGGTAGTGAGGGAAAGTATTAGCAGATACCTCTGTTTAAGAAAACTTCAACTCTTATTTATAGTCTGAAAGGAAGCTAAAAGGAACTGTGGACAGATCGTTAATGATTTCTGTTGTGCCTGAAACAGTAAGACAGATGACAGAGTTTCTCAACAACATTTTTTTCTCAATTACAGTGTTTCTCAATTACATGGGAAAAAGTGACCCACTCTTTCCCATGTAAGTAAGGAGGGAGGAGGTCGAGTGCGATTGTCGGATCCACTACCATTATAAACTATAGCAACTCACGACACAAAAACAACTGACCCACTGGTTGGGAAACACTGGATGAGAAGACACAAACAGTAAGGAAGTCATCAAACTGAAGAAAGAGGAATTCCATGCAACTATTGCGGGAATTTGACTGAGAAATACTGACACACATAAAAGGCATCAGCTGTGGGACTGGCCAAAGTGGAAGCCCATGTGTGAACAGATTTTGGTGAGACCATGTAGAACAGTCTCAAAGACCATATGGATCTAATAGACATTTTAAAAACCAAATTACGTCTCAGCAACTCTTTAATGCCTTGAAATTGCTTTCACTTTAGAAATGTGTTACAACATTCCAGATGCTTTTTTTTTTAATAATGAGAAATAGTTTACAGGTATACACAATAAACATGAGTAATCTTGCGCAATTTACTGGTCCACCATGCTGTAAAACTATTCTAGAAATAAAATCCTACATAAGCAAACAAATGAATTCTCAATATATGACAACTATAATCAATGTACTGTATAAGTCATATATAAAAATTAACTTTACGTTATCCTTCCATTATCAGAACCTTCTGATCTAATTCTGGGTCACAAAAGAGCCATAGCATATGCTCACATTGGATGCAAAGATGGAACCAATCAGTCCCATGGTGCATAAAAAAATATTTTCTTTTCAATTAGCATGTCATTTTGCTTACCACTTATTGACGAAAGAAATTAAAATAGCATACTTATTTTTTTTGTGAGACATGAGTCATAATACTAAACTAAGGCTTATTAGTCACACCAGAAAATTTTGAAAAAAATATAGTCAACTTATTTATTTTAGACTTTAAGATTCTTCTGATAGTGCAGTTCACCTTTTCATAACAATATACATATTAAATCTGATGAAAATACTGTATACGTATATTTACCTACAATATTACGTTTGTGTATACGTTTCTTTTTTATTAAAAAAGGTGGCCTAATCTGTAAAAAATATCATAGCATCCATTAATAAAACAACTTCTTGGTGTTTGTTTTATAAATGTAGATATTGTGGATTTGATGAATATTGTATTCTGCAGCTCTATACACCTCACCATAAAGATGTAGCTTAAATATGCACAACACTAGTATCAAGAGTTCAATACTGTATGAAACGAATGAGAAGCAATGTCAACAAAACTTAAATGCCAACAAAGCATTGTGTACAGTTACAAAAAAGAAGAAAACAATAGATCCTCAAAATATTTAGAATACAATTATACTCTGGTTGTTATAATTGGTAACACAGTATTCCTATAAAAATAGTGTTTTATGAAGTTGACTATTTTAATAACAATAACATAATTGATTACTTTCTGTGATCTCTCTGTTATACCTTTATTAGTCAGTTTAAAAATCCTTGCAGATTAGGGTTGTAAAATGGCTGATGTACAGTATTTCTCTGTAAACTGAATTAATTAATTTTGTGCCACCCTCTGAAACTGGAATTTGTACTACCTAACTGGCAGACCCCAGGATGTGCAGATTAGTAACATCAAGTCCTCCTTGTTGACCCTCAACAGAGGTACCCCACAGGGTAGTGTGCTGATCCTCTCATACACTCATTTTTCCTTGTCTCTCATATTATAAAAAATAATCTTGGCAGGGAGACCAGGGAGACGAGACGTGATCTTCTCAGAAGACAATCTGACGCCCGCGAGACAAGGCAGTGAGACAGAAGGACAGCTGCTGTACAGGTTTTTAAATGATCTACGTGCAGAGCGACAAGCAGAATACATACTTTGGCAGAAGCAGCACAAAGCCAGTAGCTGATCCGTCTGCTTCTTCTTAGCGTGCATTCAGCTCCCCACCTTCACAATGTGAGCTGGAGAGACATGAAGTGGCAGGAGTTATAGCGCGCCTCCTTCGTTGAGCAAATCGATCGAGACCAGATCATCTCGGAGAGACACTTTGACGACAAGCAAGACTAGACATTACAACCTAAAGAAGCAAAACCCATGAGATGGTGACTTTTGCATGTCACGCCCTACTTACAAACAATTTAAAACAAGTTCACGGACATCTAACCTAGCAGTTGCTGGAATGCTTTTTTGCAGACACACTTCAGGTGCTCCCAGCTCTTAAAACAACGACAAGCAGAACACGCAATTCGCCAGCAGCAGCAGCAAGACAGCAGCTGAACCGATTGCATCTCTTTAGCGTGCATTCAGACACTCCCTTTACAATGCGAGCAGTGTTATAAATCCTGCAAGAAAGAGATTTAACCACGCCCAGGGCAGGAAATAAAGAAAAATATTGTTTTTACAAAAGTTAAACTAAAAATGAAAATAATGCATATGTAACAGTTCCCATGAAAATAGCAATCTCTTTAAATTGTAAACCAAGCCCGGGAGTGGGCGAGCAAAGCAAGCAGGGGGCAGAGCCCCCTAGTTAAGAAAAAAAATTGTGTGAGTTTGTGTTTCTGAATATAACTGTACTTTCTGTACTATTTATTTTCAGCTTATTTACCATGGAGATGATGAGATGACATTTTAACTTTTAAACTGCAATATTATATATATAAGAAGTTTTTTTAATGTTAAGAAGCATCGTATATACCATATAATTTCTGGTATTTTATAATGTCGGTCGTATAAGTCGAATGCAGAAAACTCACACTATTGGTCCAAGAGATTATGATATGCTAACGCCCACCTGAGAGAGTAACCACAGCGCACACTGCCTTTTTTATGTATGTATTGTGCCTACATGACCACATGGTAATACTAGAACAATTCTGAAGCACCGTTTACACAGGTTTGTGTTTTTTGTATCTCACACCCTCATACACTTTTTTCGTAAGAGCATCGCTTAGTTACGATGGAGCGTTCGATCAGAAGAAAGTATGAAGATGGTTTTAAATTACACATTGTTGAAGTAGTGAAAGAAATTGGTAACTGCGCTGCAGCACAAAATTTGATGCTTCTGAGAAACTGATGCGAGATTGGAGGAGTAAAGAAGATGTAAAAAAATATTTTAAGTGTTCTATTTTTATATGGGCATATAAGTCTGGGTCTGATTTTATGATCGATTTTTCGGGTTTCAGGACCTGACTTATACAGTACATGAGTGCATACGGTATGTCAAAGATTCAATCTATCTATTTTAGGACCTTTAGATCTATCAGGATATAGTGTATGTTATGGGTTATACTATTTATCTGTATGCTGATTGGTTTAAACTGATGTCTTACAAGTGGATGTTACACACATAATCCTTTCCTTTATAAACCAAAAATTCTTCCATATTCACCTAATTTTGTCATAGTGTTGTGAGCACGGGTCCAAACACCTTCAGACAGACACCAGCACAAGTATAATACACACGTTTATTAGCGATAAACTTCACACAGCACACAGTGCTCTCAGCACCAATCACCCTTAACACAGGCCTTTCTTTTAATGTCCATGGGCCGCCTTTCTTCCTCCTGTCCTGGGAGCTTCGTCCTGCTCCCGCTCCCAACTCTAGCCCCCCGACTGTAGGAAGGCAGCCCCTTTTATTTCCACCCAGATGTGCTCCAGGTGCTTGATGACGTTCTTCCGGCAGCACTTCCGGGTGTGGTGAAAGTGCTGCTCTTGCACCCAGAAGCACTCCGGGCATCCCTGGAAGGTCCTTCCTCCACCTTCCCAGGTGTCGCAGAAGTGTCGATCGCCCAGGCTCCATGACGCTCGGCTTGCCCCCTGGTGGTGGACACAGGCCCCAATGGGCTTGAGCCTCCTTGCTCCATCCCTGTGGTTCCCTCATCATCCAGAGTGGTGCCCCCTCGTGGTCCGGGGGACGTATAGACCACCTCCCAGTGACCTGTGACAGTGTACAGAACTTTTCATATACAGGTTCCATTAGATGTGATTTATTACTGGCTGTCCATCTTGGAAACATTATTTAAAGAGTATTTTCTCCAGCCCAAACCACAGCTCCAACATCATTATATTTGCTAATCGTAACACCACCACCATAGACCTTGATCAACAACAATGATGAGACATCTGATGGAAAAGATATTTACTTTCTGACACATTGATCTCCTTTATACCTGCCATTATTCTGTTTTGCATCTGGAATGTATTCATATATAATTTAGCCAGAATACACTTACCTATCCTTATTGTGTCCAGTTATCAATCTGATGTCACCTTAACCATATAAAATTCCAATCAGTTTCCACTTAAGTGTTTATTGCATGTGATTAGAAAACACATTTTCCATGTATACACATATTTGCAAATATTTGTTATCCATTTTGGACCACCTTCATTATACCAAACAAAAAACAAAAAAACATGCATTTACATTCATGTGAAATTCTATCTGACAGTCATTGTTTAAGGAAAAATGCATATTAATGTGAGGACCAGAAGCAGAAAACAGTTTCTCACTTAATGACAGCAAAAAAACAAGG
This sequence comes from Polypterus bichir lapradei, assembly GCA_026402145.1. Lineage (NCBI taxonomy): Eukaryota > Metazoa > Chordata > Cladistia > Polypteriformes > Polypteridae > Polypterus > Polypterus bichir. The sequence goes on along the minus strand of JANRMT010028174.1, from coordinate 100,807,178 downwards.
AGCTACATTGCAGAGGGTTTGAAGTTGGTAGAGAATATTACTGCTACACATGTATCTTCTGTTTGGTAAAGATACAACATACAATACCTTAGAAAGGCAAACAGTATTATTAAAGACCTCGGCCATTCTGCACGGTCACTTGTCTCCTTCCCTTGTGGCAAATGTTAAAGTACCCTGAGCACTTGCAGCACTAGATTCAGAGATGGATTTTACTCACAGGTCATAAGATCACTCAACAGCCACTACACATAATGACAAATACAGGTACATGTTCTTGCAATGAAGATGAATTTAAAATATTTTATAACATTTGGCAAATGGCAGGAACCAAATCATGAAGAGGGGTTGTTGATTATTTTATTTTTATACAAAGGTTTTATATGTCATTTGACATCAGACATTAATCTGTTAAAACTAGTGCAAAATGCAGCTGCTAGAATCTTAACTAGGAAATGAAAATCCACATCTCTCCAGTTTTAATGTCACTACAACTGGTTACCTGTGTCATTTAGAATTGACTTTAAAATACTGCTTATGGTTTACAAAGCCTTAAATAATCTCGCTCCATCTTATATATCGGAATGCCTTACACCTTACACTCCAAATCGTAACCTTAGATCTTCAAATTAGTGTCTGCTTGGAATTCCAAGAGCTAAACTTAAAAGAAGTGGTGAGGCAGCCTTCTGCTGTTATGCACCTAAAATCTGGAATAGGTTACCAATTGAAATTAGCCAGCCCCTACTTTCTCTGCTGTTCTTTATCCTGTTTTCTGTGGTGGTGATCTGCGCCACCACCACCTGATCAAGGCACCATGCAGTCCTTACATTGATGGATTGAAGGCCAGATGTTCAAGTGACCATCATCATCTAATTCTTTCACATGAAGCCTGTAAACCATGATGATGGACCTTACCTTATTCTTTGTTACTTAGTATTGCCTAATCTTATTTTTTTGTTTTTCTTTCTTCATCTTGTAAAGCACTTTGAGCTACATCATTTGTATGAAAAAGTGCTATATAAATAAATGTTGCTGTTGTTGTTTTCACTTTATGTGCTGTATAATGATTATTGATAGTATCAATTCATGAAATGATGTTCATGAAATCAGTACATGAAATTAAGGGTTTCAACAACTGTACCCTCTGATGCAATACAGTACATCTCTACTGTGCTGCTATGCACTATGCAGTGTGTTGGGAAAAAGAAAGGTAGGCAACACTATTCATGTCTGATGTGTGATGAGAGAGGGGACCTATTCCTTGCTGATATTATACGTTTTCAAAACAACACCATTCTACTATGTATTTTTAATGGTAAAGAAAATGAAAGATCAAGAGACTGAAACAGGAATGATTTAGATGTCTTAGAGTGCCCTTAGTTTACCTCATGTTCTTATTTGGTTAAATGAAATGTAATATGTTTGTACATCCTTTGTGAAATTCATGATATTGTGAACAGCTGGAGGTATTACTTCTGAATGCCAGTTCAAGTTGATTGAATGCAAAATACCGGATACCTGATTTGTTCTGCTCTTCACTCTTAAAATTTAAAAGCTCTCACCAATGTAATGACTCTTAATTAGTATTCTACATGTTCCTTAATTAAGGTATCTGGACTGCAACCAGCTGTGAGAGGCTATTATTTAAGAGTGAAATTAAATGAGTTTTGTTTTTTTATATATTGAACTTTTCCATCATTAGAATTATGTACATGGAGTCAGTCTAAGCTATATTTGGCTTTTTTTTAGTTTATGGTAATACAATTATTTTTGATTAACTTTTGTAACATCTCTGAATGGAATGAGTCCAAGTTTTGAAGAACTAATGACCTTGATTACAACCCAGAAAATAGAAGAAAAATGTGTTCACCTGATTTTATTATTTCCCTTCAGTTTAGTGATTAAAAAAGAAAGTGAAAAGCCACCATCATCTTCCGTCTTGAATAGAATGGGCTATAGGGTATGAAGGGCAAAGAGTCTAGTAGAGTTTGACATTTCCATGATGAAGTAATTACAGCAGAATGACAAGTGCTCTTACAATCACTGAGCAAAGAAACGTGAATTGAAGCTCAAAATATTATTACTGTACATTTACCGAAGCGAAACAGAAGTGCCAATGAAAAGGAATAGTCATTTGCACTCTCCACGTTTAAAAGTGGTTTAAAAGGTGCCACTCTAATACATTAAACTAATTTTTAGATCTATAAAACTAAGGTGATTTTCTACAAACCATATGCTCTTTACTTTCTTTCTTTCTTTCTTTCTTTCTTTCTTTCTTTCTTTCTTTCTGTTTCTCCATTAATCAATAAAAACAGTCATTATGTAGCAGTTTGACTGTACCAAAAGTGATAATCTCTAGCTTCTATAGAGATTAAGTGATTTTCTACAAATTGTGTTTCCTGCCGTCTCACCATGGAAAGGGATTCGGGACTGCTGGGTATTTACCTCATAAGTCATCAATTCCTTTTGCTAAACTAAAACTGAGAATTACTCATTTTGGTCATACAACACTGCATTGTGTGACGAGAAAACAGTACATGAGGCCAGTGAGCACAAACTAACCACTTTTATTTTTGCAGATTAATTTCTAAGTGATTTACTAAGTGATACTAGTATAAGTTCAAAGAAGACACACTTAAAACAAAGAAATGAACGATCAAGATAAAGTGTGGTGTTGTGCTGATGCACAAATACATTGTGTAAATTTGTGCATGGTACAGTGCATCCGGAAAGTATTCACAGCGCATCACTTTTTCCACATTTTGTTATGTTATAGACTTATTCCAAAATGGATTAAATTAATTTTTTTCCTCAGAATTCTACACACAACACCCCATAATGACAACATGAAAAAAGTTTACTTGAGGTTTTTGCAAATTTATTAAAAATAAAAAAACCTGAGAAATCACATGTACATAAGTATTCACAGCCTTTGCTCAATACTTTGTCGATGCACCTTTGGCAGCAATTACAGCCTCAAGTCTTTTAGAATATGATGCCACAAGCTTGGCACACCTATCCTTGGCCAGTCTCACTCATTCCTCTTTGTAGCACCTCTCAAGCTCCATCAAGTTGGATGGGAAACGTTGGTGCACAGCCATTTTAAAATCTCTCCAGAGATGTTCAATCGGATTCAAGTCTGGTCTCTGGCTGGGCCACTCAAGGACATTCACAGAGTTGTTCTGAAGCCACTCCTTTGATATCTTGGCTGTGTGCTTAGGGTCGTTGTCCTGCTGAAAGATGAACCGTTGCCCCAGTCTGGCATCAAGAGCGCTCTGGAGCAGGTTTTCATCCAGGATGTCTCTGTACATTGCTGCAGTCATCTTTCCCTTTATCCTGACTAGTCTCCCAGTTCCTTCCGCTGAAAAACATCCCCACAGGATGATGCTGCCACCACCATGCTTCACTGTAGGGATGGTATTGGCCTGGTGATGAGCGGTGCATGGTTTCCTCTAAACGTGACGCCTGGCATTCACACCAAAGAGTTCAATCTTTGTCTCTTCAGACCAGATAATTTTGTTTCTCATGGTCTAAGAGTTCTTCAAGTGCCTTTTGGCAAACTCCAGGCGGGCTGCCATATGCCTTTTACTAAGGAGTGGCTTCTGTCTGGCCACTCTACCATACAGGCCTGATTGGTGGATTGCTGCAGAGTTGGTTGTCTTTATGGAAGGTTCTCCTCTCTCCACAGAGGACCTCTGGAGCTCTGACAGAGTGACCATTGGGTTCTTGGTCACCTCCCTGACTAAGGTCCTTCTCCCCTGATCGCTCAGTTTAGATGGCCGGCCAGCTCTAGGAAGAGTCCTGGTGGTTTCGAACCTCTTCCACTTACGGATGATGGAGGCCACTGTGCTCACTGGGACCTTCAAAGCAGCAGAAAATTTTTTGTCACCTTCCCCAGATTTGTGCCTCGAGACAATCCTGTCTCGGAGGTCTACAGGCAATTCCTTTGACTTCATGCTTGGTTTGTGTTCTGACATGAACTGTCAGCTGTGGGACCTTATATAGACAGGTGTGTGCCTCTCCAGATCATGTCCAATCAACTGAATTTACCACAATTGGACTCCAATTAAGCTGCAGAAACATCTCAAGGATGATCAGGGAAAACAGGATGCACCTGAGCTCAATTTTGGGCTTCATGGCAAAGGCTGTGAATACTTATGTGCATGTGCTTTCTCAATTTTTTTATTTTCAATAAATATGCAAAAACCTCAAGTAAACTTTTTTCACGTTGTCATTATGGGGTGTTGTGTGTAGAACTCTGAGGAAAAAAATGAATTAAATTCATTTTGGAATAAGGTTGTAACATAACAAAATGTGGAAAAAGTGATGCGCTGTGAATACTTTCCGGAAGCACTGTACCTGAAGTCATCTTTCATTCATAAAAAGTTTAGCTGGGTATCTGGCACTGCCAAAGATAGAGTAAAATGAGGCTGTGGTGGAAAACTATTGTCCCCAGGGCAACATTTCACTGACTAAACCCACTGTTTGGATTGCATCTGTGCATACCCGTGTCCAATGAAAAAAAAAAATCCATGGTGAACTGCTTAATAAAGCACAGGTTTGGTCACTGATTAAAGTTTCCAGGAGGAATATTTCGGAATAAAACATAACTTATACTTTTCCCCTCTACAACTGGGAAATCTGTGCAAAATTTCTCTGAGTTATGTTGCATACCAGACAAACACACATTTACCTTTATATATTATATGATTTTACTGTTTTTGCATTTCTCTTGACATGTTTTTTAATTCTGGGTATGAATTTTTATGAGTACTCAAATAAAGCACTCAAAATTCATAAGGTAGTTGGGAGTTCAAGAAAGACAAACCCTTTTTCATGTCATACAGGTGAAGGAAATAAAACAAACGGCTACATTGGTGTGCCTGAGTCAGCCTGTTTCAGAACTAGAGAAGATGGAAGGACTGATCAGTTGGATGGCTTAGAGTAATTCTTCTGGCTCATCATGGAGATCATTAGTTCTTGGTGTTTCCCCAGTGTACACTTGAACCTGACTTACAACATGCTCCTAAAATGGACATTACGTAATTAATTAGTATTCATCGTTAGTGTAAAAAAAAACATGGACATTAAGTAATTAATAATAATCATTGTTAGTGTAAAAAAAAACAAAACTACATTATTCAAACACACTCCTAATTATTTATACCATAGGGAGATATTTGTGGTAGTGAGTAAAAATTAAAAATATTATTAAAATAGATTTTCAATATGATCCTTTTACAATATATGCTTCTTGTATTCAATGTCTAAATCCTTTAGCTTAGAAAAATAATGTACTTTACCATACTCTGTAGGAGGGATGAAATGTACACAATTGTCTGTGTGTAAGTTGTGAAGATGGCACAAGTGTGCAAACTTGTTTTCCCCTAAAATGTTTGGCTGCATATACAGTGTAAATTATATTGTTATACAACATTGAATCTCAGTGGTAGTGGCTTTTATTACACCGATCAACAGAGAAAGACCCTTTAATGATAAAGTGACAACAGATCTCTACACAGTGGTCTAAATTAATTACAAATATATATATATATATATATATATATATATATATATATATATATATA
>JANRMT010028174.1:100778071-100801583 GCA_026402145.1 Polypterus bichir lapradei | reverse complement strand
TATATATATATATATATATATATATATATATATATATATATATATATCTGATCACATAAATAATCACCCACTGTAATATGGCATGCCTAAATCATCCCTGGTGTAGCCAATTGTTATTAAAAAGTCACATAATAAGTTCAATGGAGATCATCTGTCTACAGTCAGGGGGTTTCAGTTGATAGTAACATAAATGCACCTTCTGGGAATGTCCAACTTTTGTTGAGTCAGTATTTTGGTCTAACCTACACAGGTACTCAGGTAGCTATGTTAAAAGGTAATTGAAAAGCACAAACTAGGGGATGGAGACAAGAAAATATCTAAGTACCTGAATATTCTTTGGATTCCAGTTAAATCAATCATTAAGAAATGGAAACAGTCTGGCACAAATGTAAATCTCCTAGAGCAGGCCTTCCACACAAATTAAAATGGCTGTGCAAGAAGTCTAGTGGGGGAGGTCACCAAGAGACCTGTGACAACTCTGAAGAAGGTACAAGCTACAGCTGCTGAGACTAGAGAGACTGACAACTGTTGCTACTCAGGAATGGCTTAAAAACAGCAATGGTAATGTTCTGGAGTGACTTAGTCAAAGTCCAGATCTCAGTCCAATTGAGACTTTGTGGTTGGACTTGAAAAAGGCTGTTTACTCATGTCTCCACGTAACTTGATAGAACTTAAGTAGTTTTGCAAAGAATGGAGAAAAAGTGCAGCATCCAGATGTGCAAAGTTGATAGGGACCTGACCGTACACATTCAAGGCTGTCATTAGTTACATCTCTTAAATACTGATGGGGGGGTGAAAACATATGTGATCAAGAATTGTGTCTTTTATATTTGTATTTAATTCAAGCCACTTTGCAGAAGTCTGTTTTCACTTTGTCATTATAGAGTCTTTTTCTATTGATCAGTGGCAAACAAACCCACTGCAATTCAGTGTTGTATAACAAGAAAGAATGAAAACTTATAGGGAAGAGAATATTTTTATAAGCTATGTAGTAGCTATGAGTAACATGAGCATTTAGAGAAAATGCAATAGAAAGAAGAAAAAAGTAATTATAATTTACTGCTTGTATTTGTCAGTATCTGTATCGCTTTTAGAATCAAAGATTAACAGTAATATACTTTTTACATAATAATAAGAACTCCATTTCGAAAGTGCGCTGTCGGCTTAACTTAAATAGCTCAGTGATGGAGTAAATCTGAAGATGGCATTATTTTTGGAGCACCTGCACTCTTGTTCAAAAGCTGCCTCTCAAACACAATTAAATGAGTGAAGAGTACTTTATTGTATGTGAACATCATGTTTTATTTAAATGACCATTATTTATCTGAAAGTACCTGCATGCATATATAAAGAGGATATAAATGCACTCCTTTTAATTAAAAACCATATTCTTTACAAATAACATCCCTATTATTGGCAAGCTTTTTCTTTTCTGAAAGCGCAGATTTCTTTGAATTCACATTTCCATTTAGGATTTTACTCTTTATATTTTGCATTTTAAGGGTTCAAAGGTTATTATGCTTCTTTTTGTTAAAAAAAGATATATTTTTAAATAAGCAGATTCTTCCAAGAAAAGAATTCTGTTCAAATGAAAATATTCAAATGATCAGTAAGAAACAGTCCAGTACATGAAGTCAAGTTACAAAAGAATGCAATCCCTACTCTTCAGTCTTTGAATTTGGAAAAAGAAAAAAAAAAGAACAGCTACAGTGCAAATCTTTCACATGCCTTACATTTGGGGTTTATTTTGCTAAATTATTCCATTTGATGTTTGCTTGATAAGAGTTGTTTGTTTCGAGTGGCAATGTTGATCTTGTATCATACTGCAGCTGAACTGCAGCTCTAGAGAAAGGATTTCAGCAAGAGAAGTTGGATTCTCAAATAAATGGTATAATAGCATACACTGAGGACCAAATATGGCAAATCTCATTTGATCCTTGCTAGTGTTGTTCTCTATCTACAAAGGTAGGCAAGCAGTAATTAAAATTGCATCTGGTAATTGGAAATAAGGAGATGATTTAATTTGCCCATCTTATCTGCAGATTACAGTTCAGTCATGCAGATATGAAAGTACAGAAGGTCTGACAACAAAGTGCTGCTTAGTTATTCAAATTCAGTCTTATATAGGTGATATAGCTTTAGACAATTATGACTCCTCACGGTTTTGTGAATGCAAAGAAATATATCTATGCAAACCACTGTTAGCAGTCAAAATTTCTAATTTAAAATCTTTCTTTTTTTGAGACATTGTACTAGCAGACTAGATTTAAGTAACTCGGAACATCTATCCATCCATTCTCCAACCCGCTGAATCCAAACACAGGGTCACGGGGGTCTGCTGGAGCCAATCCCAGCCAACACAAGGCACAAGGCAGGAATCAATCCCGGGCAGGGTGCCAACCCACCACAGTAACTCAGAACATTGGTGGTTTAATTTAAATTTAGGTTTAACTGTAGAATATGAAAAGAAAGTTTAGAATAGCCTGTAGATAAAAGCTCTTTGTATGTGTTCCATTAATGGCAAGAAAAACTCATTCATTTTGACAGTTCTTATGGTTTCAATTACAGATGCATAATACTGTATGTTAGCATGAAGACTGGAAAAATATCAAACTAAACATTCCGCAGTATTACATTATTTTTACAAATTGTATAAGAAATTTTTTAAAATATTTGACAAGTAAGCACAGTTATAAAAGATCAAAAAAGTTAATATTTTCTTTTTAATTAAATTATTATGTAACATCATATGCCATTTCAGTTTTATTATCATTTAGTCATTATGGTGATTTTTTTTTGTTTGTTATAATTATAAATTATATATGGTTTTAAATGACTTAATTCAAGATTTACTATATTAAATGTGTAGTAGATTTGCAGCTTACTCACATCTACCCAAAACAGATTTCATATCAACAGCAAATCACAATCAGCAAGTTTAGTCCTGTTCTCCCCTAGCATAAGAGTCCATGCACATTTGCCACATATAATTTGTGTAGGCTAGACATTAACACCACATAATATTGTGAACAAGATGTTAAAAGAGACAAGGCATTTTATGTTATTAATAACCACCTGTACACAGAAAAGGAAAGGTCTTTTTTTAAATTCAGCAGATTAAGGAGTTATTGATGATGAGAAGATCAAATAGAATTGAGTTCAGGTTTGCTGTGTCCCCAACACTACTGATGTGATATAATCTTTTAGCCTTCAAGCAGACGTTGGCTTTAGAAAGGGGTACCTTCTAATATTTAAAATCTTGGAATATAAGAATGTATAAGAAAAAATAAAACACGCACATCAGAAATGTGCTAAAAAAACAAATAGCAATGTAAATATTTAATAAATACATGGATTACAGTTATACCACAAATATAACATAAAACAAACCACTGTAACATTCTTAAACTTATTAAATCCAAATCAGGGTGATGGAGCCCTGAGTACTAACAGTGGGGCAATTTTGAATCATACTCATATAGGGAGATCCACATGGACAATGCCTTTAATCTAGTTTATAAGATGAAAAATCAACCATGATGGGAAATTAATTGTCACAGAGATAATAAAAACATGTTTTTCGAGGACATGACTTCAATCTATACCATTCAGATTGAGTACTGAGCATTCAGCTTAAACACATCCTAAGGAAATATGATGTCAAACAAAGGATCTGGAGCTGTGAGGCAGCAGTGCTAATCATTAAGATATAACGCAGTCCCAATGACAAACTCACAATTCCACTTGTTTCACTACTGGTGGATGTGGGCTATATAGCATATACTGAAATGTTAAAACCAGCAGACAAGAGCTTTATAGTTAAAATAAACACCCTTTTCTAAATGAGAAGTTTATATTTTACTCGTCCTGCTTTCTGTCTTCTAGCTCTGGCAAGGGTATTAAAGATATGAGCAGGCTATTCATGATATTACTCTTGCCTATCAGCTTTCCTTCAGTCCTGAACGAGAAACCCAGAAAGGTGTAATGTCTGAGACCTTGGAATTATGGAAGGGCTTGTGTGCTGTGGGAATCCTTTGAGCTACAGTATGGTGCTGGGATTTTGCTTCCATTAGGTTTACCTTTGGCAAACATTATAAGAGCAAGAGAGAGCTAATGAACAATTCAAAATTGACTTGTTCAATGAATGATGTAAAACCTCACCTGGGACCAGGTTTGGGTGTAATTTATGTTCTTTCTTTGAGGACAGAGTAACAAAGTGCCTTATATAGCTGTAGGTATATGTTAGATCTGACTGAAGAAGTAAAATATAGATTCCCTTTGGCTTCAACAGTCACTTGGTAAAGGGTGTAGGTCACTTACTATATTACAGACTTCATTATCATTGAGAGAAATATCCAGATTTTGATTTAATTTTTATATTTTCAGTGACAAGGTATTGAATAGTATGACAGAAAGGAGCCCACCTAGTGACAGGAGACATGGTGGTGCAGGATTTGATACAGGCTAAGAAGGAGGCAAAGAAAACATGTTACCAATCAGGGATGCATGGCGGAAGATAGAGAAATGTATAGCCAGATAAAGAAGGAGGCAAAGATGGCAGTGGCAAGAGCCAAGGCACAAACTTTGGAGGAGGTGTATGAAAAATTGAAGACAAAAGAGGGAAAGAGAATGATTTTTAGAATTACGAAGACTAGAAACAAGGCTGGAAAGGATTTAGGTCAGATAAAGCAGATGAAGGACGATTAGGGTGTGGTCTTGAGTGAGCATGATAGGATCAAGAATAAATGGAAGACGTTCTTTGAAAAGCTGTTAAATGAAGAGAGTTCAAGGGTTGTATTTGAGGATGGATTCCAAAATGAAGAGCTAGTACCAAGAACAAGGAGTGAGGAAGTAAAGGAGAAATGGAAAAGAATGAAAATGGCAAATCAACAGGACTGGATAAAATACCAGAAGTGTGGAAGAGTTTAGGATAAGGGATCTAATGCAGAAGATCAATGAACAGAAGAGAATACCCAAGGAGTAGAGGTACAGTGCAATTATGCCCATTTATAAGGAGAAGAATGATATTCAGGATTATGGGAACTATAGAGGGATAAAGCTGATGTTACACAGTGAATATTTGGGAACAGGTTAGGGAGATAAGGCTTAGGGAGGAGACACTATAGGGGAGAAACAGTTTGGATGTATGTCAGGGAGAGGAACAACTGATGCACTCTTTGAATAGAAACAGCTTATAGAGAAGCATCGAGGTAAACAGAATAGTCTGCATATTGTTTTTATTGGTTTGGAGAAGCTTATAATAGAGTGCCATCTCAAGAGGTCTGCAGGTGCATGACAGACAAAAGAGTGCTAGAGTAGTATGTGATGATTGGCCATGATATGTATGAGGGAGTGAGGATTAAAATTGCTGTTGGGGTAACATACAAGATCCCAGTTGGAGGAGGGCTTCGGAAGATAGAGGACTGAAGCTAAATAGGAAGAAAAAGACTATATGAGATTTAACAATGATCATGATTTACAAGTTAAGATGCAGGGACAGCTACTGACAAGAGTGGATAAATTTAAATATCTAGGATCAGTGGTAGCCCAAGATGGAAAGTTAGTTGCAGAGATAACCCATAGAGTGCAGTGTGGATGGAACAATTGGAAGAAAGTATCACAAGTATTGTGTGATCGAAGAATTAAGGCGATGGTTAAAGGTAAGGTTTTTAAGACAGTGGTGAGACCAGCAATGATATATGGAGCTGCAACATGGACAGTAAGGGGAGAGCAGGGGAAGAAGTTAGATGTGGCAGAAATGAGAATGTTGAGATTAATATGTGGAGTTACAAAAAAGGACAGATTAAGAAATTAGACAACCAGAGGTATAACAAAATTGGGGGAGATATCTAAGAAAGTACTGGAAAGTAGGTTGAAGTGGTATGGACATGTGAGTGCAAGTGCTGGAGGCCAAAGCAGGTGTGAATGGATAAAGTAAAGGAAGATCTGAAGGAAAGGGGGTTTGCTGAGGAGGAGGTGCAAGACTGAGTTGTATGGAGAAGGTTAATCAAGCACATCAACCCAATATAAAAGTGGGAAAAGGTGAAGTGTAATATGATGATGCAAAGGCTGAAATCAAGAAAAAAATAGTTTATTCAGTTTGAAGTCAGGACAAAGGTTGGAATGAAGTCTTGTATGCAAATTAAGCAGAATGCCAGATATTGCAGGACAGAAACACACAGGTCAACCACCTGCCTAAGAACATCAGAACAATTGTAATGAGAACAGACAATATGGTCCATGAAGCTCATCCATCCTTTTCATTTAGACTGTCCAAAGTAACATTAAGTTGAGATCTAAAGGTTCCTAAAGTGCAACATTCCACCACACTACTTGGTAATTTATTCTATGTGTATGTGAAATATTTGTGTAAAGAAAAACTTTATAATTTTGTATGAAGAAAAGCTTCCTAATGTTTGTGCAAAATGCACCATTAACAAGATTCCAACTTTGTCCCCATGTCCTTGTTGCAGAATTTATTTTAAAGTACAACAGCTGGGATCCACTGTACTGATTCATTTAATCATTTTAAACACTATGTTTCATTATGTTTCCTTTTAATCTCTGTTTGCTTAAACTGAAAAAGTTATTCAGTTTCTCTTAACAGATTTTGCCTTTCAGTCTAAGAATTAGGTTGATTATTCTCCTCTGCACTCTCTCTAGCACTACTATGTGCATAGGTCAACCCTGAGAAGCAACCAGTTTTTTTGTGTTCTTGTTATTTTAATATTTAGTGTTATCCCTTTCTCTCTTTGTTCACCCAATTTTTGATCAAGGTAGTTTGCTTTAGTTAAGAAAACTAATCTTCATTCATTCTTCCATTCACTTGCTCACTCATTCTCAGAACCCATTTATTATATGGCTGCAAGGATCAGGCACAAGGTGCTGAGCATTTGTTCCTCAAATAGCTCAACACAATTAGTACAATTTGAGCTTTATGATGAGGTATTATTTATTTTTATTATTTATCTTGGGACAAATAAAGTTCTATCTACAGTATCTATCTATCTATCTATCTATCTATCTATCTATCTATCTATCTATCTATCTATCTATCTATCAGAGCTGTGCCAATTTAGAAAAAAATATACTGTAAAGTATGGAATTCAGATATATTTAACAGTAAAAAAAAATCTGGATCAAATATACACCCAGGTCCCAGTGTGCTACATATACTCTAAGATATACTCTACTTTTCAACCAATGTTACCATTTAAGGCCCATCAGGAATTAGGTGAAATTCCCACAAAGGGATTCCGTTATTGTTTTACATTTAGTAAACTATATTTGTAACAATCTTTAAAGTAAAAATGACTATTTTGCCATGAAAAAAGCTCTATATCACAACACACAATTAATTGCACTGAAGAAATTTGTTTGCTTTCTAAACTTTGCAATTCTCTTACTCCTTTAATGGAGTTATTTGACTTTTTAAAACTTTAAACTCCAAAAAATTAAAACAGAAAAAAAATAGATTTTTGAGAGAAAAAATGTTCTGCAGCTGGATTTATCCAAAATTACCAAAGTTCTGCAGCTTTTAGTTTGCCCCACAGGATGATTCAAGCATAATTCCACAGACAAAATATCTTTGTTTTAAAAGTTTTAGTAAAGCTTCAAAGCAAAACAGGTCACACAAACTAGAGGATAAATCTGTTTATGGCGTATATATCCTGTTTCATTTCAAGTTCGGTGATACAGTCATAATAGAGGTACATTAATCAAATTAAACACAGTCAGAAAACTGTATGCCATCTCCTATTTGCAAGCATATCTAATATTCCATGCTAGGAGATAAGAGTAATTTCTAATTGGCTTAATTAACATTCTTTTCTACAGATATAGCTAAGAAAGTTCAATCTAATGTTAACTTACAGGGGATAAAAGGCTATACCATATTCTAGGTAGCTATAAGGAAATGATATTCCATTATTGAAATTAAGCAAACACAATATGAATTTAACATCAAACTTTCTAAGGCTGGCCCTTACATGTTCCTTAAATAATTCCCACCAAATGTCTACTGAAATCTTTGCAGTATCAAAGAGTGCAAGTAAGGAATACTGGATAAATGGTTTAGGACCTCTCATCTTCTTTTCACTTATAGTACATGGACATGTACACCTGTTTATGTACATTAAGTTATCTTCTGTTACTGTTTTGTATTTGTACTTTTTTTAAGGCTAAGCACTAAATAAGAGTAACCTGAAATTTACTGAAATTTAAGAATATGATCATTGTTAGCAAAGCAGCAAGATTGAAAAGAAAAGGATTAGCAAGAGCAAGCATGAAATGAATAGCATCATCTGAGACTGAAGCTATGTGTGTCTCTTTTACAGAGCATGTTTAATTTCCTTTTTCAGCAGTAGATGAGTGAATTAAATCAGTTAGTACAATTAATACTTTCAGATGAAAAATTAAACACAAAGAGCAGTGCATAAACAAACTATTTGATAATAAAGAGTATAACAAACTACAATTTCATGGAAGTTAAAAATCTAGATCCTGAAGATTAAAGGATTTTTTTAGTACGAGTAATTTAATTTTTATCCTGAAATCAAGCTCTTTCCTTTTTTCACACGAGTGATGGTATAATATCGTTTCTGTCTGACAATATAAGGATATTGCAGTCAGTGTGACTTAATTTTCGAAAACTTTTTTTAGCTGTTTTTGAGAAATTTCAATGAGATGTATAGCAAGCAAATAGGCAGGTTTACAACAATTGTTTTTGGTTTTGAAACAATTTTATAAATCTTCATTCACTGCCTGTTTTATCTTGGTAGAGTAATATATTTTGCTCTACTTTCCCCTATTGTATTCTTAATATGTAGCCTTAGAATGCCTAATCTCACAGACTTACCACTGTTTATAAGGTATTATTGTATATAACTTATCCCCACCTTCCCTTCTATATCTATAACCTCAGGTAATTAGATGTAGTAAAAAGACAAGCAGGAGTTAAGTCGCACATAAAATAATGTATTACTGATAATATTCATAAATAATAAAAAAATGAAAAGTACATTTGAATATTGGCAACGATACAACCTGATTAAATGGTGATGTGTAGTTCAGGTGGCACACAGACTTGTAGTTACTTAAAATGTCTCGAGTTAAGGCATCATTGGTGCTCAGCTTTCAGCCACATGTCTGTTCAATATGGCTGCTGAGCTGTGCTCTTCATTGTGTTGTCTTCATCATCACAGGTTAGCAACAGAGATGCTTCTTCATCATATGTTGGTTAGTAGGAGAGAGAGGGTGAGGTTAAGCACATACATTTATAGATGTTCTGTCCAAACCCTAGAGCTAATAGGACATCATGGTACTTAAAGGCTTCTGAGACAAGCCAATTTCCAACAGCCATACCTCAGACCAATGGGAAAACAGAACATTTTAACAACTGCCCCCAAACCATATGTTAAACATCCTGGCTTCCTTGCTGGGGTTGAAAGACCTTAGCAGAGAAATACTCATCCTCCCCCAACTCTGTCATAAAATTCAAAGAGACTCAGTCGTAAAAGGGGGGACAAATATAAATGCTTCTCACCAAAGTAACACTAAATTACATTGCTTTGCCTAAATTACAAATAAAGACATACAAAACATTTATCAAGTTATATGCAAAATCTCACATCACAACACTGCCTATTGCACTTCAGAACTCTGGAAAAAGATTCATACTGGAATTAGGAGGCTCAGGTCTTTAAAAAGAATTCTCTGAACTGATAAAAAGGATGAAACCATCCTCCTGCCCCCTTAACATCTTACCTGTTTCTTTATTTAAAAATTTTATTTATTCCATTGATCTTTATGTATTATCTATAATCAACTCACTGATTTCTGGCTATGTCCCTGCTTACTTTAAACAGGCCTAATCCTGATGATCATTTGATTCAAAACTATAGGCCTATTTGTAAACTGTCTTTTATGGCAAAGGTCTAAGAAAAAAACTGATGCTAACCAAATTACAGCTTTTCTTGAGGAAACCATTATTTTAGATAAGTTTCAGCCTGGCTTTTGTAGGATGCACTCTCCAAAGCAATGTAGATGAATAATCTGTGTTGGTGTTTTTGGAACTTAAAGCCATGTTGGACACTGTTGATCATCATACGAGTATCCTAATCGAGAGACTCAGGACAAGTGTAAGCATATCTGAGTCAGCCCTGGAATGGTTCTTTTCCTATTTCTCTCACAGGAATTTCTCTGTTGGTGCTGGAAACTTTATGTCTACATCTGCTACTTGTCCTATGGTGTGTCCCAATGTTCTGTCCTGAGCCCTCTTTTGGCTGCCTTGTATTTAATTCCCCTCAGTCATATTTTGAGCACTTTTAAATGCATATCCTAACACTTTTATGCTGATAACATACAGTTACGCATGTGTTTTAAACTGTCACACGTTGCAAAGTAATCTGTTTTGCAAGACTGCCTAAATGTTATAAAAAAATGATGACTGAGAATTGTTTGAAACACATTATTTGTGCACCTGACAGTTTTATCCCAAAGGTTCTAGACAATCTAGGCTCTGCTTCTTCTTTTATGAAATCCTCTGTCAGAAATCTAGGAGTTTCTTTTGGTCAAAGTTTGACTTGTTAAATTTTGAACACAGTCTTGCTTCTTTCACTTCACGAACATTACTAAATTCAAGCAAATGGTTTCCTGAACAGAACTGGAGGTGACAGTAAATGCATTTCTGTCATCTAGTCTTGATTATGGTAACTCTCCGTTGGCATGCTTAAATTCATCCTCACTGGATCACCTACAACTGTTCCAGAATGCTACTGCAAGACTCCTGACTAGATCATCTAAAAGATCTCACATAACACCCATCCCAATTTCTTTGCACTAACTTCCTGTGAAATTCACTTTAAAATCCTGGTTCTTACTTTTATAGCCGTACACGGTGAAACTCCTACCTATATTACTGAGCTACTGTATCATTATATCACATCCAGGCCTTTGAGATCTTCAGATCAGGATTTGTAAGCTCTCCCACACACCAGACTTAAGAATAAAGGAGCTTGTGCATTTGAGATTGTGGTCTCTAAATTGTGGAATTCTCCTCCAGTAGATGTGAGATCAGTAGACACTATGAACATTTTTAAAAAGGAGATTAAGACCCACTTTTATGTCATTTTACTGTGCAACATTACTGTGTTTTGCTGTGTATGTCTACGCATTTTTACTTTGTGCCCTCCCCCGCCATAATGTATCGTCTATGGGGGAGGAGCGAAAGCTTTAGATTCGTCAAAAATTTCAATCTCCGGTCCCTGACACCCGAAAACATCATTATCTCGATGATGGGTGTGTGTCTGTCCGTCTGTGTGTGTGTCTGTGTGTCACAGTTTCTTGAGGACAGACTATAGCTAAAAAGACTAGATGGAAAAATAACTCGAAACTAAAACCTGTTATGAGATGATGATATGCTGATTAGTTTTTGAGCCAAATCGTGCAAGAGAAAGAGGCACTCTAGAGGAACTCTCAAATACTGTAATTCTGCAATTAATTGTGAATTCTTCTCGTCAATTGACACTATAATGACCTATTTTATGATCAAACATATCAGCATCAGAGCATTAAATAATTACTGAAATGTTCGGGTAACTTGGTTGCTAAGGTGCAAAGCCTACTGATGCTCACGTCCGATTTTTTTCCCTTATCTTTATTTGTTCTAGGTTGATTTGTGTGTTATCAAGATTTATTGTGTATGTCCATGCAGATTCTTTGTTTTAATTTATTTAAACTTGCTTTTGTGTGTTTTTCGTATATGTATGTCTATATGATTTTATACATGGTTTTAATGTATTAACTCACTTTTGGGTTAGTGTCTGTGATGACAATTTATAAAGCACTTTGTGACATATGTTCTTGAAAAGTGCTATATAAATAAAATTTATTTACATACAAAAGGTTTGAGTAATGAATTAAAAAAGGAACTGACAAGTCATAATCTATTAAATAAATACTAAAACACAATTTGAAGGCATGCAGCTGGGTCATGTTTGAACATCAGAAGAATAGTGTGTACCTTTATTGTAGTTTAAAGTAGGCCATTTCAAAAATGACTAACTATTGTGCTCACATTGGACTGTATTTTGCTATTAGGAGTGACAGAAGGAAGCAAACATCTCTCTTACAGGCTCAAACAAAACAGTAGTCTATGTCAATCCAAGATTCTGTTGCATGGATAAGATTATTAAAAATACCAAAATTGTAGTAAAATCACTAGTAATTGTCAATTAGAAATTCTAAACCAGAAAACATCTTGGTTTTCTTTTTTTGGTTGAAGGCTAAATTCTCACAGATCTTTCATACATTTTCGCAAGGCTTGACCAGTCAATCTGAGTGCCATTTTATGCAGTATATCATTGCCACAACAGCTGTGATTTATGCACTCCAAGGATTAAATTTTTATCTAATATAACGCCTTGTTTCACTTTTTTTGAATGTTATTATATATTATAATTATTCTTCACTGCCCCTTTTCCTTTGGTTTGCATTCTGCCATTTGTCAGTACAAAGCTTCTAGCATCCTACCATTGGATCAATCTTTGCAGAGGTACTTAGGGGAAAATATTTTTAAATAAAGTTTTAGGACCTTTTTGCAACATATTCTTTGACCTCAATTTCTGATCTTAACTTTCCTGGTTCCTGGTTTTGGTGATTGATCTATCTTGCTACTTCTAGTATTTCTGACACTTCCTTTCCATAAACTTTGTATTATATAAAGCCTGCTCCTTTTTATTCCGTTCATCTAAAAGTCCTTCGCTCCTTTTCTTTTACATCTAGAAACTCCATCTCACGACAGAGCTCATAACATCCATAATGTCATGGATCACATGCCTAAGAAATACGTAGTGCAGCACAATAGCAATCATGCACACAAAATAACAGTATCCATGAAATCCAAAAACACAAAATCATTACACCCAAGAAAAAACAAAACATGCAACATGGTGATACAATGTCATTGTTGTGAGAAGGAGTTTAGGACATAATGAAATATGTGTAAGCCTCCAAACATAAGTCGAGAAGCAGGTTTAAAGCTTCAATGGTCAGCCCAGAATCTTCACCCAGTCCAGGTACATATAGGGAGCTGGCAAAACAACATAAATGTCCCAGATAAAATAGAAAACCCACAAGAGGGAGGATGAATTTAAGCCCCCAGCTTGTGCACAAAAGGGCAAAAAAAAATATTTATAAATTAGGATTACTTAACAAAAAATTGAAAAATACGAGGAAATGCTCAAACAAGCAAAAACAGGCACAAGTAGTTCCCTAAAAGGCAATCCTAAAGTAAACAAGTTCCAAGTCAAAATTCAGAAGACTTAATCCTTATGACAGAGTATTAAAGACAGCAGAACAGAAAAGTCCAAAGAAATACAGAAATACTTACAAAACTCCTAATAAATGCAATGATTTCTCTGATCTGGCCCTAAATAGCCAGAGGTAGTGCTCAGGAGTGATGTTGTCATGTTGGTCCTGCCTCCTGAGGCTCCACCTCTAAAACACAAGGAATGCAAGTAAATTTCAAAGGACATTACATAATAATAGACATAACAGAAAATAAATAAAAATATGATATATAATAACTCAGAAACACCAAAAATAACAATAACATACTACATAAATTTAAACTGATGCCAAACAGTCATTACTGAAATAATGGTTGAACAAAATTATTACGAGTATTATTCAAAGTATTTAATTGAAAAAAAAAATGTTTTTAATGAATTTCTAATAGCCTTGCAAAGAAATGGCAACACTCCAAAATCAATACTATTCTCCTAACAAGTGAGCATTAAAAGTAGATTAATCAAATGTTTGTACCTATTTTATTTTAATTATGGCACACCTAAACTGAATTATTTTTGGAAATTATTAAATTTAATTAATTTTTGGAAATTTCGTAGATAGTAATAAGAAAAAAAAATGAAAATAATGTGCAACATTGAAAAACACACAAAGCTGAATGTAGACCTTGACAGCTGGGAAATGGTAACTGTATGGATAACTGCCTTATGTCCACCCAAGTTATACCATTCAACACCACTACCCCTCAGAGAATCAGGAAGTGTTTGACGAACTAAAAACATTCACTATACAAGAAAATTGGAGAGATTTGCTAAATTATATTAATGTAAATAATATAATTTAATATTATCTTTGAAGACTCCTTAGATGTTATTATCTTTATACATATATTTAAAGTTTATTTATGATATTCACGTGTTTTAGCAAATGATTAAGAAGAAATTTAGTTTATGAGGATTTGGCTACAAATGAAGTATGCATTTGTAAAATTGTATGAATAATACTAATACTAGTTTTCTTGGAGTATTAAATTCAACTATATTATACTCATCTGTTAAATAATGTAGTTTATAAAATTGTATTGAGTTTTGCTTTCATAACATCTCTCACAAAATGTCAATATTGAGATTTCAATCAACTTTTAAAGTATATGCTTTATTTAAGAACTTTAAAAATCAGTTTCGTAGTACATCTATTCAAAACATCTTGAGCCTTTGGTTCATTTTCATATGCATAGAAATTATTTGAATACAAAGGAAAACAAATAGAGAAAGACTTCAGATTTAGTCCTTGTTTTTGAGGGAATTAGCATTTATAGATTGCAGCTATGATTTTGGTAATTTGAATTTTAACATGGACTTGCAGTTAAGTAGTTAATTGTTGTGTGCCTTCTATATCAGATCCTTAACACAACTACAGTAAGAGTAAATTTTAATACCTGATTTTCTACATTTAAATGCTTATATTGTGCTTCCATTTAAGATGTGATAGTTTCCCATTGTAGCACATTTTGTGCTGAGCAAAAATTATTTATAATTGACATTCAGATACAGTCTTCGGTCAAGTATGCAAACAATAAATGTTAACAAAGCAATGGGAATGTAATTTGCATTGCTATATTCCCTAGCTCTGGCATAATTAAAGTTAGCTACAGGTCTTCAGTTCCCATACTTTCCATTCATTCCTCAGCAATGTCTTTTGTAAATTCTTGGGTTAAAGATGTTAATGTGGTAAATGGTTCAAGTTCACAGCTGTTTAGAGTAGGTCAATAATATTTTTGAAGACTTTCTTGATTAAAACCTAATGGACTTTAACCTTTTGTATTAGTGAGAAAGTTTGCTTCTCAACAAAGAAATTTCAGTTATGTGAAAAATGGGTTGTGATTTTATTATCTGTATAACGCTGTCACCAGTTTGGTCCACATTTTTCCATGGTTCACCTTGATGAATGAGAGTCTTAAAAAGGTTATAATTTGGTTCAGTAGAATGGTTGAATTATATCTGACATTTTGTGAGCTTTTACACTATTTCATATCATCACATTACAAATTACCAAGTGTGCTTTGGATGCAATACTTTCTTTTTATAGTGGTTTTGATCAGATCAAAAAATTTAGTTAAATTTGCATTACAACACTGGATTTCAGCTGACTAGTCACAATGAGCTTAAAATCAGATGGAAAAATATGAGAAGGAAAATAATCTAATCATAATTCATCATTGCCTTCAAAGTCACAAACTACTAATGTTTCTGAACTTGAAACCCTTTGCTTATGGAATGATTGTTACATGTCCTCTGGCAGCATTTCAAAAAACAACACTAAAGACGCTAATGTGTCTATAATAAATAGCTGGTACTGCCGAGAGAAGAAACCTGTTGTTTAAACATGACTGCAAGTATTGATGGATGAACTGAAGGAGCTTCCCAGAATGCATCTGTGAATGGTAATATTATAATACAATCCTAACTATCCCTAAAGTAGTCAGTGTAAAGTGGGGAGGTCCCAGATTTTTAATATCTATCTGGGTAATATTAATCCATTTTTGGTGATTTTCTACATTTACTAATAAATAATAATTTGAAAGTTTACATAGATGTACATCACTGAGAATTTTTCACTTCTGGTTATTCGAGGTATAAAGTACCAAAAAATGAAGCAATGATTTATGTCAGAAATAAAATCATAATAAAACTCTTATCTAATTACATGTTCACAATTTTGCAGAGGTTTAGACTGACAAAGAAACCATTTCAAAAACTCCCCCTTCCTTATCCCACTAAAAAGGTATTATACATAATTGTTCTGTTACTACTTTGTCTTTTACGCAATGAATAAAATTAGTTCATTAATGAGTTACATAAAATGAAACAAACAAGGGTTAGACATGCATTCTTTAAACAGCTTTTGTAATGACAATCATTTTTAATGTATGTTTTTCAAGCTTTATATCTGCTTGGTGTCTCCCTATTTCTGTGAATAGATAAAGGTAACAGCAGGTGGGCTTAGTCTTCAAAGACACGGTTGGATGTGTCATTCAGCTTTTGTTGAAAGACATTGATTAGTACGCTTCTGTCTTTGAAGGAAGCAAGAGCTGAAGTTTTGCCAAGTTACTCTTTCAAAGCTGTACTCCCTCAAGGATGCCTTGACAGTTACTTGAAAAAAACAACTTCCATATTCTTTCTGTATACCTATTTTAAGGTGACTAACCTCAAAAAACTAACACTTGACACAGGGCTGTAAGGCAGCAACACTGAATAGGCATAATAAAAGTCTTTCTGCACTTGTTTTCTGGTTATCCTAAATCCAAACTGCTTTTCCTCAAGTTTACCAAATTTTTTTTGTAACTATACCTAGACTTTCTTTATGCTCATGACGCTTTTCCATAATTCATAACTGTTATGTTGGAGGTATGCATGCAATGCCTGTAAACATATTTTGTTTATCTAGAAAATGACTTTGAGACTATAGTAAAACATCTGAGGCATATCAGACTTAGTAAATGTTGCAAACTGCAGCCATATCTTAATTTTGTAAGATTAGGTGGCCTGGTAATTCCATGTCTGTTCTTTACTAACATGTGATTCAAAGGTCTCTTGGGCATCCCTTAAGGTTGCCACTAAATTCATAGGGGGAGTTTAATATTTTTGTTAAATCACTCTCCCCTGTATAGCTAATCTGGGGTGTTGAGGTGCCAGATTTAGACAGTCTAACAACATTCCACTGTCCATCATGTCCAGACTGCTTGCAGCAAATCCTAGTCTATAGCAGATGACCCTTTAGATAGAAAGACACATTGTCAAGATGATATACAAAAGTAATGTTGCATACAACATGTCTAGGTAACTGTCAAAGCAAGACAATATTCTCAGCAAGGATTTATAATATGTCAATACAATCCTTGAAGTGCAATCTGGTTGTGATTGATGCAAAACTGGGGAAATCAAAACTGAGACTGAGTATAATCCACAATACACAAGCACAGAGAGAGGAATCATAAAAGAACAACTCAGGTAAAGAGTGACCTCCCAGGAGTTTGAGAATCAATAATGAATTGTTACTGAACACTGAAAAAAGTATAACATTGATGTTGTTCATTCAACGTAAACTTTCTCTTTCAAGTAACTTAAGAATAGCCATTTAGTGTTATAGCTTGAAATATTTGGTTTCAGATCTCAATCAAAGTAAAAAAATTTGTTTCTACCAAAGTAAGTTATGGTGGAGGGAAAAAAACGTAGAAATCCTATTTCAGTTAACTTAATATTTTAGTTTGTTTGTGTGCTGTGTTTGAGGGGTCGTTTGTATATTCTTCCGGTCGAACTTTCCAGCGTGCTGGCTTTCCAACTGCCGAAAAAGAACAACAACTTAAAAAATAGTTTTAGCGACACATTTTTAATACCATCCCCCGGGTTTATTATCTGGGTGTATCATCTTAATGCACTAAAATTGCTGAAGACTATATATATATATTTTAACTGCAAAACTCCTTTTTTTTCTTTTTTTTAGAGATATCTCTATCTTTTAACCCTAAAGCGCCGCTGCATGTTTTGCTTTGGACGTACTCTGTCTCTGGGTATGTCAGAGGACTGGGACTGTGTGAAGTGGGTTTTAGCCTCACTTGGGGAGGCAAAAAGGGAGGGTGGGGGGTTAAGGGGGGGAGAGAAAGAGAGCAGGCCTGATCTATACCTAAACTATCCTCTCAGTCTTTATAATTATAATAAGACTATAAAATGACATCAAAAACTCAGAATCAGTGTCTCCATGATGGGACAGTTAACTTCGTAAGCTGGAATGTTAAAGGCCTGAATCACGAATTAAAGAGAAAGAAAGTACTCTCTCACCTAACAGGTCTAAATGCTAAAATAGTATTTTTACAGGAAACTCACTTAATAAGCAAGGATCAGTTCCGGCTGCAAAAAGACTGGACTGGCCAAATGTTCCATTCTAGCTTTAGGAAGAAAACTAGAGGTGTGGGAATTCTCATACATAGAACTGTTCCATTTATAGCATCAGATGTAGTATTGGATCCTGAAGGGAGATATGTAATGGTTATGGGAGACTTATCTAACTATAAAATGATCTTGATAAATGTTTATGCACCTAATGTTGATGATAAGGAATTTATACAAAATTTATTTGCATCCATTCCCAATCTGAACACTCATAAAGTTATAATGGCTGGGGACGTTAATTGTGTTCTAAATCCACTTTAGGACTTGAGGATAGGACTTCCTCCACAGGGGGAACGGCATCTAATACTGCAAAAGTAATTACAAAGTTTATAACTGATCACAACTTATCAGACCCCTGGAGGTTTTTAAACCCAAATTCAAGAACATATTCTTTCTACTCACCAGTACATCATTGTTACTCAAGGATCGATTACTTCTTTATAGACAATAACTTCTTGCCTAAGATTAAATCTTGCAAATACGATGCTATTGTTATTTCTGACCATGCACCTATGATCTTGGAGCTAAAATTACTAAGCCCCATGCACTCACCCCGCAGATGGCGCCTCAAACCGCTTCTATTAGCCGATGAGAATTGTACTGAATTTATATCCAAACAAATCAAATTCTTTCTAGAGACAAATACATCCCCCGAGATCTCTGCAGGAATACTCTGGGAAACTCTTAAGGCCTTCTTAAGAGGACAGATTATCTCATATCTTTCCCACAGAAATAAATCCGAGGCCAAGAAAGTAGCAGAGATAAAAAGCAAAATTACTAAAATAGATGAAGAACATGTCAGACTACCAAGCGAGACTCTACATAGGAGAAGGCAGGCTCTACATTCGGAATTAAACCTCTTGACAACTAAAGAAACTGAACAACTAATTTACAAATCCAGACATCATTACTATGAACATGGGGAGAAAGCTAATAAGCTTTTAGCTCAACAAATTCACAAACAAGAAGTGCGCAACGCAATCTCGGTAATCACTAGCACGAACGGAGATAAAATCATCGAACACCAAAATATAATGCACGCTTTCAGAGACTACTATAAATCCCTATATACTACTGAGTTTAAGGAAGACAATACACAATCTAATGCTTTTCTGGATACATTACAGATACCACAAATAGACGCTTTTAGTGCGGAGGAACTTGATAAACCTCTGGCGTTATCAGAATTACTAGATGCTATAAAGTCACTCCAAGGCGGGAAAGCAGCAGGCCCTGATGGTTACCCTGCAGAATTTTGCAAGAAATTCTCCGCTCAGCTAGCTCCCCTCCTATTAGCAACATTTACAGAAGCCAGAGATAACCAATCTCTTCCACAAACCTTTCGCCAAGCACTAATCACTGTCTTTCCAAAACAAAATAAGGACTTATTACAATGTGCATCATACAGACCAATTTCACTTCTGAATAACGACGTTAAAATACTCTCTAAAATCTTAGCCAGAAGGATGGAGAAAGTGCTCCCCTCGGTAATATCACAAGACCAAACTGGATTTATTAGGGGCCGGCACTTATCTTCAAATCTTCGACGCCCGTTTAATGTAATATACTCACCAACTAAATCAAACACCCCAGAAATATTATTATCATTGGATGCAGAAAAAGCATTCAACATGATTGAATGGAAATACCTTTTTACTATATTGGAGAAGTTTGGGTTTGGCCCCAACATTTGTGCATGGATTAAATTACTGTATACTAACCCAGAAGCTTCAGTTTGCATCAACAACATTTGCTCAGACTACTTTAAACTAGAACGTGGCACTAGACAAGGATGCCCCTTGTCACCGCTGCTGTTTGAACCACTGGCAATACATTGTCGAAATACTGATCAGATAAAGGGGATTATTAGAGAAGGACTGGAACAGAAAATCTCATTAAATGCAGATGACATGGTACTGTATATATCAGACCCAGAAAATTATGTGCCTGCAGTCTTAGCAGCACTCACAGAATTTCAAAAGATCTCTGGTCTCAGAATTAATCTGAATAAAAGTGTACTCTTTCCAGTGAACTCTCAAGCATATAATATTATATTAGATATCCTACCTTTTATCATTGCAGAACAGTTTAAATACCTAGGGGTAAACATCACAAGTAAACATAAAGCTCTATATCAACAAAATTTCGCCGTTTGCATGGAAAAAATTAAACAAGACTTGCATAGATGGTCAACCCTTCATCTCACACTAGCTGGAAGAATTAACACTGTTAAGATGAATATTCTTCCTAAACTCCTTTTTTTATTTCAAAACATCCCAATATACATTAATAAATCATTTTTTAGGAAATTAGATTCGACAATAACCTCATTTATTTGGAATTCAAAACATCCACACATCAAAAGAACGACCTTACAAAGACAAAAGGCAGAAGGCGGCATGGCTCTACCTAACTTCCAGTTTTATTACTGGGCAGCAAATATACAGGCGATAAGAACCTGGACACAAATAGAAGAACATACACAGGCTTGATCCGCAATAGAAGTAAAATCCTGCAGTACTTCTTTATATTCCTTGCTCTGTGCTCCAATAAACACACGTTATCGTCAATACACTAATAACCCAAATGTGCTCCACTCACTTAGAATCTGGAACCAATGTAGAAAGCATTTTAAGACGGAGAAGCTTCTATCTGTGGCACCCCTGCAAGAGAACCACCTCTTTCAACCTACACAAACATATGCAGTTTTTAATATTTGGAAAAAATTTGGAATTAACTTGCTTAGAGATCTTTATAT
The DNA here is from genome assembly GCA_026402145.1 of Polypterus bichir lapradei. Classification (NCBI taxonomy): domain Eukaryota; kingdom Metazoa; phylum Chordata; class Cladistia; order Polypteriformes; family Polypteridae; genus Polypterus; species Polypterus bichir. Next base: position 100,780,568 of record JANRMT010028174.1, on the reverse strand, counting down.
AGACAACGTCTTTGCATCCTATGAACAATTACATTCCAAATTTAACATTCCAGCTACACATTTTTTTCACTATCTTCAAGTCAGAAACTTTGTTAAACAAAACCTTCCCGATTTTCCTCATCTTGCACCCTCATCCATGCTGGAAAAAATATTGCTCAATCTTAAGGACTTAGACTCCATCTCTACAATATATAAAATCATTTTACAATCCCTCCCTTTCAAATATCCAAGAAGACACTGGGAAAAAGATCTTTCAATTAATATATCAGAAAAGGAGTGGAAAGTAGCAATGCAGAGAATTCACTCGAGCTCCATATGCACAAGCATACAATTATACAACTCAAAATTATATATCGAGCACATCTGTCTCGACTAAAACTCTCCAAAATGTTTCCAGGGAATGATCCAACCTGCGAACGTTGCAACCAAGTCCCAGCCTCACTAGGTCACATGTTCTGGGCCTGCACCAAATTAACATTATTCTGGACAAACATTTTTAATTACCTTTCAGATAGCCTTGGACTCACAATCCCTCCAAACCCATTAACAGCTGTGTTTGGTGTTCTTCCAGATGGGCTTAAAGCAGAGAAAGACAAACAAATTGTGATTGCATTCACTACACTTTTGGCATGTAGACTTATTCTCATAAACTGGAAGAACCCAAACTCTCCTCTTTTAAGTCAGTGGGAAACCGATGTGTTATATTATTTGAAGTTGGAAAAAATCAAATACTCAGTTAGAGGATCCGTACAGACTTTTTTCAAAACATGGCAGGATCTAATCAGTAATATTTTAAAATAAGTGCATAAAGCACAGAGAATTTATTAATTTAGGTATGATTACAAGCCTTAAATTTAACGCCGTCTGGCTTGCTCTCTCTCTCAGGGGTGGGGATCGATCTGTTCTTAATTTTTCTCTTTGTAAAAACTTGATTGCTTTGTATGGATTGCAATAAAATCAATAAAAAAAAAAAAAAAAATAGATTTAGTATAAAACAAGTGAATTGCACCCAATCACTCTAAATGATTTGCCTCAACTTAAAAATTGTGGGATCAATAAGCTAAAAAGAATTATATTGGTTCAGATTGAAAATATTAAGTGTGAATCATCACATTTTTTTTTTCAGTGAAGAATGAAATTATCATCAAAGATGAGACAATTATTACATATTGTCACACAAATGCGATTGGGAGGCAGCTAAAGGGCCTGAATAATAGTAGTACCACACCAGACCAGGGGGTGGCGAGGTGCATGGACTTTCTCTCTCAATCCTCTGCAGACCATCCACGGGAAGTCCCTTTAGGTCCTGGGGTAATGGATGACATCACTTCCGGTAACGGTGCTATTGATGACGTCACTTCTGGTCCTGAAAATGCCACTTCCAGCCCCGGTGCTACTGATGATGTCACGTCCGTTCCTGACGTTGTCACTTCCAGCTCCAGTCCAGATGACGTCACCTTTAAAGCTGCCATATTCTCACTCTCAAATCACTTCTGTTCTGGACTGAAACCTGAATACAACTAATTTAAATAACCCTTTTGCAGCAAGGGCACAATATACGTGTGGCTGCCAAAACCTTTTTGATGTCTTGTTGTCATTCTTGTGGCTATATATATATATATATATATATATATACACTAGCGACTTGGAGCCGAAAGAATCCATACTTTCTCTGCAAAGAATTATTTGTGTTAAGTCCATGAAATGATTTTGTTATCATGGCACTGATTTGCGCTTAAAATAGACCTTTTCAGCCGATGTAATGAAGAGCTTCCTGTTTAAAAGGGGATGCGAGACGTGAACGCAGCTCTTCGGCGCACCACATTTGATTTTATCCGGCAAACAAACTTTCAAAACAAACTGTATTTTACGACTCTAATCAGAGTCGGAGTAATGATTATGTTGGCGTGGTCATTTAGATCTGAGATCGGCTAAAATTTAAACAATGACCGTTGTTAATACCCAGCCGTCATTATTCAGTTTGCCAATAGATGTCAGAAGAACGGATGCCAAAACCGAACTGCCCAAAGATAGATTTTGACGTACCAAGCAAATGGCGATACGTTCTAAATTACTTATGGTTCCAGAGCTGTCGAAGGGTTTAAGTCAGTCAACGATGTTAGTCTTGGAAAGTACGCCCCACCAAACCAACGTTTCAAAAACCAACTGAACTTACTGTTATCTGCTCGAACCAACACCGACTTACTATACTCGGCCATCCAGCGGCGTCACTGAAGCATTCAAAATTCTTACCCAATCATGCAATACTGCGTCCACGTTTGCCACGTTATGTTCTAACTACAGAGGCAGAGTCCCATTGCATGGTTCTAACTTGTATTGAGTTCAGGTATTGACGCGAAGACCATACATATGGGGTATTGACGCGAAGACCATACATAGATGCGAACACCATACTGTACATACGGATAGTATCAAATTATATATGAGGATAACTACAAGTATATATACTGTATATATATATATATATATATATATA
>JANRMT010028174.1:100729271-100768071 GCA_026402145.1 Polypterus bichir lapradei | reverse complement strand
CAATAATTAGTTCTAAAAGTTTTGGAATCAATAAAATGACAACGGTGCCCAAATTTATGCACCTGCCTGATTTTGTTTGAACAATTATTGTACACTTTCTGTAAATCCAATAAACTTCATTTCACTTCTCAAATATCACTGTGTGTGTCTCCTATATGATATATTTACCTGACATTTTTTATCGTAACAACCAACGATTTATACAGGAAAATAATGACTATTAACAAGGTTGCCCAAACTTTTGCATCCCACTGTACGTCCTCTGGGCCACGAGGGAGCAACTGTCCTGGATCGGGAGAAGACCATGGGAGAGGAGCAAGGAGGCTCAAGCATGTTGGGGCCCATGGCCACTGCCAGGGGGCGCCCCAGGCCTCGTGGAGCCCGGGAAACGTTCACTTTCGCCACACTCGGGAACATGGAGGATGAACCTTCCAGGGACGCCTGGAGTGCTTTCCTGACACTTCTGCCACACCATTTTTGGAAAAAACTGTGTGTTGTGCGAAGTAAGAACTGTGAATAAACGTGTGCTTTTGATAAAGATGCGGTCTCAGTCTGATGGTGTCCGGGCATGTCTCACACTAGGATCATTTTGTTATTTGTGCCCAGGTTTTCACGGTTCTCCATTCACTTTAGAATATGTAAGCTTTCCTTGAGGGTGCAGCCCACAACCTGCTAAGGAGTTTTAGGGCCAGGCTTTCTTATGTTTCTAAGCCTTCTTGGAGTAGTAAGGCCTGATTGTTTTTAATTGAAGCCCTGTTTTAAGTGTCATGGAACCAGCATCAAAACACCACGCAATATGGTGTCATTTTTTGCAATTATGGAGTATATTCAAAAGTACATAAATAAGCAGGAAAAACTGTCATTCCTGAAAAAAATATTAATATCAAAAAATAAGAAGCAGAAGAAATACCTGAACAGAAAACAAGACTTGAAGAAGCAGAGCCAAAAAAAAAAAAAATTACAGAGATTTAAATTTAGCTTGCTTACATAAATCATATAATGAAGAAGCCCATAGGTGTAGGTGAGCCATGCAAGTTGTTGCCTAGCAGTTAAAGAAGACGCTTGCTGAAGGAAGCATATCTTGTAGAAAATCGGCATGAGGTTACATTATGGATTTCTATACAACATTTCCTCTTTTACTCTCCTAAATTCTTACCTCAGTGCAGATTCAGAAGTGTATCTGTACTCGATTCACATTAATTCTGCCATTTGAATTATTACAAGAGACTTGTTTTGCCTTGTTATGCTATAGGCAGAGTTAATTAAGGCTGGAGTAATGTACTGAACAGATTCAAATAAATGTGTAAGCACTAAAATACAACTGTGTAAGCACTCTGAGAATAAATACTATAGAAAAGTTTGCTAACCAAGCAAACTTCTCTTTAAACAAAGGTCCGGGTAAATCTGCTCTCCAAAGCAGATTGTCAGTTTTCAGTCTATTACTCATGCTACCAATACTGGTTAGACTTCCAATGACATATGTCATTTTCTGTAGAGTAAGCCATCCCTAGGGTTATACATTTGGCCAATAAAATCCCCAACAATATCTGGAATGCCTTGCATTCTTTTCTAGATTATACTATATAAGATTTAAATCAACATATCCCTTACTCACAGTGCAGTGATTCATCCATCCTAATTATAACAATAAAATGAAATATACTTTTCCTTTTTTTATTAATAAAGCAAAGACAATTTTTTGTCTCTATTAGCCAACTTAACTCTCGGGGATTGATTTATATATTTAATAAATTGAATGAGCACAGATTATATTTGTAGAGACAAGCTTGATTAGATGGCTAAATAAACTTTCATTAGCTGTAAGATTATACTGCATTAGAGCCTAATCTATCATTAATCACACAGGTAGATTTCCAGTATACAATTTAAATTATTACCAGACATCAGCAAGTGCACAACTCACAAAGACAGATAAACCATTGTCTATGAGCTGCTTCCAAAAAATAGAAATTGAGGAAGCATCACTTCAGTAAATATATTTAAAATGCATTATTATTCGACAAATTAAGTTTTATTTTAATACTTAACCGACTACAAAGTGGTACAGTCAGATGCTACCTCTGAATTCTTAGGGACTAGGTCTGCATCTCTACCTGGGTACTTTCTATGTGTACTTTGGGTATTTTCCCTCTGCCTCTGTGGGGTTTTCTACATGCATGTTGTTTCCTTGTTATAATCTAAAAACATTCAAGTTGCAGTAATTATAGGCCAGAGAATGGCCAATAGTCAGTGTGTACACTGGTGATGAACTGGTATCCAGTCCAAAGTTTGTTTCTGATTGGCTATGGCCCTCTAGAATTATTCATAGTATTAAGTGGGTCAGTCAGTGCATGGATAGTGTTTTTCTGCACAGCCTTGCGACAGTGCAGTGTTTTGTGCTGTCTTTGCATGCACTAGTGAAGCAGACACTTTATGGCACATATAATGGTAATATAACGTTGGTGACAAGGATGGAGGCTTTTGTTCCCACCAACTTCTGCATTTCTTGTATTGCAGGGCAAGCCTCCATTGCTATGGGCTTGTTGGATTGGATTGTTTGAGACATAGTTAATGGCTGTTCCCCTGGACAAGGTGAACCAATGCTCATAAATCAGTCATACTTATACATTGCCTTAGTCACCGAAGGCCAATACATTTTTAAAACCCTTGGAACTGTGGCTGGATATTCTGCATCTCCAAGCCTTCTGGCAATTGATTTCTGTACGACTCAAAGTGTCATGTTTCAATGAATCCTCTTCTGTCAAAGCCACCTGCAGCCAGGCAAGTTGATTTACAGTATCAGTTTGTGGCTGACTTGTGGGGTGTAGCCAACTTTACAAGTTTGGTGACTTACACGATAAATTTATCAGGGACCCAACTGTGGAACATGCCAGTAACCCTAAAGTTTGTGAAAGATTATGGTTGTCACCAGATGATACAACTCTCGTGAAAGCAACTGACATGGCATTTCAAACTGAATCAGCTGCGGAACTCATGGTTAAACTTGCTGTTTCAGCAGTTTCAGCTGGATATTTGTGGGGCTTTCTCATTGTGTTCTGTGACCTGTACTCCAAGTGGCCTAAAGTGTTGTCTAAAGGGTCTCTTACAACACTTGCAGTGACTGATTTCTTGGAGTTCTTGTTTGCCTGCTGGGGTCTGCCCTCTGCTTCACCACTGACAATGCACTCCAATTTGCATCAGCAAAGTTATCTTCTTTCATAGCCACCTGTGACCTTCATCGCATTTGGACAGCTCTCTGTCATCCCCAGGCAAACGAGGGAGTAGAAACACAGAGCCAGACTTTAAAAAATGGCATTAGGGCTCACTTGGTTGGGGACTGCAAATTTTAAACTGCTCTTCTTCATACTTATTTCCATTACAGAGCAACAAAACATTCCTTTAGAGGGAGCTCACTTCTTATGTCAGGGCATAACCTGCAACTTCCTCTAAATCGTTTGCGGCCCCAGGCTTTCCACACTTCTTTAAAGCCTCAATGAAATACATACACAAGATAAACTTTATTAATCCCACAGGAAATTCAGATGCATACAGCAGCAGAAATATAAAAAAAACAGAGATACAGACTCACAGGACAAGCAATACAATCAGCCAATCAATAAACTGTAAAATAAATACATAAAAATAAATAAATGTATATTGTACATATATTTCAGAATTAACTTGAGGAGTACATCGTGAGGAAGCATTGAATTTTCTGATAGCTGCAGGGCAGAAAAGATACCCATGAATGCTATTTAGCACACTGTGGTAGAATGAGCCTTTGGATAAAAGTGCTCCAAGAAAGCTCCACCTGGAGGGGATTTTTCATGATGGCATCCAGTTTTGCTACTAGATACATGTTGTGATCTACTTTATTTTAAGATATCTGAAGCACATTTTAGGATATGTGAAATGCATTTCAAAATGTAACAGAGAAGTACTGTAACTTCATATATTTTTTTAGAATAATCTGTCCTTTATTCACTTCTCTGAATCTGTGTATTTCAATTGCTGGAGCATACCATAACATCATTGAGGGCAAGCCAATGGCCATCTGGTATGGGATACAAGTCCATTACAAGACATACTATCACACACTTCCCCTTATACTGGGGCAAATTAGTCAATTGGAAACAGTGTAAAAGCCACTGACATGGAGAAAGCAAACAAACTTCCTACAGATAGTACCTAAATTAAGTTTCTTAAATTCTTAAGCTGCAGTACTGACTACTATGCCACCGTGCCATCAATTTTGAGTTCAAACTAAACTGAAGTGACTATTTCATGTATAGTCGCCCAGTAGACTAATAAACAGTAATGCTTAGATATATTGACTCATAGACCCAAAAATATGTGTTCAGTTCCAAGTCCAGCCACTGTCCCTGCTGCGTTTATATTCTTATCCTTTTATGTCAGGTCTAAGACTAAGACTTTTATGTCAGGTTATTTATTTACATTTTTTGCTGAGTATTTAGAGAGCACCACAATGCATTGTGATACATTATAATTATACTGATTATTAAATATTAAGCTTTTTTTATACCAAGCCCCTTAGACACTTATCTAACACAGTAAGTTTCTCCAATATACTGTATATGAAGAGGTAAAAAGAAACAAAATAAAGAAGGAAAGGTATTACCTAACTGTAAGAATTACAAAAAAGATATACTGTATGTCCAAGAAGGGCCCCTTTATCTTATGAAAACATCTTTGAAGTCATATATACTGTACAGTAACTTAAACTAAACATACCACATAGCTAAATTACTACAAGGTAAAGCATGGTATAGGATTCTTCCAAGTGAGTACAATTAGGCATCAAATTACCAAAATACAGTAGTAAAGGCAATAAGGCCACAGAGTTCATTAACTGTTCATAACTGTTAAAATCGCTGTTATTGAGTGTGGATATATTTACAGCAGTTGTCTCTATGGTCGATAAAGAAGGCGCAGTTAAAAAGTGTGATGTGTTATGAAGAAAACCTCTAATTTAGATAAGTTGTATTATTTTGACCATTGTTCAGAATGAGGTAGAATTATTATTGATTCATAAATCTCTAAGGGCTTCAATACCATAGATGATTGAGAGATTAAATTCAGTGTATTTTAATAAAAGGGAAAGTATATGTTTTTGAAGGTGCTTCTGACATTAATGTGCTAAATTGAAGTGCTGTCTGTACTGATATTAAATTCTCAAGGAAGTCTGTAACACTAGACTTTAACCATTCCTGTGACGGTCTGCAGATTGTAGCACGTGCAGAAGAGCTACAAAGTTCAGATGATCTAGGTATTTTGTGATGACGTAAAAGTGTACATTTTGTTGCACACATAATCATATATTGATTTCCAGTCTATTATAACACAATAGTAATTTTGACCAACTGTGTACAATATGTGATGGTAGAGGTGCCATTTTGTCTAAAAGCCAGAGGAAAATGTATCTCACTCATCAAATATTGGAAAGGACGATTTACCAGTGGTTTCCACACTAGATGCAAGAATGACTGACTTCCCTAGCACTCGTAAGGAGTATGGATTTGGGCTGTAGTTTTTGGTTTTGTCTCCCGTTTGGGGTTTGTTGTATGTTTTGTTTGGAGTTTTGTCTTGTTGTAATCCTAATATAGAGCTTGTTGCAATTGTTTCAGTCTCTCGCATTCTTGCTTTTCTTCTGACTTTCAATATGAAAATTATGTCTGACTTTCACTACTACAATATAGGTAGGAATCTTACATCTTAAAAAAAACATTTCTTTCTATGGTTTTATTTTCTGGTCAGCAGGACCATGAAATCAGAGAGAAAGAAATATTAAACTCTCTTTCCATAGCAACCAACAATGGTACAGACAGTAATAAGTGACTTACTCCAGATCTCTGGAATATGCACTCAGCAAATACTTTATTAGGTACTCCTGCTTAATACTGCAAATAACCTGCTACTCCAAAGACAATATTTAGGGTCATTATTGTTACATGTTGTGAAGCCAGACCCGGACACAAACAAGCAGGAGACAGATTTTGACACACTACACACGTTTATTTACAATTGGGGAGCGTTTCACCCAGCTCCCCACAACATGGTGCACCAATCACCACACAACACACAATTCAGTCTCTTCCTTGCCTCCACTCCTCCTCAGGCTTTGTTCTTTTCCTCCCAACTCTGGCCAAAGAATGTGGGGACTGGCCCCTTTTTAATAGGGCACCCAGAAGGATTCCTGGTGCCCAATGAGCTTCGTCTGGCCATACTTCCCGATATAGCGGAAAAGTGGCCAGATAAGGCCTTGGAAAGGTCCGTGTGCTCCCCTGGTGGTGGCCATGGGTTCCAACAGGGTTGAGCTCCCATGCTCATGACCCGCGGCCCTGCTGGAAACCAAGGGGGCTACCCATGTCAGCCTGGAGCAGAAACTGTCCAGCCACCCGCTACAATGTAAATGGCAAACAAGGTGGCTTTAACTTATTATATATAGCATCTAGACATGGTCAAGAGGTCTAAATCCAGTTAGGGTAGGGTGTCATCTTGCTAAATAGAGAAGCCAGAGGAGAAAATGATGTAAATGTCTCTAAATGCACAGCTTGCTGCATTTTGAAGTGGGTCAAGTGCTAGCCAGGGTGTACTCTTGTCAGCTAACAACAGATAAGTGAGGGTACAGTAAATGCATGATCATCAAAACTTGATCATTGAAGATTGAAAATACGTTGCCAGGTCTGACAAATTTTAATTTTTGTTGCAACAGTCTGGGTTTAGTATAAACAGCGTGAATCCATTGTCAGACACGTACTGACTGTCTTTCTCAGTTCCTTGCAGACCCTTTCCAGGCAATCCCGCCAGATTTCGGTGTCACGTTCAGTCCTGATAACGTCAGTTGCGGTTCTGGTGCCTTCGATGACGTCACTTCCGATCCCAACAACGTCGCTTCCTGTTATGGCAACTTAGATGACGTCACTTCTTCTACGGGCCTTTAAAGTCACCATCTTGCATCTAGTTAATCAGTTCTGTTTTGGACTCAGTCTTGTTAACAACTCTGTTTGAAATCTGAACCTTTTGTAGCCAGGGCATGTTATACGGGTGGCTACCCCAAACCTTTATTATGTCTGGTGTTCTTATTTATCACACCATCTATCTACACTTCTTTATGCCAATGGTAGTAGTGGTAATAGTGTAGTGGTGCATCAAATGTTTTCTTGACATGCATTAACTCCCTTAATTTCATTTGAGCACCATTTGAATGCTCCAGCATATCTATTTATGGCTGCTATCTAGCCCTTTTTGAAATTTATACTTCAAGCAGGCTAATGCACCTTGTCACAAAGCAGGCATACTCTCATGAACATGACATTTACTTTAGTTCACTCTAATAGCTTTCTCAGTCCACATCTATTTCATAAATACAAGAGGACACCTTTGCAATGAGGTGGAATTAGCAATTCATAGCATAAATGTCTGTCTGAAAATTTTGGAAAAAATGGCTATTTAGTAAGCCTGGATCAAAATTCAAGCAGCTTATTGAATCTATAACTTGTAGAATTTGGGTTGATTGGGAAACAACGGAGAGGCAGAGTCCTACTGCCTATAGATATGTGCTTCTAATAAAGTGGCCACAGAGAAAAAGTCAGTTAACTCCTAACCTCTCTCTGTCTTCATCTTCTGTAGAAATATTTTCCCAAGTGAATGAAATCTAACAAATAATTAATAAAAAGGAATACTCTATCGGTGGCATGGTGATGCAGTAGTAGCACTGCTGCCTGGCAACAAGGAGACTGCAGTTCAAGTCCTGGGTAATCACTGTTTGTAGTTTGTATGTTCTTCCCATGTCCATATGGATTTCTGATGGCCACTCCACTTTCCTCCCTCAGTCCAAAGACATGTAGGTAAGGTGGATTGATAATGCTAAATTATATTTATGTGTGCATGTTGCACCCTGTGATGGGCTGAATTTTCAAGGATTGTTCCTAGTTTGTGCCTGATGCTTGCTAGTAAGCTGGTTTGGTAAGTGGATGAATGGAATACTTTAAAAGAAATAAAGGAAAATTTGAAAAATATTCAATTTACATGTTAATTAGTGACATTAAACTGTTCAAGGCTGAGTCCCACCTTGTGCATGATGTTGTCCCGATAGGCTCCAAACTTCCCCAAACCTCCAATGAAAAAAAATAGTTAAAAAATTAATTAACAGATGTCTCACCAGATGGACATTTGTCTTTAAAAAACTTGATTAAGCCTTTTGGGATGTAGTTGATTTTGCTCTATGTGGTCAAGCCAATTTGTTTATGGTGTATAAATAGTGTGGCAGTGGGTAGCACTGTAGTTTTATTCTCAGACCATAACCACCCTGGGTGGGATTAAATAGGGAAATACATCCCAGACGGTTATGTTTGAATTGGCCTTACACAGAAAATGTGTTATTCCCCTCTGTTTTCTTTCAATAGATGCATTTTATTATTAGCAAGCAGATGGCATTGGATTTTTCGGGGATAGTCACAGCTGGCAGCCTACTTTCAAGAATTTACTTTTGTGCCAGTTTACAGTGCACTGAAAAGCTGCTTGTCAATACTGGGTGGTCAGTATAAGTGAGGGTTGACCGAAAAAGTATTGCACAATATGGCAGGACTGTAAATAAAGAAAGAAAATGTAAACTTTCATCAGTGAAAGACCTGTCTTTGAATTCTGGCTTGAATGTTCAAAAAAATGTATGTCAAAGTAATAAATGATGGGAATGTAGAATGTTTAATTGTCAAAGGCTTTTTCCACTTTACAACTGATCAGGCCTTGTCCAAGTAAACATTTTATTTCTCTCTTTCAAGTCTAACTCCAGTTAACTAGTCATGCAGAAATGCATGTTGGTTCTATGAAACAAAAACTATTAAATTGAGCACCTGTTTTGATATTGAATTTATCTGGAGATAATTCAGATTGTGTCATTTTAATTGGCCTAAATATATATTCATTTATTTAAAGTCATTGAAGCAAACTAAGTGTGACTGGTTTTTCTCAGCTGCCAGAAGTGAACTAGCAGCAGATGTCATTGAGAACTGGCATGGTGCCTGTCCTGTTTTGTCTTGCTCCTAGATTGTGTCTAAGAATCCCAGTAACTCTCAGTAGCTATGAGTACACAGCTGAGGTGCAGTTTTAGGTATGTGACACTTTCAATGGAACACAGAGCTTTATGGCACAGAGGACTCGATGTGCACTTCTTAGAGACTTATTAAGGGGTAGACCCTGAACCTAACCTCTGACAAACTATAAATGCCTCAGAGTGTTTAGTGTACAGAGTAGAAGTTAACTAGGGAGAAATTTCAACTAGCAGGGAGGGAAAGCCAGTAATAGTAGTTGATGTTTGTTGTAAAATTAGTATGAGAGAGATAGTATATTACCTTTAGTAGCTGTAGGTTATCTTTACTGTGTTAACCAAGTGGAACATATATGTTTTGTTGTTTATTTTGTAGTACTTTTATTTTACTCCTTTTAATTATCTGTGTCCCTCAAGACTCCTTTCAGTATTAAGCAGGGTTAGAACATATCATGGTATAATTATCTTTGTTTTTTTGCAATTCATCTTTCCATCATGTGAATTTACTTTTTCCAATACAGAATCCAAGGTACAGTATCAAGGTATAGATAAGATACAAGGTATGTCACAGTTAAATACATACCCACATGTAATCAGACTAGACAGATTAGCGTTTTAAGTACGCCTAATGCATAACTTTACCTTTAAAAATATAATGGATTTACTCTAGGAAACCCTGAAAAGTATGGTGTGGTTGTAAAAAACTAGGATTGAAAACATGAAGACTCTGCACAAAATACACCTCAGGCAAGAACTCAACCATTGTCTAAGTGGTGTGAAATGACAGTCCTTCCTGTTTAGACATCTTGTCACCCTTGACCAAACTATTTTGATCTTTTGAGGAAGGGTCACAGTGGTCAGCACAGCTGCTTCACAGCTCCTCAATCCTGTGTTAGATCTGAGCCCAGGCCCTGCAGGTGTTGAGTGTACACGTTTTCCAACAGGTCACTAATGTTGACATGGTAGTTCTTCAAGCGATAAAGTCATGTATGCGTCTATTTTTGCATTTTCTCTAATCACTGTTTAAGCCTTAGTTGTTCATATTTTATCTTGCTTTTATTGTTGTTCACCTCTGACATTGCAAACACTTCTTACATTAATTGGCAACTCTTAATTCACCTTGCATCAGTGAGGCTGGGTAGGTGTACAGGAGTTTACCATGCAATACACTGGCACCCATTCAGGATTAGTTCCTGTCTTGCCTCAATATTGCAAACTCCTACAACTCCAAAATTGATTAACACTAGAATTACCGAAGCCTACGAAAAAACTCGTAATCCTTAAATTCCTTCGCACCTCTTAATCAGCATCTTTTGTTTTGTAAAGGTGTCGATCACCACAAGCTGCAAACAGCCTGCTGTCCCATCCCCCAGCTTGACAGAGCTCAACTCTCTCAGGTCAAGCCAAGGCTCCTTATCTACGTGTGAGGTGCCTGGGGTTGTATAGGGTAAATAATACAGTAAATTGTTATTTGGAATATATGCATTTTATGTTCATGTCTACAAAGTTCTGGGTAAGTGTAGGATGAAAGGAAATGTGAGGCAAGAAATGCTGAACACATACCTAAAGCAGAAGCTTTTTCCATGTTATACTAATAATGACGTGAAGTGTATAATGTGTGAAGACTTTAGTTTAAATATCAAATAAACATGTACGCTTTTATTCAAGAATATAAGAAAAAAAAATCATTCGATTTTCATGTTGCGGTCAATGAGTTATAAAACTCAAGCTCAAATGTCAATTGACAGGAAGTTGACGTGTTCTTAAATGGTGCAGAGGTAAGAACTGCTGCCTTATAACCCAAAGCTACTGAGTTTGCGTCTCGGCACTCCGAATATTGAGCTGCCGCTATTATTATTACTATAATATAATAATTTATATTATTTGAGTCTTTAACACCCGGTGTAAATTTTGTCTACTTGCAAAAGTTAGCGCTTGTTTTTTTAATTGTTCAGTTTTACTCTGTCAGTGACGTTCACATGGTACTCAGAACTTGCCTCTCCCTCTCTGAGCTGATGGCGTTTATCTCCATTCTTTTCACAAGAGCAGCGATGACCCCAGTTGGTGCTGTGGCTGACACCTGCTCAAACTATTTGTTGTACCGGCAATCAGAGATACGATGTCCCATGACCGCTATCAGACTACCATACATCATTTGCGCTTTGACAAAAAAGACACCCGTGCAGAACATTTGAAAAACGACAGATTGGCTGCGGTTTTGGACATCTGGCAACATTTTGTTGAGAACTCTGTTTTGAGTTACAACCCAAGGCAAAGACTTTCCAAGTCTGTGGTCATAAAGCTTATGGAGCTACTTCAAGACAAAGGCAGAAACATAACAACAGACAGCTTTTTCACAGTGCTTTCCCTGGCTAATAGATTTCTGCACCATGACACAACTCTGCATGGCACCGGAAGTAAAATGGGACTTCCACCTGCAGCTAAAGTCACTTTAATATGCAAGCAATTCACCACGCTAGTGTTTAGACCTGGCACTGCCATGCTGACGGTGTATATGCCTAAAAAGAAGAAGCCTTTGATTTTAGTCTGTAACAGCCGATGTAAAGTTTTACAACCTGTAAAAGATATCACTGAAGGAGTATTTCCATACTCAGAAACGTGGGTGAATCATGTCTTCTTTGTATCTCGTTGTTACATGAATTTTTTGTTATTCAGTTTTATTCATGAATAAAAGCACACTTGTTTCATTATACCTTTGCAAAAGTGTTTACTTTATATTCCAGTAACCACTTGTATGAGATCGAATCCGTCTCTGCCGCTCTCGCGCACGCATGTCACTATACAACCCCAGGTACCTCACACGCAGATAAGGAGCCTTGTTTGAGCTGGGAGAACTTTTTGCCCGAGCTGAGCTCTGTCAAGGAGGGAATGGGATAGCAGGCTGCTTGTGCTAATCAACACATTTACAAAACAAAAGATGCTGATGGAGAGGTGCAAACGGATTTAAGGTGGGCCAGGATTACGAGTTTTTTCGTAGGATTCAGTAATTCTAGTGCTAAGTGAGTTTGATAATAGATAAATGGATTGCAAATAAAGTCTCCTTGTTTTTTTTTCCTGGACTGAACCAGTTAACATATAATTTCTAAGTAGCAAAAGTAAACTGTTTCTAAATCACTTTCTTTATTTTCATGACATAGTTATTTTCTTATTTTCTTAAAAAGATAAATATTTAGCTATGAGTGGAGCCTATGATGGACTGACATGTCACCTAGGATCAGTGTGTTACACTTAGTGATTCTGGATAGATTCTGGTCTCTTGTAACTACTGATTGAATTAAGTGAATTTGAGAGTATTTTGTTACTTAATCTGCTAGATAAGTCAATTTTTTAAATTCAGTAAAACTGTGTAATGATTATTGCTGAAAACATATCTCTAGTTGCTAATATATTACCAAAGTTCATTATGTACTGTTAAACTGTAGGAATGTCTAGCCTTCCCGTAGCAATTTAGTTACACCTTGATACATTACAAAGTATTTTATTGGTGTCTCGAGCCAAAAGTAATTTTGTCAATTGAAAAGAGAACTATTCTTTGGTGATGGTTAGTGTTGCTTAGGAATGAGATTACAACATATTTCATTTTGATTTTAATATTTGCACTGTTCAGCTTTAATGTAGTTTTCATGGAAATTCTATGGTGCAATATTTGTGATATGTTTTGATAGTAATTTGTAACTTGGGAGATTTTGAAACTATTTAAAGATAAAATACTTGCACTGGTCATTACAAATAATGATTAGGTGAAATATAACTCATACAGAAAAAAAATTTTAATGTTTCAGAATAGCACATTACAAAAATATTTCTTTTGCTGGCTGTGATCTTCTTAATCATCTAATCAACTATTTTTAATCTAACAGTCTTGATGCCCTCCAGTTAGCACTTTCACTCCATCACCCAGATGAGTTGCAGTTTGTTGCTTCAAGCTTTTTATGTTATGATCTGTTGGGTTCTACAAAATTCAAAAGGAGGTTTTAACTTCAAAATTAGGCCTCCGGGCCCTAACATGGCCAAGCAACAAAGTGATCCTTACACCAAGCTTTAGAAGCAAGCATGGGTCTGCACAGGCCCAATAGAAAAGGGTAAAGTCTTGTAAGTTTAATGCTCAGAGAGGGAAAGTAGAACTGTGAAAACCTTTGGTTGGAAATAACAAAAACAGCATTACTTTAAATTTGTTACATTTATTTAACACAAATTTTCATAAATCAAAAAAACATTGTATCAAACTAATAAACCTAAAAGGAAAACCTTATGCAAACAAACCCAGTCTGTAATCGAGAAATTTGAATCCTTAACTAAAGCTGAATTTCTAAAGCTAATTATCCAAAAGAAAAGAAATGTGAAATTCAAGAAACGCTAGACAAGAGAATACACTGATGCCTAAGCAACAAGGTTATGGTCCGCTTGTTCCTTATATAGGCCAGCTGCAGCACCAAGGGTCCTGTCCCGCCTTGGTTCAATATAAAGTACACAAGGAAAACAGTACAAAACTAATAAATACAGTGATGTTATGGTCTGTATCTATGTGGATTTTATGCTTTGTCTTTGTTAACATTTCATTTTTTCATACTTTTATGTATTTTCTGTTCTGTTCATAATTGTGTGTCATCCCTACAATTGCACTTCCATTTTGTGTGGAACTAGGAAGAACGGCAGATAATGCAGAATTAGCTAAATTGTTAAATAGGCTCTTGAACAGCACACAGGCTTGGGCAGATTTGTGGAAGATGAAATTCAATGTAAATAAAGGTAAGGTTTTACACGTTAGGTAGAAATGCTAGATTTAAATTCACAATGAGAGGATATTAAGTTATATATCAGGATGTGTAGAGTACAATTCAATGGAGGTTAAGCTTAAGTAATAACATTCAATAGTGAGGTCTCACCTAGAGTAAGTAGTGTGTTTAGTTTTGGTCTCTCTACTTTTAACAAGACAAAGCAGCATCAAAGAAAGTCCAGAGGAAAGCAACGAGGCTGAATGAAGGACTGAGAGATATGAGTTATGAGGAGAGATGAAGAAGTTGAACCCTTTTCAGTTTAAGCAAAAGGAGATTATAAGGGGACATGATTAAAGTGTTTAAAATTATGAAGGGAATTAGAAAAGCAGATCCCAGCTGTTTCTTGAAAAAATCTTCAACAAGAACACAGGGACACCGTTAAAAACTTGTTAGAGCAAAGTTCTTACAATTGTTAGGTAGGTGTTCTTCACAATAAGGACAAATAGTTATAGAATAAATTACCAAGTAGTAAGGTGGAGAGGTAAGGTAAAAGAATGGGCCTTTCTTTAGGGATTTCATATCTTGACTTGATGTTATTTTGAAGAGCCTATTATTCTAATATTTAAATAAAAAATATTCTGTATTATATATTATAAAAAACATATATACAAAAAAAAATGTAACCCAGCCATAGGGGATGCACAAACCAGTGCGCTTCTTTGTGTGGGGAGGGTTACATCAGGAAGGGCATCCTGTGTAAAATTTTGCCAGATAAATATGCGGACAACAATACAGATTCCCATATCAGATGGTTTGAGGCCTGGGTTAATAACGGCCGCCACCAGTACTGTTAGCCAACAGGGTGCTGGTGGAAACTGGGCTACTGTTGGCTGAAGAAGAAGAAGAGGGGGAAGGCATGTCCAGAGACAAAGGGAGAAGAGAAGGGTAAAGAGAGTGGAAGTGAGAGTAGGAACTTTGAATGTTAGCAGTATGGTAAAAGCAGAGAGTTAACTGATATGCTGGAGAGAAGGAAAGTTGATACATTATACATGCAAGAGACCAGATAGAAGGGGAGTAAGGCTGGGTATATCAGAGGTGGGTTCAAATTGTTCTATCATGAACAATTGGATGGGAGGAGAAATGGGGTATGGATTATCCTGATAGAGCAATATGTCAAGAGTGTTTTGGAGGTAAAAAGAGAGGAAACTGAAGCTATGATGATGAATGTTGTTAGCGCATATGCCCCGCAAGTTGGGTGTGCAATGGATGAGAAAGATTTCTGGAGTGAGTTGAATGAAGTGGTGGAGAGTGTACCCAAGGGAGAGAGAGTGGTGATAGGAGAGGATTTCAATGCATATGTTGGTGAAGGGAACCTAGGTGATGAGGATATGAAGGGTACATATAGTGTCAAGGAGAGGAATGAAAAGGTCAGATGATAGTGGATTTTTAGAAAAAGATGGACATGGCTGTGGTGAATACATATTTTAGGCAAAGGGAGTGGAGGAAGATGCACACAGGTAGGTTATATCCTATACAGGAAAGTCAGTCTGAAGGAGACTGGAGACTGCAAAGTGGTGGCAGTGGAAATAGTAGTTAGGCAGCATAGGATAGTGGTCTGTAGGATGACACTATCAAGAAGAGGAGGAGAGTGGAGGCAGAGTCAAGGATCAAATGGTGGAAGTTGATAAAGGAAGACTGTAAGGTGAAGTTCAGGGAGAAGGTAAGACAGGCAATGGGTGGCAGTGAAGAGTTACCGTATAGCTGGGCAGCAGAAGTTGCATGGGAGACAGCTAGAAGGGTGCTTGGTGTGACATCTAGATAGATGAAGGAGGACAAAGAAACCTAGTGGTGGAATGGGGAAGTACAGGAGATAAGGTGTAAGGTAAAGAGAGAGGTGGCAAAGGCTAAAGAAATGGCATATGATGAGTTCTATGAGAAGTTGGACACTAAGGTGGGAGTAAAGGACCTGTACCGATTTACTACACATAGGGACCAAGCTAGGAAAGATGTGCAGCAAGTTAGGGTGATAAAGAATAAAGATGGAAATGTACTCACAAACAAGGAGAGTTTGTTGAGCAGATGGACAGAGTAGTTTGAGAGGCTAATGAACAAAGAGAATGAGAGAAAGAGAAGGTTGGATGATGTGGAGATAGTGAATCAGGAAGTGCAACAGATTAGCAAGGAGGAAGTAAGGACAGCTATGAAGAAGATGAAGAATGGGAAAACTGTTGGTCCAGATTTAATACCTGTGGAAGCATGGAGGCATTTAGGAAAGATGGCAGTGGAGTTATTAACCAGATTGTTTAATGCAGTCTTAGATAGGGAGAGGATGGCTAATGAGTGGAGAAGTATACTGGTACCAATTTTTAAGAATAAGGGGGATGTGTGGAACTGTATTATCTACAGAGGGATACAATTTATGAGCCACAGCATGAAGTTAAGGGAAAGAGTAGGGGAAGCTAGGTTAAGAAGGGAGGTGATGATTAGCGAGCAGCAGTATGATTTCATGCTGGGAAAGAGCATTACAGATGAGATGTTTGCTCCCCTTTGGCGGCACAGTGGTGCAGTGGGTAGCACTGCTGCCTCGTAGTTAGGAGACCCAGGTTCGCTTCCCGGGTCCTCCCTGCATGGAGTTTGCATGTTCTCCCCGTGTCTGCGTTGGTTTCCTCCGGGTACTCCGGTTTCCTCCCACAATCCAAAGACATGCAGGTTAGGTGCATTGGTGATTCTAAATTGTCCCTAGTGTGTGCTTGGTGTATGGGTGTGTGTGTGCCCTGCTGGCGCCCTGCCCAGGGTTTGTTTCCTGCCTTGTTGGCTGGGATTGGCTCCAGCAGACCCCCGTGACCCTGTAGTTGGTATATAGCGGGTTGGTTAATGGATGGATGGATGGATGTTTGCTCTGAGGGTGTTGATGGAGAAGTATAGAGAAGGACAGAATAAGTTGCATTGTGCCTTTGTGGACTTAGAGAAAGCATATGACAGAGTGCCTAGAGAGGATTTGTGGTATTGTATGAGGAAGTTGGGAGAGGTACAGGATATGTACGAGGGAAGTATAACAGTGGTGAAGTCTGCAGTAGGAGTGACGGATATATTCAAGGTAGAGGTAGGATTACATCAGAGATCAGCTCTGAGCCCTTTCTTATTTGCGATAGTGATAAACAGGTTGATTTGCTTTGGGTGTAACAAGGATGGACAGGATTAGAAATTGAGTACATTAGAGGGTCGGCTCAGGTTGGATGGTTGGGAGACAAAGTCAGAGAGGGGAGATTGCGTCGGATTGGACATGTGCTAGGTATATTGTGAGAAGGATGTTAAGGATGGAGCTGCCATGTTCAAGGAAAAGAGGAAGGCCTAAGAGGAAGTTTATGGATATCACAATAGAGGACATGCAGGTGGTGGGTGTAAAGGGTTAACATGCAGAAGACAGGAAGATATGGAAAAAGATGATCCACTGTGGTAATCCCTAACAGGAACAGCCAAAAGAAGAAGAAAAAGAAGATATATATTAAAAAGAAAGAGCAAACCTAGATGAGCGTCTGTATGGTCACTTTTGTGTACCTTAGTTTGAGTGGTGTGTTGTCATAGAACCATTTACATTCCAAGATATTTAAAATACAAAGGGAACTAATAGTGAGCCTTAGATGATCCATGTACTGTAAAAGCTAGAGACCATACTTTTAATACATTGCATGTAAAGTCTACAGAAATTAGTAAATGTCTTTTTTTATGCCTCACCTTCTGAATTTTGTCTGATGTGCTGCCAAGGACCAAATTTCTTTTATGATATGCACACAACTATACTATGCTTTTTTTGGAAAATGTATTCTGTATTTCGATTAAAATTTAAATGTTAGTACTAGTAGATGCTGTTTTTATAAGTCAATTTAAAACCGTAATAACAATACCGGATGTTAGATGTATCAGCTTAAATCTTGCCAAGTAACCTTTTTTTAGTTATGAAATTTACATATTCATTTAAAAAAAAATCATTGACAGTTATTTGATTGTTACGTTATATTAACTTTAAAAGCACAGATAATTATTTAAATACCCTATTTACAGTTATTGTAGGTATTAAAAAAACAGTGATTGTTATTGAGTTACTGTATATGTTACTTCCTGCATATGTGTATTTATTTACTGAGCCTTTACTTGCTTAAAAAACTTTACCACTGACAGTTTAAATGACTCACTTAGGAGCACAGCCTGAGTCAGTAGTAAAGACTGAACTGACAGTCTAATGGCTTCAAGTCCACTGCTTTTATCACTATGTCACACTGCTTCACAACTTTAGGCATTTTTATGAATGTGCTATAATTAGAAATGGCAACAATGACTGCGGTCAGAAAATAACAGGACATATAGCTGCTCTTTGCCTTTACAGATGCTATGTTAATAATTTTTAAAGTTATTTATTTGGAGTATACATGATGTGGTAGCACAGTGGTTAGCAGCACTGCTGCCTCACTGGTCCATCATCCTGGGATTAAATTCTGTGCTCAGTCATTGTCCATGTGGAGGTTGCTTGTTCTACCTTTGTGTATGTGGTTTTTCTTCTTTCCTGAAGGGCATACAGGGATTAGGTTAATTGATGATGCCACACTGTACTTTGTAGACGTGTTTGTGAGTGAGCTTTGCAATTTACTGGTACTCTGTCCAGGATGGATTCCTGCCATTTGCACAGTGCTGCCAGCCTAGGCTTGACCCTAAACTGAATTAAGGATTAAATGGGTTGAGAATATTATATAATGTAATATAAATTGCATTATTAGTAAACTATATTCCCACTGCCATGTATCCCGACTTGAGATGTTGTAGAATTAATGGAAATTTCTATACTAAATATAATGAAGTGAATATCAAATCTGTTACAATGAGCCACTTTCAAGTCCTGTACTTTTTTGTACACAAACATCTTCACTTTTTTATGCATAATCTGCACTAGCAGTTGTAACATGAATAAAATTGCTGAAATCATTATTATTTAGCTTCCTTCCTAATAAAATCTGGTTACTAGTTTGCATAGAATAATGACTTTTTTTTTGCAGTCAATTTTTTAGGTAAATCTGGCTTTGTAAATATGTATTGCATATTCCTGATTCCAAATTCAGTGCCCCATGATGAACTTTTCCTTTTCATTAATTCAGTTTGTTTAATGGTCGTTGGTACTTGTTTTAATTATCAGGGTTGAATTAGAATAGAATAATCTGATCTGATAATTATTGTTTTTAATTAGTGAGCTCTAAATGTCTGTTAAGATCTTGGGGGGAAATAGGAATGCATATGTTGTGAAGCTTTGAGAAACCTGTCATCCTACCCATTTTGGCATTTTAAACACTGAAGGGCATTCTGGACACTGTCCATTCACTGATTACAGCCATTATTGCTAAAAAATGTGGTTATACTGGTCTTATACACACAAGGCTATCCTACTGTAAAAACAGCATAACACACTTTCCTTTTTGTGACTGGTTAGGAGTTTCTTTACCAGAATTTGTTTTTGCATGATTTTGAATTCAGGTAAAAACAATTTAATATAACTGTTGATTTAAACAAAAAAAGTTTTATGTCATAAGTATTTTTCATCCTCAGTATTTAAAGTATGATCTAAAAAAAAATGGCAGTCTTTCTCGTTCCTAACATTAGTTGAGGAGGACACAACCAAAAATCTAATTTTGCTTCACACTGTTCACTCTCAATCAGGACTTTTTCTTTCATCTTATGTCATCAAACCAGCAAGGAATTTATATTTAGAAAGATGCATTTTTATTGGCCAGAAGACAGAAAGTTGTTGTTTAAATGATTTTCGTAGAAATATTCAAGGCCGGGTTGATCCATCCAGTGTCTTGACCAGGTAACAGGTAAGAAAATGGTAAAAATGATTAATTTATTGGAAAAAAACAGACATGTGCCTTAATTTTCTTGGGAATACAAAGGCAGGAAACTATGTAGAACTAGCTGAGGAACTTCTCTCTTCCTGCCTAGCACATGGATGCATAATGACATTAAAATCTGCTGCACTCTCATTTTTACATTTTCTCTTGAGAATATTGAATTGGTCTCTGATGAACATAGTGAGAAGTTCCACCAGAACATTGTTATATTGGAAAGTGGATTGAGTCTTTGTTAGACATCTGTCAGGCACTTTACAAGGAAACAGCTTCAGTGGAGTATAAGAAGAAACTACCAAGTGGGTATTTTTTGTAAGTAATAATTATATTTAAAAGAATTATATGTTTATAGTTTATAATTCTTTCAAATCTAAATAAATTTATGCAATTATGTTGAGTTTGTAGATAAAAGCACCTGCTAAGCAAATAGATGTAAACATAACTAATTACTGTAATTTTAAAAATATATTACTTTTTTCTTTAAAATAGTGGATTTTTTTTTCATTTTAAACCATCATCTTTCCAAAACTTGATGTGACTTAGCAATTCTATGGGCATGTTTGGATTCTAATTTATGAAGAACACTTAACAATTTTTGACAGAAATAAAAAAAAGCAGAACAGCAAATTAAGACAAAAATGCTAGGACAAAAATTCCCCAGGCTAATACAGTAGAGCACTTTAAAACACTGCTGAAAGCACATTACTTTAACATGGCCTTTCTATAACTTCAATTTAACTTAATTTAACTTAATCCTGATACTCTATATGTTCAATTTCCTCATAATAACTATTCAGGGTAGCTCTAAAATCCGTACTGACCCCTACTCTCTTTTCTGTTTCTTTTTCTGGTTTCTTTGTGGTGGTGGCCTGCGCCACCTCCACCTACTCAAAGCTTCATGATGCTCCAACAATGATGGATGGATTAAAAGGCAGAATTCTACGTGACCATCATCATCAAGCCCTTTCGTGAGAACCCTAAATCCAAAGAGGACTGTTTCATTTATGTTAGGTAGAATGCCCAGAGGGGACTGGGCGGTCTCATGGTCTGGAATCCCTACAGATTTTATTTTTTTTTTCTCCAGCCGTCTGGAGTTTTTTTTTTGTTTTTTCTGTCCCCCCTGGCCACTGGACCTTACTCTTATTCGATGTTAATTAATGTTGATTTATTTTGTTTTCTTATTGTGTCTTTTATTTTTCTATTCTTTATTATGTAAAGCACTTTGAGCTACTGTTTGTATGAAAATGTGCTATATAAATAAATGTTGTTGTTGTTGTTGTAGTGATCCAGCTAAGTCTCTCTGTTTTATTCTATCAGACTAGGGGTTAAATAAAGAACAAAGTGCTTAAGGCCAAATACTACTACTACTAATATGACTTTAGCTTTGAGTCCTCACTCTAGCTGTGAAGAATGGAAAAAATTAGCATCTAAATATCCTGAAGGTTGGAAAGGTAGGGAAGAAGGAAGGTCAGAGGAAGGCTTACCATTCCTTATCTGTCTCATTAGCTTCATAGCTGGAAAGAAAAAGGACATGTATGAACACTGTGGTGCACCCTCCAGATCCTTTCACCTTTATGCCGGTGCATTGGTCCTCATAAACCATGCTGAACCTTCTTTCACATGACACCTCAATTGAACTGCAGAGTGTAATTGCCAAGACTGAGAGTTGTCGTTCTTGCCCGTGATATGAGCCATTGACAGAAGCACAAAACTAGACATTGTCTTATCTAAAAGAGTTAAATAAATGGACTTCTCATGCAAACATTTGAACACAACAGTTAGTGAATTTACAGTCGTCTGCCTTTATTTCCTTTGAAATTTTTCTATTGATATTTTGCAGGACCAAGCAAAGAATGGATGCCAATAGCCTAGCCAGCTGCAGTGTCCGTCATTCAAAGACATACTTTTCAGATTTGCTGCCAAGTAATTTCATTTCTCAAGTAGTTGGTAATGTGAGTACACAGAGTTATGAGTTCCTCACAGATGTTCAAATGGGTGAAAGCCGCACACTTCAGTGAAAAATTTATAGCCATTGGCAATTTTGTACGATTCAATTAAGCACAATTTATTTTTTTCTATAATGTACTTTTGGTTGCCAAGTTCATAGAGACATTTACAATTATAAAACACAAGATAACACATTTATGAATCATGAGTGTACAAATTAGGAAATATAGAGTGTGAGGAAAAAAAATGAGATGCAGTGGCCCAGTGAGAATTTTATTTTTATAGTTGTTAATATGAGTTCTTTCCATTGTTTGCCCATCCTGTAAATGTACACCTATGGATATGTTTGCATGTTTGTGCAATCATGCAAAAATGGCACCTCATAGAAAAGAAGCGGAAATTACAGTATCTAAATTCTGAAGCTTGTCTTTTTGAGATATTATGGTATTCGTCAAATAACAATAGACAAAACTTTAACAGTCTTTCATGGGACATCATTCTACATATCATGCAAGCTATGCTACAAGATACAGACAATTTTCAGAGAACATTCTGTTACTAATCTAAACCTGACTCCAAAAGGCCAACTCCGCTCTGGTTCTGCATTCTCAGTGTGTGGCCACAATTCTCATAAACTAGATCGTACTGTAATGGCTTTCTTTTGATACATTGAACATTCCAAGTAAAAAGAAAGTGAAAATGAAACATAAACTGCACCAATTCATGCATTTGTATTAACAATAAATGTGCAATAGATGCATTCAAATGCAGGCCTTTTTTAATTAAATTTAGCTTATTGTTAAATATTCCTCTCTTAAACAGGTTTCAGACATAACAGTAATTGAAAAGTGCAAAATCAGGAAGTTTAAATATGTAAACAGACATGTAATAAAATGTACAGTAACTGAACGGGCACTGTTTTCTTTTAGCAACAACTACTTTTCATTTTACAAATGTTCAGGTTGTGTACAATGACAATAAAATTTAATTGAATTGAAAGATATTGGGACACAGCCTTGTAATTTGTTTAAGTTGGAAAAAGGCAATCTTGGTAATATTATTAATATGAGGATAAAAGGAGATGCAGGAAGGAAAAGGAATTATGCAGACAAGGATGTAATAAAGCCAGGGATTTTTACTGAGGAATTGTCTATCTTCTTTGAAGTGCATACAGATGCAACAATTAAAGCCTCTGTTTTATCACTATTTAGTCTGAAAAAGTTTTCAGACAACCAGTGTTTGATGTCAGTCAAACAGGCAACCAATGCAGGAGGAGGTAATGTTTGTATAAGCCCTGTAAATAAATAACTCTGTGAATCGTCAGCATAACAATGAAACCATAGACCATGCTGTCTAATAATGGCACAGAGAGGAAGCATATATATGATAAAAAGCAGAGGGCCAAGAACTGATCCCTGAGGGACGCCCTGGAACAAGTATGATGGGTCAGACCAAAACCTGCCAACAACAATAAATTGCTGACGGTCCTTAACATCCGATTTAAGCCATGCAAGAGCTTTTCCAGAAATATTTTACTCATTCTCAAGTCTAAACAAAAGAATATAACGATGGACCACATCAAAGGTCTAAAAAGATCATTGGTGTTAAAAGATCACAATCTGCTGCGATTAGGAGATCATCAGTCACCCTGACAAGTGTCGTCTCTGTACTGTGATTGGCCCTAAAACCAAACTAAAATTCCTCAAACACGTCATTAGAGGCAGTTTAGTTAGCTGTTTACATTGAACTGGCAGAGTACACAGAGTTAATTCCTTCAAGCTTGTTGTCATAAAGATGTACATTTTGAAATCATTTCTAAGAGAGGCACAAGATATTTCTTTATTTACTGAATATTTTCCATGATATTTGCTGTCCCAGGTCTACTGGCCACATTATCAACTTGGGTGCTTACTTCAATATACAGTGGTGTGGAGCATACCTGGAGTCAAAATTGGAATAATTATACATATTAGGTAAGGTTAAAAATCATAATGGGGTAATTTATAGTCACAAAAGTAAATTAACATACACCAGGAAAACTGGAGCAGCTGAAGAAGTTGCATTAGCCATAAAGAAATTACTTATGTATTCCTAGAACTATTAACAATGTTTTGGGTTATCTTGAATATCTCTTTACTTCAAAATCTATATATTATTCTTAAGAACAAAGCGAAAAATATATAATCAAAAACAGCTTCATGTGAATGATTAAGTAACAAATTTACAGGGAATATTAAGTATCAATTATTTTAATTAAAATGAAGCTGGATGACAGAACAAGTTACAGTATTTTATTGTGATGTTTGGAATTGAGGTTAATATTCTTTATTCTAATATTCTCTTCTATGCTAGTTAATATTCTTTTTTAAAGGAAGTGCTACAGGCATTTACAGAATGATTTTAAAAGTTTGTCCTTCCAAGAATACACGCCAACAGATATTTGAAATGCTGTCAATAGCAATAGTATTTAAAAAAGAAAAAAATACATCATAAGCTTTGTGGAAACTGAATTACTAACATGTAGGCTTTGCTTTGGTTTTTGAGTTTAGGTGTTGTATTCCAAAAAAGAATTCTTTCTGAAATCATATTTTATCTTTATTCATAGTAAGAAAATTAACACCCATCAACTACCTGATGAGTACACTCTACTAATTTCATGCAAAGAGCCTATAACATACTGTTGATTAAATGAAAATTCATTTAATTATTCCTAAGAAAATATACCCTGTAAAAGTGTTTCTTCTACATCACAGCATGTGCTTTATGTGAGAAAATAATACTGTTCTTTTTATAGAATCCTGATGAACACTGTTTAACAGTTTTCTTAAGACTCTCCTAGAACAATGTATGCTTCATTTAGATTTTTTAATTTTTATGCGTAGCTAACTATTATTTCCATGGTTGATTTTTAAAATTCATTTTTTTGTTGTTGTTGATGTCAAAACGTCACAATTGTATGCCATTGTTTCTCTATGGGCTATAGAGCTTTTTCTGGCAGTTTTTATGGATTATTTTATGCTTCTTGTCACTAAGATCTGCTGCAGTTCCTAGGCACTTGATACTTGTGCTATATAACCTGTAACATCATGGCAGCTATAATATAAAAGGTGACAGCACCCTCAATGAGATGTTCTAACTTTAAAATTAACTGAGAAGACTTCAAATAAAATTAATAATTTTGTTAGCAAAAAATCCAACAAGGATTTTGAGCTTTCAGTTTGCAGTTGTCTTATTGTTTGATCCTCATTCCTTCCGCCTCACACTCGGTTGCAAACTATCCCAATGCATGCTGGAGATCATAGCCCGATGAAACTAAAAGGACCACATCATCTGCAAAAATCAGTGAAGTAATTCTAAGGCTATCAAACTGGACCTCCTTTCCTCCTTGGGTCTGCCTTGATATCCTGTCCATGAAAATCACAAGAAGGATAGAACACAATGCACAGCTTAGTGTGAGGGTTCATTTCGGGATGAGGATCAGCACCTGTAAATCTGAGGCCATGGTGCTCAGCAGAAAAAGGTGGACTGTCCACTCCAAGTGAGAGGTGAGTTACTGCCTAAAGTGGAGGAATGCCTTAGAGTCTTGTTCTTGAGGAAGGGATTGCAAGAACGACAGACGGATAGGGGTGGCGAATGCAATTATTCGATCGTTATACCAATCCATAATGGTGGAGAAAGAGCTGAAACTGAAGGCAAAATTCTCACTTTGCCAGTCATTCTACATCCCTGCCATCACCAATGGTCATGAGGTTTAAGTAATGACCAAAAAAATGAGATCGCAGGTACAAGCAGCTGAAATGAGCTTTCTCTGCAGGGTGGCTGGGCTCTACCCTGATGATAAGGTGAGAAGCACAGACATTTGGGAAAGGTTCAGAGTAGAGCCGATGACCCTATGCATAGAGGGGAGCCAATTGAGGTGGTTCATGCATCTGATACGGATGCCTGATGGAAGACTGTATCTGTAGGTTTTGTGTGCATGTGCATGACCAGCTGGGAGGAGACCTCAGGGAAGACCCACAGCTTGCTAAGAGGATTTTACCTGTTACATGGCCTGGAAATGTGCCAGAATGAGCTGGCATGTGTAGCTGTGGAAAATGAATTAATGATTGATTTTCATTTAGATTTTTGTGTTTTTTGGGCAGACCGGCATTACCCACTTTGTTTGACACACAAGTCTTTTTCTAATGAGGCAGCTAAAATGTTAGTTTCCCTCATAGGGTCAAGCTTCTCTTTGGAAAATGGTTTCTGGGCCTCATCTGAGGCAAATTCCACCCACAGCTATCTTTGTGATGCACCATTTAAATAGTGAACAAAGAGCAATAACACAATGATTAGCAATTTCCTGAGGGACAAAACTTTGTACCAGGTGCAAACCTCAACTGGCTCGTATTCGGTTCCATGGCACTATGCCGCTGTGCTGAGAATGGACAGGGAACCCTCCACAGACACAGCAATCGCGCTTTGGCATGTCCTCCCTTTTGGGGGGCTGGTGGGTTCTAAAAGAGTACATTTAAAAAAATATCTTGCCTGTACTGGCACTTTACATTGTTGCCTATGGGGCATTGAAGAAGAAACGCTTAAAAACTTACCAATATGTAAATTTTTCAAGACAAGACATTTGTTTGTGAAGAAATAACTTGGACTTGAAAAATACCAAACATATTCTTTAAGATTATTTTTAGGGCCAAAATCCGTTTTGGGTCTGCAAGGCCTGAGGCAGGCTTGTAAATTGGAATAAAGTCTGCTGGGGAGAGACTGTTTCTAAGCAGACTAAAGAGGCCAGGCTAGTGAAGCTCTTTGGGTGTCTCACCTTATTTTGCTTGTAACAAAACTCCAGTTCATAACATTGACACTATTATAATGTTTTATATTATTTTCATGTACTAGCTGTGCTTGGTATTAACGTCTGATGACCTACAGTACACAAGCCCTTGTTAGGTAGACATGCAAATTCCAGGATGCACTGCTTTCAGCTTCTCTTTATGCAGAAAGTACTTGTTCCTTTACTTTTGTCAGTTACAGGTTTGTTGGTTTATTTTTATTTCAGCACTCTTTCCTTTTCTGCATGTTTTTTATTTATCTTATTCTCTATTTTTATTTTGACATTGAGTTGATAGACATTTTTGATACATAAATATATGTTTCTATCTATTTAGATCTTTATTTTGCAAGTACAGGGCAATGCCAATACAAGTAGTTTTAGATGAATTGTTTATGTGCCTATTATGAATTCTGACAATATGAGAAACAAAAATACTCTGGCTGGATTTCT
Source organism: Polypterus bichir lapradei (assembly GCA_026402145.1). Taxonomy (NCBI): domain Eukaryota; kingdom Metazoa; phylum Chordata; class Cladistia; order Polypteriformes; family Polypteridae; genus Polypterus; species Polypterus bichir. The sequence continues at coordinate 100,741,155 of JANRMT010028174.1, read as the reverse complement.
TCCTTATTGTTAAACTAGTCAGCTTACATTTTGCAACTGTGGCATTTCTTGCATATTTAATACTATGTATAGTTTTCTGGTTAATATTATGACAATAATTATTATTCTTTATTAATATAAACATGGATAATTTGTAAAATTTGTGAAAATGAAAGGTTTTTATATCATATGATGTATCAGTCCTTGTGTGGTTTATATGTGATTCTCATCCAACTAGCACAAACAATGGATTTAAAAGAAACAAACTATAAGTTTGCAAAGATGAAGTCAAGAAAAAAAGCAGTTTTGAATTTTAGTTTTCTTTAGTAACGTTTACCAAGAAATAAATATATTCCTATAGTTCACATAAAATGTATACATGAATATCAATATATAAATCAGCTCATAATCCAGTTAAACTACCAGACTACATACACCTTATTATATAGTTAATGCTATATCAAGGAATAAAATAACAATAATTCTACATATAGTAAACTCGTGTCATAGAAAGGTGGACATTTATCTGTTTATTTTTTAAATTTTTTGATCTTTAGATTTACTACTTGACTTGACTTTAAATTTTAGTAAACTGAACCTAGCCTGTTAAACAAATATTCCTTGCCAAGATATATACTCAAATCAAATAGCACATTCGTTTTCTGAGCCAAGTTTATGAGAATACTATTTTAATGACTGATTAGGTGATAAATAAAGAGTTCATTTTATCTTGTGGTAAACTTTAATCACAATGAGACCTTATCAGATGATTTTATAAGTAGAATTTTTTTAAATCTCTAAATCAATGATATAACTTTTCACTGATATATAAATTTCATAGAAAATGTCTATTTACTTTTCTGAGGTTGTCATTATTAATGACAGTGAATAACGGGAAAACTTGAGACTGACATTAATACATTAATTCGGTGTAAACCAAGTCACTAGTGTACCAAACAAAAAAAAGCAGTCTCAATAATCAGATTTATTTGTTATTATTTATTACTGAGCATATATACACACACATACACATATACATTTATAAATACAAAAGTTTTACATTTTAAAAAATGATGCAGAAAACCATTTCACAAAAAAATGAAGAAACATTCAAGTATGCAAACAATATTTATAATCATCAAAACCACTGTTCCATCCACTCATTCATTTTCTGTCCCACTTATTAGATTCAAAGTCTTATGAAGCTACTACCCATCCAGACAGATTTGGGCACAATACAGGATTTGTTGCACTTTGTTGCTGGACACAGTCCCATGTATTTGGGTGGCTACACTCAAATGCCTTACCTACAACTATGAACCAAGTTATTACAAAAATACCTTGTACTCCTAAACCCATTGCTAATGCTGAATTTTTTTAATAAGCTTTATATCGCTAGGGAGAGAAAGAAAGGATTTGTACAGGGTTTAAAAGCAACTAAGCTCTCTGATTTGCTGAGGATAAGTGCTGTATGTAATGGGTTCTTGTCATCAACTGAGAAATCTAGTTTTATCTGCATTGCCCTGTGGTACAGATTTTCCAAATCATCCACATCGGCTCTAATAACTTTGCCTGTCTGTATGGCAACCTGCTGGAGTATTTCCAAATTATGATCAGTCAGGCTTTTAATGCAGGAAATGGAGCTGAAAATAATTAGATACATAATTACATTGACTCTGATTACTTTGAACAACCTGGTATGACTTTTTTGACTTCTGCCATCAACAAAAGTTGGAAATTCATTAAGCGTTTAGAGATTTTTTATTTCAAATGTATATAGCAAACATTATATATATATATAATATATAGTGATAATAATACAAGACAGACATCATAAAGATTTGGGGCAGCCACACATATATTGTTTTCCCGGCTGCAAAATTCAAGTTTTTTAAGCACGATGTGCAAAGAACAGAGCCCAAAACAGAACTGATCACAATAGACAAAGATGGAGGCTTTAAAGGCCCGTAGAGGAAGTGACGTCATCAAAAGGGCCGGAACCAAAAGTAATATTGTCTGGACCAGAAGAGACATCAGCAAAGGGACCGGCTTTGGAAGTGACGTCAGCAAAGGGGTCGGCTCCAGAAGTGATGTCTCCTGAGGTGCCGGAACCTTGCAGGATTTCCCCGGAAAGGTCTGTAGGGAACTGAGAAAGACAGTGCACTCCGCTGCGTCCTGGTTTGATGTTTATTACAATTACTCAGACCCTTTAGCTGCTTCCTACTCGTACGTGTGTGACAAGGGCCCCCCCCCCCCCCCCATCAGCCCAGACTTATCACGTCGGGCGTCCTACACCGAGAGAGAGCATCAACGTTGGCATGGAGAGAGCCCTTACGATAAATTAGCGAAAACTTGTTAGGTTGGAGATCAAGAAACCACCTAGTGACCCATGGATTCAACTATTTGTGAAGGGCCATCCACTATAAGGGAGCATGATCCATCACCAGAGTGAACTCCTGGCCCAACAGGTAGTACTGTGTTATCGCCCATTTAATCGCAAGGGCTTCCCTTTCTACCACTGCATACCTTCTCTCCCGATCCAACAGTTTCTGACTCAGGTACATAACAAGGGTGTTCAACACCATTGATGCTCTGGCTCAGCATGGCCCCCAGGCCTGTGTCCGAAGTGTCCATCTGGAGAATAAAAGGGAGAGAAAAATTAGGAGCTTTTAATATTGGTGCTGAAGTAAGAGCCTGTTTTAAGTCACAGAATACAGCATCTGTCTTGTCAGTCCATACCACATGATCAGGAGCCCTCTTCTTTGTTAGATCAGTCAAGGGTGCTGCTCTCTATGAAAACCTAGGTACGAACCGGTGGTAGTACCCAGCCAATATGAGAAATGCATGGACTTGCCGCTTGGTTCGTGGACAGGACCATTTTAAAATGGAATCTATTTTGAAAAACTGTGGTTTCATGGTACCCCGACCCACCAAGTAGCCCTGCTGTATGTGTTCCTTCAATGAGCTGGAATAGATGACGTCATCCAGATAGGTAGCACTATACGTATTATGGGGCCAGAGCACTTTGTCCACTAGATGCTGGAAAGTCGCAGGAGCCCTTGGTAACCCAAACGGAAGGACACGATAATGCTAGTGTCCGCTAGGGATGTTAAACACTGTCTTTACCTTCACGGAGTCCGTTAAAGGAATCTGCCAGTACCCCTTTGTCATGTCAAGTGTGGTCAAAAGTTCTGCTTGACCAAGCCTCTCAAGGAGGTCATCCACGCGAGGCATGGGATAAGCATCAAATAGGAAGATCTAGTTAAGCCGACGGAAGTCATTGCAAAACCTCCAACTGCCATCAGGCTTACTAACCAAGATGATTGGGCTGAACCAGGGACTATAACTTTCCTCTATCACTCCTAGTTCCAGCATTCGCTTGATTTCCAGCTCCACTTCTAGTTTCTTTTCCTCAGGAAGTCTATAGGGGCGCTCTTGGACTATAACCCCCAGTTCAGTCACTATGTCGTGTGCAATCAGAAAGGTCCTCCCAGATTTTTCACTCACTACCTCAGAGACGGACAGGATAGCTGATTCCAGCTCTCATCTTTGTCTATAAGTTAATTCCTCGCCAAAATTAAGGGTGTCTATGTGAGCAAAGAAAGAGCAGGGCTGAGTGGAGGAGGGATCTGACTCCCTCTCCTTCCACGGCTTCAGCAAGTTCACATGATAAACCTGCTTGCTTGGTCTACAATTGGGTTGTTTCACCAAATAGTCGACCAATCCTCTTCTCTCCTTAATTTCATAAGGGCTTTGCCAATGGGCAAGTAATTTAGAATGGGAGGTGGAAACTAATACCATGACACGTTCCCCCGGACGGAATTCTCAGAGCGTTGTGCCACGGTCATAATAACGGGCCTGTGCTGCTTGTGCCTCTTCCATATGACTTTTTAGAATAGGTCAGATTTTCCCAAATCTATCGTGTAATTTTGCGATATATTCCAAAATATTTGTAGAAGGAAGAGTCTCTCCTTCCCAGCCTTCTTTCAAAATATCCAATATACCTCGGGGTTGTCGTCCATATAATAATTCAAAAGGTGAGAACCCCGTAGAGGCTTGTGGGACTTCCCAATAGGCAAAGAGAACGAGGGGGAGGAGTTGATCCCAATTCTTGAGAGTCTCATTAAACCTCTCCACTAGACCGTCGGTTTGAGGATGATACACCGCGGTCTTTAAGTGCTTTATTTTCAGTAATTTGGCCCCTGAACGTCTCTGAGGCAAAAGGCATCCCTTGGTCCGTTAGGACTTCTTTAGGAATGCCGACACGCGTAAAGACCCCTACTAGTTCTTGTGCAATTGCTTTAGATGTAGCTGAGCACAAGAAAACAGCTTCTGGATATCGGGTCGCATAATCCACGAGGACTAATATATATTTATGTCCTCGGGCTGAGGGCTCTAAGGGTCCTACAATATTGACCCCGATTCAAGGGGTCAAAGGGGACATCAACTAAGGGAAAGGGAATGAGAGGAGCATGGTCCCTCCTAGGAATTTGCCATGGGGGCCGCCATTGTTTTAGCGATCCTCCCTGAATCATGAAACATAGGACGGTATTGTACATACGGATGTTCCATGAATACATTTAATACTGGTCTTTGCGTCGTAGTAAGACATATTGGCAATCAACAATGGAAATGTTACAGCCGGAATCAAACAAGACATCAAGTTTGTAACCATTAATGACTACGGATCCTGTATTCGATTACGTGAGGGGGTTGGCAAGAGTGCACAAACTGTCTCCTCCCCTTCACCTACATCCCGCCTTGTTCCTGGGTAGGTTGCATGCCCGGCGGCCTGGGAAGTCAGACACAGGCTCTGATTTTTGTGAGAGACTTATTTTGTTGGACGTAATCTGTAGGAAATCCACTAGAGGACTGTTCTGCTCTCCCAGATTTCGAGAACAGCATGGGTGTTTTTATGAGCTGTATAAGCTCTTCCATAGAATGGAAATCTCCCCAGTCCGGCTGGGCAAAGTTTTTGGGGAGGCTCTTTAGAAAAATTAAGCAGGCTACTTGCTGCACTATTTGGCAGGAGGTCAGTTCAAATGGCCTTAGCCATAAGGCCACCTGCTCCAGAGGGTCATAGCCTGCCTCTGGATTGATCTCTCTGGATCAAATTCCCAATTTTTTATAATTCTTGCCTCCTGGACTGAGGATAGCTCATATTTAACTGGGACCTCAGCCCCAATGGGCAGCTCAGCTCTCTCTCCGAGAGAGCATAATAAGCCCTTTTTGTTTCATCCCCAGAAACCAGCCTACGTCTGTGTGTCCCTTTCACACTCTCCACTTCGTAAGTTACAAGCCCGGGGTTGTATTTGGGGAGCAGAACCTGTACTGAGTCCTTCCTGACCCCCAAATGCAACCCCCTCCCCAGAAACTCTGCCCTGGTACTTTCCTACCTGGTTAGTTTCATGTTCGTGTCCCGGGTTTCTTCTGGGACTTCATCCTGCCGACTATGCCACTGTGATAATAATACAACACAGACATCATAAAGATTTGGGGCAGCCACCCGTATATTGTTTTCCCGGCTGCAAAAGTTAAGTTTTTTAAGCACGATGTACATAGAACAGAGTCCACAACAGAACTGGCTGGAACCAGAAGTGATGTCGTCTGGAACGGAAGTGACATCAGCAAAGGGAACGGCTTTGGAAGTGATGTCAGCAAAGGGTCTGGCTCCGGAAGTGATGTCTTCTGAGGCACTGGAACCTTGCAGGATTTCCTGGGAAAGGTCTGTAGGGAACTGAGAAAGACAGTCAGCGCACTCTGCCGCCCCCGGTTGGTTGTTTTATTATAATTACTCAGACCCTTTAGCTGCCTCCTACTCGGACGTGTGTGACTATATATCATGTGTACTGTATATAAAATGCAAAGTTAGATCAATAGGTATCTGTTAAGAAAGAACATTTCGATATATCAATATTTAGGGGTAAATAACAACAGAAAAACTAAATAAACAAAACAAGATAATTATGACAAAAACAACACCCTTAAGAAATATAGTAAAAACTAATGTCAAACTTGAACTGCCTACATATAAAAATCTCAAGTAAAATTAAAGCATATGTATGGAATTGGTAAAATTCTACAATTTTTTCCTTTTCACCTATATTCTCTACAATCACCAAACTTTTACATTTTTTAGCTTTACCTTATATTTTTAAACTCTTTAAGAAATTTACTGGTTTCTTTTTTTTGATATATGTTCCTTTCATTTAGTCTTCCTGAAACCCAAATTCCCCAGTCTTTGGTAGGATGAAGGTTTACTTTTTAATTAATTATTTCTTTTGTTAGTTGTCAAAATCTCACTTAAGAATGTCCTGATATTGCTTTAGTTCATTTCTGGATTTATTACTATTGTTATTTTAAATCTGCAACTTAATAAGTTAAAAAAAAAGGGAAGCAGGCCTCTAAAATCCCACACAGGATGCCAGACCAACCCTGATTCTGGTTTGGGCTCCAAAAGCAGGCCTCACTAGAGGCATCTTAACCCCAAACTCAACAGGCAGGCTTTCTGGCCTGTGCAGGCCAAAAAAAGAGCTGTAGTATTGTAGAATAAATGGAACTTACCATCATTTTTGGATTAGTCTACTCTTGTACCTTAACGCACCTTAAACTTAACAAACACACACTGATCCTATCCACACAAGTATATATGAGTGATACCTACACTGCTGGTCAGTCCCTAATACTCCAAATAGGGACTCACTATTTTCAGAGTGAAAACATATGAATGTCTCCAGTCCCAGACCAAAATGCTACTTTGGTCCCCAAAAATATCCTAGATACATAAAGGCAGATTACACCCTTTGGTTATATGCCATTTACCAGCCAACCATGTCTTATTTCTACTGCCCTATTCCATGATTGGGGTGCCCTTCTCAGCCTCATAACCCTGTAGAAAAAGAATAGTGGTAATCTGCCTTACAGCAGGTGCCATGTATTTACTTTATTACTTCAATCACTCTAGATATAAAGACAAAGTACAGAAATTTAAATGCAATGTGGGTTTTAATTAAGTAGAATAATACGGTAAAATAGTAAAAAGTATATTATACACTATAAGTAGATATCATAGTGTGTATGTAGGGAATATGGTCTTAGAAAGCTTACAGAGAATTAGCAGCAATATCAAAGGTAGATGTTGTCCTGGGTGGCTTTTTAATTCAGCAATCAGTATAATGAATTAGTTGTACTCTCCAATGTCCAGATTGAATGGTATCTCTCATCCTGACATGTGTTTGTCTTTGTTGCTCTCTGGCTTTTGATTCCTCCAAAAGGCCATTATTTATATTTAAAAAAAGCATGTGGGATTAATGATAATGTGATATTACACACAAATGATTGGCTAACTATTTTGAGGATGGATGGCTCTTCCCAAAAATCTTGTTCCTCATACATATCTGTGCAATCTCTTGTTGTCTCTGTTTTATACCATTAAATTTCAAATTGTCTGACCATTTTAATCTAAATGCACCATAAATTACTAAGATAACAAAACCGATGCAATAAAGTTATGAATTGGTAAATTATTGGTTACAACCAAAAACAAATGTAGATATAGTTAGATAAGTTGTCTTTAAGGTAAATAGGTTTTGCAAATTGTAACATGTCCTTTATAGTTTGTTTGAGCAAAATTAAAATGTTAAAAGAAGTAGTCTGTAGTTTTTAAAAAATGATTAATTTTATCCTCCAGGAAAGGGGGTTAGATTTTTAAAGTTCAAAAAGACTCACAAAAAGGGAAAGAGGGAAAATCATAAACTCCCAGACCTGCAAAACAAAGAAAAGTTCTTTAAAGATTTATTAAGATGATTTCAATGGACTGCAGAAAACAAGGCAAGAGCAAACTACAGCGCAAAAATAGGTTCTGCCTAAGCACCAATCAGAAACAATTCCAAAAAGTGATTGCAGTGGTCAAAATCAGAGAATTCTAAAACAAGAGAATAATAAACAAAAAAAAAAAAAAAAAAACAGGAATCAGAATCAGAATCACAAGGCCAAATCTCCTGAGACTTCCTCTGCTTTATCTGAAATATTGCTGGAGCCAGTAAGCCAGCTTCCTAATTAAGTTGGCCCCCAAATTTCTAAGCTTCATATACAGGCAGCAGAGCTGATAGCAAAATACAAAAAAATTAACAAAGAGAATAAACACCAAATTAATAAAAATCAGGATACTACATTTAAGAAAAAACACAAAACAGAACCAAAAACAGAATTCATAACATAATATGAAAATGTATATGTAAATAATACAAGAAAGACTAAATAAATAACAAATAATTTTGACTGTAGCCAGGGCAGCAAACCGTACTGTATCATACTGGTTTGTTATGAAAATTTTATCATTATTTCAGTGATATCATTGTAGCCTCATTTTGTTTAGATCATTCTTGAGAGGTGCTGCCATTTTGTTAGATATTTTAGTAGACTTTACCATATTGATGGCTGGCAGCAATGCAACACATAGTGTTATCGCACAGTCTGAATATTGGCTTAATTGACAAAAGCCATGTAAAAGAAAATGAAGCTAGGTTAAGTTTAAGTTAGTCCATTCTGATTTTAGATTACATTTTATTTCTTTTCTAAACAATTCTGCAAACATACTTACGTCAGACATGCCTGTTCATCAAAGATCTCTTTGGATACTTCTGTGTCTAAAACAAACTTAATACTCCTTAGCACCTGCAAGTGTCTAAAATATTGTAAAGTTTTTATGGTTCTTACATATGACATATATATATATATATATATATATATAATATGCTGTATGCCTTCTACTCAGTTAATGACCAATTCCTAACCTAGTTTATTCTCTAAGTACTTGGAGATGTAGCCTTCCTTTGAAATACAGTTTAGCGAGCAGCTAAACACAATGAAGTAATGCATGCGGAAATGTAGTAGCATCTCATGTTGCCTCAACATTATAGACAAAAAGACTTGGCTTTTCCATGTTAAGAAAATTAATTGCTGAATGCGTGCTGATGGACAGTAATTGTGAACTTTAAAGTTTCTTACTTTTAAAAAGTAACAATTCAATGAATGCAAATGTTGTGCAATACTAATATTTGTTTATTCGTTCTTTTATGTAACCTACTTGCTGCTTAGGCACACAGAGAGAGATGTAAAGGAGTGCAGTTTATCAAAATTATCATATGCATGTATTTGTTAATTAACATCCTGATTATTACAGGATCCCATGTCCAGGTCTTAAAGCACTGTCGTACTTTAATTCTGAATAGTAAACTGGTAATACACTTTTCTATTTTAAACGTATTCTAAAACATATACAAATCCATGATTTGCTATTTATGCTTTAAACTGCAAAGTGGGGGTTTCAGAACAACAGGACATTTGCATTTATTCATTCACTAATGGATATATCTAGTGCCTGTTTATTTCATGTTTCAAATTTCATTTTTACAGGGCATTTTTGATAAAGCAGAACACATTTAAATTGCCCACAGTTTCCAAGCACTCTTGCTTAACGTACAATACAGAAATTTACAATTAAGCTATTCCTGGAAGCTTTTGATGTAGTAAAAGAGTAATACTTATTTACATTCATCTAGAAAGAAACGTTTCAGATCAGATTTGATCTCAGGCCAAGCTTGGTAAGCTGGCTGCATATGAATCAAAGTATTAAAAAAATAGATTTTCCTTATTTCAAATTCGGGAAGGCATATTGGAAAAGGGATAACAGTTCCATCATGGAGGCATTATGCCTTTAAATGATGCAAGGCAGAGATTTGTAATAGGAAAAAAAAAATCAACGAATAGGATCTGTGGAATCACTGTGAAGTAGCAAAAATATTTCCCATAACGTCTTTTAACAGAAGCTAACAAACAGCTTACGCTACCATCCATCCAAGCTGCAGGGTCATGATAAAGTAATATTTTTACAGTGCAATTGATTTCATGATTTCTATCCAGTTCAAGAATGGCATAAATAAGCACAGGAGGAAATGAATCAAATGGTGTGCATAAGAATAACCCATCAAGAGTCATATTGGCCTTTTCATTACTTTTATTGACATTCTGAGAGTAAGGCTGAAGTCAGGTTCAATTTCTGCTGAAATGAAACTTTTAATGCTTTGAGATTAAAAATGCATAGAGAATCCAGAAGGTATAAACATATATATTGTTATTACAGAAACAGATGGAATGGCACAATTGTTATTTTATAAGCCTTGTAAGTCTAGTGCTGTTACGACAGCAAATGAAAGGATTCAAGAGGCTTTGAAGGACCAGTGATGGAGGATTTAATATACAAATGTGCTGCAGTGGGAGCAAATGAGTTTGCCTGCTCTAAATTTGTCTTCGTCTGTTGAAAAGGACCCCCAAGGATATCCAGAGAAAAACCAAACAAAACAGTTTATTCTGTGGAATATTGCTGTACTACCACATGTTCAATGTATGCTTCATCTTCACATTACAGAGCTTTAAGTGCAGGCAAACCCTCAACACCTTCATTGTAACTTTGTTTGTATGCGTCAAAGAAGTGTATGAGTGCGAAATTTATTTTGAACAGCATGTGGATATGAGGTTCACCTATGGCAAAAAGCAATTCATTAGCTTAAATGACTAAAGAGATTAGTCAGAAATGTTTTTTTTTTGGATTGTGGGATGAAATAAAGGCTGAATTTCACAAATGCACTCTTAGAAATACTGGTCCTTTAATGGTACTTTACTGGGCTGTTTTGCAAAGAACCACTTGACTCTAGGAAGGGTTCTTTGCATATTCATTTTGCAATTTTTGGGATACCAGTTCATCATTTGTCACATACTCAGGCATACATGGGACCAATTTAAAGTCACCAATCAACTCTGTATTTATGTATGAGAAAAGCAGAGTACCCAGAGAAAATCCATGCAGACATGAGAATATTCAAACTTCCCACTGAAAGTGACTGGGTTGTGATACATGTCAAAGTCTTTGGAGCTGTTAGGGTGGAGCCATAACCGTGTACCAACAAAAGCCCTGATCAATGAGTGCGATCAAAAGTGTGCAAAAAATTATTGCATTTATTAGGCTGCTCTTTTCTTCCCAGGCAGTTGCTGTAAAGAAAGCCATAATTTAATTTAGTGGAAACTTACAAACACTACAAAACCCCTGCAAATTAAAATGTCACACCTTTAGGTTTTACACCTTGTCATAACATTCATGAACTAGAAGCAATAGTATTGGGCTGGGACTATGGTATTGTAGGAATTATGGAGTCATGGCTAAATCAGAGTAATGAAGAAGAATAATGGCAGTTCTACATGCTTCAGGAATTAGAGACAAGGAAGGAAAGAAGGAGGTACATGTTGTCAGAAATGTGCACATGGGAGGCAGTCAAAGGGCTTAACTGAGGGTAAGATGTCAGCTCAAGGGTTGATAAAGTGCACTGACTTCTCTTCTTCCTGTTCTACATATACAGAGAAGGGAAACCGGGGTAAATCAGAATTAACTTCTGCCCTCCTGTCCAGACCACACCCTCCTACTGACCTCACTTCCGCCATCCCCCCTCACGTTCCTGCCTCATCCTGCACAGCAACTATAAAAACCTGCAGCTTTATCCTCAGTCTATTTGGTACTCAGTCTTTTATGATTACTTGACGTAGCTGTTTTGTGTTGACTGTCATTATACGGGGTAGATTCCCCAAACCTTTCTTATTCTCCTGTCTTTTCATCTATAATAATAAAAGGCAAAGCCCTCACTGACTGACTGACTGACTGACTGACTCATCACTAATTCTCCAACTTCCCATGTAGGTAGAAAGCTGAAATTTGGCAAGCTTATTCCTTACAGCTTACTTACAAAAGTTAAGCAGGTTTCATTTCGAAATTCTACACGTAACGGTCATAACAGTCGATAACGGTCGACAACGTCCGCCATGTTGAACTTTCTTATTTATGGCCCCATCTTCA